>JARLTB010000240.1:3555000-3585793 GCA_030141615.1 Unio pictorum | reverse complement strand
AATGGTGCGCAGCGAAGAAACAAGTATTAAAAAAGTCCAAGCGGAAAAGGGGTTTAACCGCTTTTAACTAAGCCCAACTGATCCATAACATGAAAAACCCAAAAATCCGTTTTTCCATCAAAAGTCATGCTGAAAAAAAGGGTGGAACCTGTTTTAAAGTATGGTGACGTGCTATCCAATGGTGCGCAGCGAATAAACCAAGTATTAAAAAAGTCCAAGCAGGGAAAAGGGGTTTAACCGCTTTTAACTAAGCCCAACTGATCCATAACATGAAAAACCCAAAAGTCCGTTTTTCATCAAAAGTCATGCTGAAAAAAGGGGTGGGAACAGTTTTCAAAGTAATGGTGACGTAGCTATCCAATGGTGCGCAGCGAATAAACCAAGTATTAAAAAGTCCAAGCGGGAAAAGGGGTTTAACCGCTTTTAACTAAGCCCAACTGATCCATAACATGAAAAACCCAAAAGTCCGTTTTCATCAAAGTCATGCTGAAAAAAAGAGGTGGGAACCGGTTTAAAGTATGGTGACGTACTATCCAATGGTGCGCAGCGAATAAACCAAGTATTAAAAAAGTCCAAGCGGGAAAAGGGGTTTACCGCTTTTAACTAAGCCCAACTGATCCATAACATGAAAAACCCAAAGTCCGTTTTTCATCAAAAGTCATGCTGAAAAAATAGTGGGAACCGGTTTTAAAGTATGTGACGTACTATCCAATGGTGCGCAGCGAATAAACCAAGTATTAAAAAAGTCCAAGCGGGGAAAAGGGGTTTAACCGCTTTTAACTAAGCCCAACTGATCCATAACATGAAAACCCAAAAGTCCGTTTTTCATCAAAAGTCATGCTGAAAAAAAGGGTTCGAACCGGTTTAAAGTATGGTGACGTACTATCCAATGGTGCGCAGCGAATAAACCAAGTATTAAAAAAGTCCAAGCGGGAAAGGGGTTTAACCGCTTTTAACTAAGCCCAACTGATCCATAACATGAAAAACCCAAAAGTCCGTTTTTCATCAAAAGTCATGCTGAAAAAAGGGTGGGAACCGGTTTTAAAGTATGGTGACGTACTATCCAATGGTGCGCAGCGAATAAACCAAGTATTAAAAAAGTCCAAGCGGGAAAAGGGGTTTAACCGCTTTTAACTAAGCCCAACTGATCCATAACATGAAAAACCCAAAAGTCCGTTTTTCATCAAAAGTCTTGCTGAAAAAAGGGTGGGAACCGGCTTTAAAGTATGGTGACGTACTATTCAATGGTGCGCAGCGAATAAACCAAGTATTAAAAAAGTCCAAGCGGGGTAAAGGGGTTTAACCGCTTTTAACTAAGCCCAACTGATCAATAACATGAAAAAACCAAAAGTCCGTTTTTCATCAAAAGTCATGCTGAAAAAAAGGGTGGGAACCGGTTTTAAAGTATGGTGACGTACTATCCAATGGTGCACAGCGAATAAACCAAGTATTAAAAAAGTCCAAGCGGGGAAAAGTTGTTTAACCGCTTTTAGCTAAGCCCAACTGATCCATAACATGAAAAACCCAAAAGTCCGTTTTTCATCAAAAGTCATGCTGAAAAAAAGGGTGGGAACCGGTTTTAAAGTATGGTGACGTACTATCCAATGGTGCGCAGCGAATAAACCAAGTATTAAAAAAGTCCAAGCGGGGAAAAGGGGTTTAACCGCTTGTAACTAAGCCCAACTGATCCATAACATGAAAAACCCAAAAATCCGTTTTTCATCAAAAGTCATGCTGAAAAAAAGGGTGGGAACCGGTTTTAAAGTATGGTGACGTGCTATCCAATGGTGCGCAGCGAATAAACCAAGTATTAAAAAAGTCCAAGCGGGGAAAAGGGGTTTAACCGCTTTTAACTAAGCCCAACTGATCCATAACATGAAAAACCCAAAAGTCCGTTTTTCATCAAAAGTCATGCTGAAAAAAAGGGTGGGAACCGGTTTTAAAGTATGGTGACGTGCTATCCAATGGTGCGCAGCGAATAAACCAAGTATTAAAAAGGTCCAAGCAGGGAAAAGGGGTTTAACCGCTTTTAACTAAGCCCAACTGATCCATAACATGAAAAACCCAAAAGTCCGTTTTTCATCAAAAGTCATGCTGAAAAAAGGGGTGGGAACCGGTTTTAAAGTATGGTGACGTACTATCCAATGGTGCGCAGCGAATAAACCAAGTATTAAAAAAGTCCAAGCGGGGAAAAGGGGTTTAACCGCTTTTAACTAAGCCCAACTGATCCATAACATGAAAAACCCAAAAGTCCGTTTTTCATCAAAAGTCATGCTGAAAAAAATGGTGGGAACCGGTTTTAAAGTATGGTGACGTACTATCCAATGGTTCGCAGCGAATAAACCAAGTATTAAAAAAGTCCAAGCGGGGAAAAGGGGTTTAACCGCTTTTAACTAAGCCCAACTGATCCATAACATGAAAAACCCAAAAGTCCGTTTTTCATCAAAAGTCATGCTGAAAAAAAGGGTGGGAACCGGTTTTAAAGTATGGTGACGTACTATCCAATGGTGCGCAGCGAATAAACCAAGTATTAAAATAGTTCAAGCGGGAAAAGGGGTTTAACCGCTTTTAACTAAGCCCAACTGATCCATAACATGAAAAACCCAAAAGTCCGTTTTTCATCAAAAGTCATGCTGAAAAAAGGGTGGGAACCGGTTTTAAAGTATGGTGACGTACTATCTAATGGTGCGCAGGGAATAAACCAAGTATTAAAAAAGTCCAAGCGGGGAAAAGGGGTTTAACCGCTTTTAACTAACCCCAACTGATCCATAACATGAAAAACCCAAAAGACCGTTTTTCATCAAAAGTCATGCTGAAAAAAAAAGGGTGGGAACGGTTTTAAAGTATGGTGACGTACTATCCAATGGTGCGCAGCGAATAAACCAAGTATTAAAAAAGTCCAAGCGGGGAAAAGGGGTTTAACCGCTTTTAACTAAGCCCAACTGATCCATAACATGAAAAACCCCAAAGTCCGTTTTTCATCAAAAGTCATGCTGAAAAAAAGGGTGGGAACCGGTTTTAAAGTATGGTGACGTACTATCCAATGGTGTGCAGCGAATAAATCAAGTATTAAAAAGGTCCAAGCGGGGAAAAGGGGTTTAACCGCTTTTAACTAAGCCCAACTGATCCATAACATGAAAAACCCAAAAGTCCGTTTTTCATCAAAAGTCATGCTGAAAAAAAGGGTGGGAATCGGTTTTAAAGTATGGTGACGTACTATCCAATGGTGCGCAGCGAATAAACCAAGTATTAAAAAAGTCCAAGCGGGGAAAAGGGGTTTAACCGCTTTTAACTAAGCCCAACTGATCCATAACATCAAAAAACCCAAAAGTCGTTTTTCATCAAAAGTCATGCTGAAAAAAAGGGTGGGAACCGGTTTTAAAGTATGGCGACGTACTATCAAATGGTGCGCAGCGAATAAACCAAGTATTAAAAAAGTCCAAGCGGGGAAAAGGGGTTTAACCGCTTTTAACTAAGCCCAACTGATCCATAACATGAAAAACCCAAAAGTCCGTTTTTCATCAAAAGTCATGCTGAAAAAAAGGGTGGGAACCGGTTTTAAAGTATGGTGACGTACTATCCAATGGTGCGCAGCGAATAAACCAAGTTTTAAAAAGTCCAAGCGGGGAAAAGGGGTTTAACCGCTTTTAACTAAGCCCAACTGATCCGTAACATGAAAAACCCAAAAGTCCGTTTTTCATCAAAAGTCATCCAGAAAAAAAGGGTGGGAACCGGTTTTAAAGTATGGTGACGTACTATCCAATGGTGCGCAGCGAATAAACCAAGTATTAAAAAAGTCCAAGCGGGGAAAAGGGGTTTAACCGCTTTTAACTAAGCAACTGATCCATAACATGAAAAACCCAAAAGTCCGTTTTTCATCAAAAGTCATGCTGAAAAAAAGGGTGGGAACCGGTTTTAAAGTATGGTGACGTACTATCCAATGGTGCGCAGCGAATAAACCAAGTATTAAAAAAGTCCAAGCGGGAAAAGGGTTTAACCGCTTTTAACTAAGCCCAACTGATCCATAACATGAAAAACCCAAAAGTAAGTTTTTCATCAAAAGTCATGCTGAAAAAAAGGGTGGGAACCGGTTTTAAAGTATGGTGACGTACTATCCAATGGTGCGCAGCGAATAAACCAAGTATTAAAAAAGTCCAAGCGGGGAAAAGGGGTTTAACCGCTTTTAACTAAGCCCAACTGATCCATAACATAAAAAACCCAAAAGTCCGTTTTTCATCAAAAGTCTTGCTGAAAAAAAGGGTGGGAACCGGTTTTAAAGTATGGTGACGTACTCTCCAATGGTGCGCAGCGAATAAACCAAGTATTAAAAAAGTCCAAGCGGGAAAACGGGTTTAACCGCTTTTAACTAATCCCAACTGATCCATAACATGGAAAACCCAAAAGTCCGTTTTTCATCAAAAGTCATTCTGAAAAAAAGGGTGGGAACCGGTTTCAATGTATGGTAACGTACTATCCAATGGTGCGCAGCGAATAAACCAAGTATTAAAAAGTCCAAGTGGGGAAAAGGGGTTTAACCGCTTTTAACTAAGCCCAACTGATCCATAACATGAAAAACCCAAAAGTCCGTTTTTCATCAAAAGTCATGCTGAAAAAAAGGGTGGGAACCGGTTTTAAAGTATGGTGACGTACTATCCAATGGTGCGCAGCGAATAAACCAAGTATTAAAAAAGTCCAAGCGGGGAAAAGGGGTTTAACCTCTTTTAACTAAGCCCAACTGATCCATAACATGAAAAACCCAAAAGTCCGTTTTTCATCAAAAGTCATGCTGAAAAAAAGGGTGGGAACCGGTTTTAAAGTATGGTGACGTACTATCCAATGGTGCGCAGCGAATAAACAAGTATTAAAAAAGTCCAAGCGGGCAAAAAGGGGTTTAACCGCTTTTAACTAAGCCCAACTGATCCATAACATGAAAAACAAAAAAGTCCGTTTTTCGTCAAAAGTCATGCTAAAAAAAAAGGGTGGGAACCGGTTTTAAAGTATGGTGACGTACTATCCAATGGTGCGCAGCGAAAAAAATCAAGTATTAAAAAAGTCCAAGCGGGGAAAAGGGGTTTAACCGCTTTTAACTAAGCCCAACTGATCCATAACATGAAAAACCCAATAGTCCGTTTTTCATCAAAAGTCATGCTGAAAAAAGGGTGGGAACCGGTTTTAAAGTATGGTGACGTACTATCCAATGGTGCGCAGCGAATAAACCAAGTATTAAAAAAGTCCAAGCGGGGAAAGGGGTTTAACCGCTTTTAACTAAGCCCAACTTATCCATAACATGAAAAACCCAAAAGTCCGTTTTTCATCAAAAGTCATGCTGAAAAAAAGGGTGGGAACCGGTTTTAAAGTATGGTGACGTACTATCCAATGGTGCGCAGCGAATAAACCAAGTATTAAAAAAGTCCAAGCGGGAAAAGGGGTTTAACCGCTTTTAACTAAGACCAACTGATACATAACATGAAAAACCCAAAAGTCCGTTTTTCATCAAAAGTCATGCTGAAAAAAAGGGTGGGAACCGGTTTTAAAGTATGGTGACGTACTATCCAATGGTGCGCAGCGAATAAACCAAGTATTAAAAAAGTCCAAGCGGGGAAAAGGGTTTAAACGATTTTAAATAAGCCCAACTGATCCATAACATGAAAAAACACAAAAGTCCGTTTTTCATCAAAAGTCATGCTGAAAAAAAGGGTGGGAACCGGTTTTAAAGTATGGTGACGTACTATCCAATGGTGCGCAGCGAATAAACCAAGTATTAAAAAAGTCCAAGCGGGGAAAAGGGGTTTAACCGCTTTTAACTAAGCACAACTGATCCATAACATGAAAAACCCAAAAGTCCGTTTTTCATCAAAAGTCATGCTGGAAAAAAGGGTGGGAACCGGTTTTAAAGTATGGTGACGTACTATCCAATGGTGCGCAGCGAATAAACCAAGTATTAAAAAAGTCTTAGCGGGGAAAAGGGGTTTAACCTCTTTTAACTAAGCCCAACTGATCAATAACATAAAAAACCCAAAAGTCCGTTTTTCATCAAAAGTCATGCTGAAAAAAAGGGTGAGAACCGGTTTTAAAGTATGGTGACGTACTATCCAATGGTGCGCAGCGAATAAACCAAGTATTAAAAAAGTCCAAGCGGGGAAAAGGGGTTTAACCGCTTTTAACTAAGCCCAACTGATCCATAACATGAAAAACCCAAATGTCCGTTTTTCATCAAAAGTCATGCTGCAAAAAAGGGTGGGAACCGGTTTTAAACTATGGTGACGTACTATCCAATGGTGCGCAGCGAATAAACCAAGTTTAAAAAAGTCCAAGCGGGGAAAAGGGGTTTAACCGCTTTTAACTAAGCCCAACTGATCCATAACATAAAAAACCCAAAAGTCCGTTTTTCGTCAAAAGTCATGCTGAAAAAAAAGGGTGGGAACCGGTTTTAAAGTATGGTGACGTACTATCCAATGGTGCGCAGCGAAAAAATCAAGTATTAAAAAAGTCCAAGCGGGAAAAGGGGTTTAACCGCTTTTAACTAAGCCCAACTGATCCATAACATGAAAAACCCAAAAGTCCGTTTTTCATCAAAAGTCATGCTGAAAAAAGGGTGGGAACCGGTTTTAAAGTATGGTGACGTACTATCCAATGGTGCGCAGCGAATAAACCAAGTATTAAAAAAGTCCAAGCGGGGAAAAGGGGTTTAACCGCTTTTAACTAAGCCCAACTGATCCATAACATGAAAAACCCAAAAGTCCGTTTTTCATCAAAAGTCATGCTGAAAAAAGGGTGGGGAACCGGTTTTAAGGTATTGTGACGTACTATCCAATGGTGCGCAGCGAATAAACCAAGTATTAAAAAAGTCCAAGCGGGGAAAAGGGGTTTAACCGCTTTTAACTAAGCCCAACTGATCCATAACATGAAAAACCCAAAAGTCCGTTTTTCATCAAAAGTCATGCTGAAAAAAAGGGTGGGAACCGGTTTTAAAGTAAGGTGACGTACTATCCAATGGTGCGCAGCGAATAAACCAAGTATTAAAAAAGTCCAAGCGGGGAAAAGGGGTTTAACCGCTTTTAACTAAGCCCAACTGATCCATAACATGAAAAATCCAAAAGTCCGTTTTTCATCAAAAGTCCTGCTGAAAAAAAGGGTGGGAACCGGTTTTAAAGTATGGTGACGTACTATCCAATGGTGCGCAGCGAATAAACCAAGTATTAAAAAAGTCCAAGCGGGGAAAAGGGGTTTAACCGCTTTTAACTAAGGCCAACTGATCCATAACATGAAAAACCCAAAAGTCCGTATTTCATCAAAAGTCATGCTGAAAAAAAGGGTGGGAACCGGTTTTAAAGTATGGTGACGTACTATCCAATGGTGCGCAGCGAATAAACCAAGTATTAAAAAAGTCCAAGCGGGGAAAAGGGGTTTAACCGCTTTTAACTAAGCCCAACTGATCCATAACATGAAAAACCCAAAAGTCCGTTTTTCATCAAAAGTCATGCTGAAAAAAAGGGTGGGAACCGGTTTTAAAGTATGGTGACGTACTATCCAATGGTGCGCAGCGAATAAACCAAGTATTAAAAAAGTCCAAGCGGGAAAAAGGGGTTTAACCGCTTTTAACTAAGCCCAACTGATCCATAACATGAAAAACCCAAAAGTCCGTTTTTCATCAAAAGTCCTGCTGAAAAAAAGGGTGGGAACCGGTTTTAAGGTATGGTGACGTACTATTTAAAATATAAACCTCTATGTTAAAGCTAAAGAACTAAAACAGTTGCTGAATTGTACAGAGATAATAAATATTTGCTGGCATATAAGTCCATAATGCTGGATCATAAAGTCTGGGCTTTGTCTTATACTCTTCATCAAGCTGTATATTGAATTTGCTATTCAAATAATTTTTTCATTCAGTTTTCATTCAAAAAGGTAGAACCCGATATTAGAAGGATGTCAAAATATATACATGCGTTTCAGTATTAAATTCTGGTGCATCTTATGTAATTGTGCGAAAGCAGCATGTACTAGTAATTTGATTACATATAATAGATATGTTATAAAATGAATATCCATGACAAAGTCAGGTATTCAATCCATTTTTATTTTTGTACCTTGTGATATATTATGGCCTGATATGAGAGGTTTCCGGAGAATTGTAGCCTGCATTAAAGTTAGATGACAATAGTGATCATACCCCTTGTACAGAGGCAATGCACCATTATCAATTGATATCACTGTCAACAATTCCTTCTAGTCTAAAGTATGGTATCCATTGTCTCAAAAACAAAATGGTTTGCAGTGTTAATTATATGCTCATTAAATATAGTAATGATTTAGTCCGGTCATTCTTGTCAAAACCGGTGTGAGCTTAATGTTTGGCAGAGCAGATAAGATTGGAGATTTAGGCAACCCATAGGATACTGTGAATATGTTACCATGTAATGCCAGGTGCTTAATGGTGTTGGTTTCTGTTAGAAGAGTTGACTAAAGATTAATAGTACTTGTTCATTATCAAAAAAAAAGGCTTTGTTTACACAAAACTGGCTCATTAATGCTTTGATAGAGTTTGGGGTTTAATATATATCTTGAGTTCTTTCTGATAATTATAACTAGTTGTAATTGTTAAGTTCATAACAGGGTCAGCATAGGCTATAAATATATTTTGTGCATTGGCAAACACATAGAACTTTGAAGAAAACAGGGTACCATATAGAGACCGAAAAATCACGTGACAATACAATTATGGCTTCCTTTATGAAAACTGCATTTCTTCCACTTGACACAAGTTCTGTCTGCATAATTAAATCACGAGTTTGTTATTATAACAAGAAGAGCATTTAATGATTAATGTTACTTTTAAAATAAGATATTAAATGCTTTGAAGTATATAGCTTTCAAACTATGTACATTACATATGTTTCTAATAGAAATTTATTCCCCCCCGCTGGAAAGGCCACCCGTCTTATAATTCCACTTTCAAGGTACAGAAGGGATGGCTGTATAAGAGGGGGACTATATAAAAGATTAGTTTTACAAATGCTTTAGGTGGCCCCGAGTGGTCTAAAGCGCTCTCCATTGCAGATCACTGCATCTCACCTCTGTCGGTGTACCGGATTCAGCCAATGTAGGTATGTGAGAAAGCTTGCCAGTAGCTTATCGTTGGTCAGTGGATCTTTTGTTGGATTTCCCTGGTTCTTCCTCCACCATTAATACTGGCCGCCATGTATAGCCTATCGTGTGGTGAAAAATGGCGTTACACACTACAACAACAACACCAGCTACAACATTCTGACAAAAATCAGATATTCATTGTTCTATATAAAGATATGACGCGACCGCACAGGGGTCATGCTTTGTTGACCTGTGAATTAGGTTTTGAAAACCGATCACCACACGTCATAAGTTCCAGTTTTTCTCAAAACCGATCACTTTTTGCATGGTATTGTGGGATATTGGTCTTCATTTAAGATTTACTTGCATCCAAAATTGAAGAGCTTGACAACATGTCAATCTATGAACGTCCGAAACTCACGATTTGACAACGGACGTGCTCCGTACGGCATGAGCAATATTACATTGTTTGTTGGTTAGGATTTTTAATGTAGCTTTAAAAGAAATTCAGTCATTCCGCTACGATATCTGCAGTAAAGCAGTTTATAGTGATGTCACTGGGGCATCATGCCGAAGAAATGACATTTTTCACAGTCACATTATCCTGACGCTAGGCCAACCAGTCCTAACACTAACCTCTTAATGCTGAGCTTCAAGCGAGGCAGCATTAGTACCATTTGTATAAGTCTTTTTTATGACTGCCGGGGATCGAACCCACAACCTCACACTTCGTGGTGGATGCTCTAACCACAATTTAAAACTAGATTATGTTACTGATGATGGGAATGGAATATTGTTGTTTTCCTCGTGATATGGGAATGAAAACTGGTAGTATTATTGGATACAACAGCCATTTGACACGCTTACATACGGACCTGGTAAATAATACAATACCAGTGACTGAAAAGCAGTCAGTAACAATTCGTAAAGAAGAGAATGTGAGTTAGCAGTTATGATGAGAAAAGGTCACAAATGGTGCGAGATTGTAATTGATCTATTCTATCTCTACAAAAGGACAAGCCAACTGATGCGTATGTGTCACCTTTACCCGACCATTTCCTCCTATAAGACATTTTACTAGATTTATTATGTTGTGACCAAGGGTTTTCTGATGCCATACCAAAATATGTATTTGCTTGTTGCAGGTGTCACACCTTCTCGTTGAAAAATCATTTTAACAATTCGCCAAAAAGTAAATTTTGTTATGTTATTAAAAATTTTTATTTGTGTTAAATGTTCAGTTAAATGTTTTTTGTTTGTTTGTATTTTAACAGTCCGCTAAATGTATCACAATTAGCTTTTCTTAGTACCTCTGCTTAGTTTGGTTAAATGTTATACCTTCCTCACTTTAAATACTACGCAATATCAGGTTGTTTAATTAATATCCTTGCTAACTTTAAATAGTTAGTGATTACAGACTGTTCAAAAAATCCCAATGCATACTTTTGTTACTTTGTGATAACAGGTTGTTGAATAAATGTTGTTGCTTATTTTCAATACTTTGCGATTACATATTGTTTATTAGATGACATAGAATACTCACTTTTCATCTTTGTTTTGTCCCAAAGGCATATAGCTTACTTCTAAAACCACGGAATGTTTGTATTCAGCTAATTACACGATACGAGTATCCTTTTTTTTCATATGAGGAACACCAAAATATCATCTTTTTGTAGTTATGTGTATCATAAAACATGGTCATTTCAAAGTGTATCTGTTTCTAAAGGTTTGCATTAATACAAAGAAATCTATATCTGCCATGAGAATATAATGCTTTTAATATGTTATGGTTTTTGGGCTTACTGCAGTAGAAGACTTAATTGACTAATAAAATGTTTACCTTTAAATGTTTTCTTTGGAAATTATATATCCTTTCGAAGTTTAATACATTTTTTCTTTAGAGTACCAATCTTTGTACTTCCTTCCTGTTTTTAAATTGACCCACCAGTTAACCGTGCACAACAATATTCATCAGTTTTAATAAATAATTTTTTCTTCTTCAAAAGTTACGTATTTCTTTCTTTGTTTTAAAGTTGTATGGATTTTTGTAGATGATTTCAAACATTGTTCTTGAATATACTATTCTATGTATCTATTTCAGTTTAAATCCTCAATGAAAATAAAATTGGAATTCCGACAGTGGCTAACGTATGGACTTGGTTTTGTTTCTGTTTTTGTGGTTTTTTACTCGATAGTTTAGGTGCTAAAGGTTTTGAACATTCTATCTTCTAATAATTTCATTTTGATTTGTGACAAGTTAACCGATTTAGGGAACTGTTATTTTTCATCTTCTTCTTCATATTCTTCTTCTTCAAGTAGAATGTTTCCTCCACTATTAATAATGGCTGCCATGTATAGCATATCGTGTGCTCAAAAATAGTATACCCTTCAATAACAACAAATGCTTTTAAGAGAAACTGGTGCCCAACCAAAATGTTGTTCCTCGCATGCATCTGCAACTAATCTTGAAAATGTCTCACCATTTTCTCTGACCCTTGTTACCCCACTTTTACTTTGGAAATTTGTTTATTGTCCATGTCACGTGACTATATGACCTAATTGACATCTAGGTGGCGAGATTTTTATAATCATGTCATTGGGACAAAAATGGTCCGATCCTGGTCAAATTTCAGCAAGAACACATTTTCATTTCACCTGTCAGTAGATTAAAGACATGACGAATGCTATGTTCATGATTTTTGAGAAAATAAATAATTTTCCTATCGATTTCAAGCAGTTATATCTCAAGGAAAGGTCTTTCAAGTTTTTTGTACCAGCTAGTAAGAGGCTACCCCATTTTTACACCAAATGTTGTCGGCAAATTCCAACTGTTTGATAGGGAATGGACGATGACCCTACAACCCAGCATAAATCTCCAAATATAAAACAAATGGTGTGGCAAGGGACAAAGGAAACTCGGAATAGTAAAAAGAAATATATTACGCATACAGTGAAGTGTAGTTTGCCATGCATTCGTTTGTATCAACAAATATTCGCAAACTCTAGGATCACTTCATGAATTCAAGTCAAAATTCACTAATTTTTATCACCATTTTTACAAAATTGTGAGTCTGGAGGGTTGGCATCTATGAATACAGTGTAATATTCCTGAAAACAGAAGTTGCTATTCTACATTTCACGCAGCATTACAAATTTTATCCTATCTGTAACTCTGTAAATTTTCAAGTCATTTGTGGCTAAAAGTATCCTATTTGTTTTAGATATTTGGTGTGAAACAAATTACCAGTAAGTTTTTATAGCAACATTTAACTATGCTGACTAGTAAATTTGTGGGGTTACAGCTAGGATAAAATTCATGTATGTATCAAACAGTATTGAAACAGACAAAGTTGAGGTATTGCTCTGGATTTGTCTTATACTTCGCATCTACTTGTTTATGAATGAAGGACAGAAACTGGCTAAGTTGACTTAAGCTTCACAGTGACTTACAGGCCAACAAATAGGGTAGATTGTCCAGTTGTGTTTATGATGTGTTCTTAGATTTCAGGTTGGTCATTTGATTAATTTGCATCCAAGCCATGAAAGCCGTGAAAGTTTAAATTAATGTTCAGGTATATAGTTTTGTTATTTGCTTTTCTAAATATTTTTCTTAAGCAAATATATTTTCGAGGCAGTGAAATTCTTTTGATTTTTGTAACTCATTTAAAAACATTGAAATATTGCCATGTTTCAAAAATATAAATTTGAATATTGCTCAGGAAATAGTGTAGTCTCTGACATCATGATTACTTTAGCATAATAATTATTGATTGTGGTTTCTTAACATGATGTTTAAATTGTGTTGTTTTTAAAATAATAAAAAAAATATTACAATTATGTTCTTCCTGTATATAGTTTTCATATTAGTTTGGAGTTTTCTTTTCTCATAGTACATTGAGACATGTTTACTTTGGTAAGAAATAAAATGCAGTTTTGAAATGGGATATTGCATATTGTAAATGCATGTACAGTAAAATGTCTTTTCTCCAAATTAAGTTTGTCTGAATTTTCTGATTGCAAAACTTAACATTTTTCCGATGAATTGGTTTAGGTAACAGTTGTATTTGTCATATGTTTAAAATGACAGCCAATGAGATTATGCCACATCTACATTTTTTACTTGCATTTTAGCACCAGTTTTGAATGTGTTCAAAGGTCTGCTAGCCATTTCTCATTTATTATTATTATTCTGCAGTTTGCACTCACGGGGACAATCTAGCTGGAATTATGGTACAGCTAACTTAAATTGTGTTCACTTCTTTCATTAAATAAGTAAATTGAAATTATTTGAATTACTAAAGTGCATTCACATTTTACGAAGGAAATTGTCTTGCTTCCTGATGTTCCTTCCAAAAACAAATTGACAGTGTGACGTTTCATCAAGGTTGGAAGGAATTACCATATATTTATATAATAGAGACTGTCCATGCAGATATTAATGATAAATAAGATGATGTTTTCATTTAACAATACAGCAGTATTGCATGTCTTTCTGTGATGCCATTTTTTGTCAAGACTCCTCCACCTTACATGGAAGTTGATCTCCTTTCATTCATCTGTCAACACCCTTTGATTACCTTCAATGAAACAGTTGTTTTACTTGTCAAGACTCCTCCACCTTACATGGAAGTTGATCTCCTTTCATTCATCTGTCAACACCCTTTGATTACCTTCAATGAAACAGTTGTTTTACTTTTTTCACTTTAATACCATTGTAACCAACATTTTGAATGTTTGTGACTGGACTTAATATGCAGGCTGTGGCCAGCTTCTTGTATTTATTCAATAATGACATACATAATGACTGAAATGACTTTATTTGGGTTCCATCATTCATATTAAACATTTTTGTCGAGATGAATCTTTACTTCATGCAATGAAATATGTCATATTTGTACATGCTTCGCTCAATTAAATTATAATGCAATGTAACCGTTTAATGTTTTTTTTTCTTTTTCTTCTCAACTTTCTACTGTTTTTTTTTTTCATTTGTTGGTTTCAAACAGTATTAGATAGGTGGCATAGCAGCTCACTAGGCGGATAATGCATTTTGTAATCCAATGGTCATGAGTTCAGCACACTGGAGAGAAAAAAACAAAACCTGATTTTACATCCTAAATAAGAATACTGTGACCAGAGATGTGCTCAGAAACAGGCAATGTACCTGACAATAAAAGACTGAAAAGCTTCTGTGTCTCTTACTATTTTAATTGGAATAGGTTTGGTAGAATTGCTCACAGGTGATAAAGAGCCTTTCGACATAAATGGCTTATAATTATCAATCATAAAATCATATTGATTTGTTTGATCCAACAAATTGATTGCTTTCAGAACAGGTCTGTGACATTGGTTTCTTAATATAGAAGCCTTTGACTAGTCTGTTTCAATTATGCTGCTTATTTTTCAATCTTTAGCAGTCAGAAATAGCATTCACTTAATTATTGTAATGTAGATTTATCCAGTTTCCATTTTGAAATTTTCTAATGTGTTAATATACGTTAGGTACCAGCTCTTCACTCCTCAAGATATCAACCTGAAGCACATCATTATTAACACTTTGTTGCAATGGCAATGAAGTGTAGATTGTATTAGTGTTGCCAATAAGTGCACTTTGTAAAAATATATTTCAATGCTGTATTGGCCATATTGATCTACTTCCTCTTCTCTAATAATTTATATTAACCTATTTTTTATGATAGTATCAAAACACAATCATGTAAGTAAAGGAAGAGTTGGGTTTTTTTCACTTTCCAGTTCTAAATATTTAATCCTAATTACTTTTCTCCATTTGACTTTTCTCTCTGTATTTTATCTCTTCTTTTTTATTTGCATTTGCCTTATAGACCACTCTGGTGGTTTAGTTGCAAGACTGTCAGTCCTAGATTGGGGTGGGGGGGGGTGCTGGTTTTAACGCAGGTCGAGTAATATACCAAAGATATAAAAATGGCAGCTTTTGTGATAGATGCTCAGCAGTAAGAGTTTAATGTTGGCACTTCTTATCCTGGTATTAGGATAATGTGTCTTGGTAGGACAGCAGCATGATACACAAGTGCTAGACATCACTATATACTGCCAGGCTGCAGACCTTAGAGTGATATGACTGAAAAAATGTTAAAGCTATGATAAATATCCAAATCGCACACATGCACATAACTCAATTTGCATATCTTCTCGCTCTCCTCTTTCTGCAACACTCTCTTTACGAAATTGCACTTGACTTTCTCTTCACATGATATCCATTAGTGATGCAAGCCAAATTCCAATACTGAACTAGATATGTAAATAGCTTAGAATGTACTAATGTGCCAACATTCTTCGTCTCAATGGGGGATATAATCCAAATGTCTTAAATCAGTTCAGTACCATTCCAAAATAGTAATTTAGTCTAATATGTAATAATAAGAACCTTGAAATTCCAGTTCATAATTTAAAGAAATTAGTTTCTTAAATATTAACACATTAACCTCTAGTGACGACTTTACTGGGCAGAAGGTAGTAGCTTAATTTCAATGTTTGCAGTGTCAAGGTCATGCATGATACACTAAAGCGGATGGTATTATAGAAAGGTAGACAAATGTAGCTCTACAATGATAGCAAATAATCTGAACCTTTTAATTGCACTACAAACTACAGAGAAAAAAACTAAGTTTTTTGATGCGGTTTTTTTTCTCGCTTGAAATTCACCAATGGTCGGATTCCGAATTTGTGTCTATGTTTTAGACTTTATGGCCACAGATCTACGGCAGACAAATCTGAAGGCGCACAGACAGGTAAACCTGTGCATTGTTTGTTTGTTTGTTTGTTTGATTAGGATTTTTAACGTAGCTTTAACAATTTTTCAGTCATATCGCTACGATGTCTGCAGTGAGGCAGTTTATAGTGATGTCTAGCACTGAGACATCATGCCGCAGACATGTAGCATGATGTCTCACCCAGTCACATTATCCTGACACCAGGCCGACCAGTCCTAACACTAAACTCTTAATGCTGAGCGTCAAGCGAGGCAGCTGTTAGTACCATTTTTGTAAGTCTTTGGTATGACTCGGCCGGGGATCGAACCGACGACCTCCCGCTTCCGGAGCGGACGCTCTAACCACTAGGCCACCGGAGCGGTTTAAACCTGTGCAAAAACTAAGATAAGGTGGACATTTTGAATAAAATTATGGGTCTGTTAAGCAAAAACAAAATCCATTTTTTCACCTTCTGCCTATGCGCCAGCAAACTAACCAAAGAAAAACATTTTCTTTAGCACAACTAGCCATTTGTCCTATGGAATATTGCTTGGAAGTCGATGTATTAGGATGTATTCAGAAATAGTCCCCAAAATGTATTTCCAACCCGCATTGCATGCGAAAACAGCAAAGACCTCCAGGGGTTAATATGTTAACTAAAATGCAACCCAAATTGAGTGTTTATTATCAATTGTATGACTGTTTACCTGCAAATTACAGAAGGTTGATAACTCTTTATTGTTTGAAAAAGAAGTAAATAAAATATGTGTACTTAACTCCTCCGAACTCAACTCGTCAGAGAGATCTTAAATGCATATCACAGACTTCATGGTGACTAGATGATTATTTTTAAGCAAATGTATAAGCCAGTGTTCTGAAAACAATTAGTATTTAGAACAAAATATTTGTCCTAAAGTCTAGCTTTCATTACTGCACATGTTGATATTGTAGCATATCATGGCGTATATAAGTGAATTTAATAACGGTCCCAAACGCAAGTTAGATGAAGCCGTTAGAAGACAAAATATTTAATGATTCAGTTCAATGTATTTTAACCCCCCTTTCTATCTATACTCTCGCATTTCTAAATATTTGAAAACCATACCATATTTATGTTTGTATATATAGATGCATATATATGCATTCTAACCCTTCCTTTCCTTCTCACATACATATTTTATCTTCATTTTCTATTTACACTTTTTGATAACTTTAATTATGTGCGTATGCATAAACAAATAAAAAAATGAAGACAAAAATAACTGTACAATTAATGGAACGCAATTTCCTTAACTTCCCGTGTTATGCAGCATAATATTTAAACTTTTGTAGTGATATATTATCATATAATGAGTCAAGCGCAGACTTCCCAAAGGCAACTTCAGTTCCAGTGAATTTGCATTGGGTCAACTGCCTTATGGCATTGAGTTGCTTTGGTGTCAAATTACATTTTTATAAATCACAGTTTTTTTTTTAATAGATGAATTGACAATTTTGATATAATTGCTATTCTGGATGGTAGTTTTCATTGTGTCAAAAAAAGAGGTCACAAAGTTGCAAAATAGTGCCAGATATTTACGTTTTTGCAAAGGAACTTAAAACGTATATTTTAATAAGTTTTGAACATTTAAGCTCGTGTATCTATTTGTCTGTCTTAGTCTAAATTGCCGATAAATTTGTTCCTAAACTTTTAAATATCTTCTCATGTTTTTCCAGGACAGGTGTAATACAAAGTAAAAAAAAAAATCAGGTCCTCAGGTTGATGGTAGTCTTTGATTGTGTGTAAATTAGTCCTCACAATGACGTCCTCACAATGATGGCAAAGTCAGAGTAGTCCTCATAATGCATAAATATGTATATGGCAAAAATCAAGTGATACAGATATTGCCTATCTTACAGTTGTCCTAATTGAAATGTGTACCAATTGTAACTTAAAAAAGTTGCTTAAGAGTTGTATTTCTTAATTTCCGAAGATTCATACTAATTGTTTTATAAATGAGAGCATACACACCTGATTTGTGCAGTCCATTCAACGTTGGTGTGCAAACATGTCCTATTATAATTCCTCGCAATGTTTATGGGTGAACAAATTAACTATTGAAATATCTCTTCTTGATGTAAATATCAATGATACGACCTCTCAACGTTAAGTAGTAGTCGGTTCAGCACGTTATATCTGACACATAGCCAGTAGTGTGCTGACGTGCTGTTAAACCCTACATTCATGCATGCATACATACATACATACGTACGTGCGTGCGTGCGTACATTCATACATACATACATACATACATACATACATACATACATACATACATACATACATACATACATACATACATACCATCCTGCTGGGAAGTACATTTAGTGGGTGTGATCTACCTTTAATAAAGTGTGAATTACAAGTTACAAGTCTTAAGTTCGCAGGCTCACATATTTAATTATGCCGATAGTGTTTAAAATGTTTCGAAAGTCTTTATAAATAATTCGGATGGTTATGGACTTGCACAAGATTGACTGAAGTAATCTTAAATATGATTAGAGTTCGTGATAATAGACAGAACTGCCTGATAATGTCAGCATTTTGATGATGAAATACAATTTGCTGACCAATTGAAAAATAACATCTATGTTTTCTGTTCATTTTAACATACAGCATCGACATTTTCGTCGAGAGTGAGAGTGGCAGTATAATTATTGGCCAAATTACAGAATTTCAATACAATAAACTTTGTTCAATACGCTGACAAAACCGCTACTCAAACCGATGCAAAATGATAAATGTTTGAGGACAATTGAAAGCACCATGACTACCTTGTTACTCGATTGTTTTGGAATTGCATTACTTTCTAGATTAATAGTCAGGCATATCTTCCCAGATATCCAGAGTAAACCTGATTATGTAAAAGAATGCATTTCATTGCAAACTTCCAATCTGTTTTTATTAGAACCATAGATAAAATACATTTTTTGATGCCAATAATAATGATACTGTAAGTCGTCCTTTGTATTTATGTTCATATTTTATTCCAATACTTGACTAAGCAGCATCAAATCTTGCTAAGAATTTTTTTTCAAATGTAGGCAACACGCACATTATTTGTGTCCCTAGGCTTTATGATTGGTTCGATGACAGTTGTATTCATAGCAGCAAGTACTTATGATTGTTATAATCGTGACACGCGCACACAATTCATTCAAATGTTAAAGTAGCACCAGTCATCAGTGGCCAACACGTCACTTTCAGTAGACATAAACATAAAAATGTTAATGCAAATGCTGAAACAATGTGCTTACAAAAACATTTTCTTTTATTTGTCAAAGTTATCTACATTTATTTTGTTTCTAAAGGATAAAAAACGAGTGACCTTAAGGTACGTCGATTTCATACACTCATATTCAACTTCGTTCGTGGTGATCTAACATTACTAGAATATACCTTAAATTTCATTACCATTATTCAAGTACATTTCTTCAACAGTTACACGTTTAAGGGTTTTGCATCAAACAATAAGAAGTAATTAACTTCTTTAAGACGAACAATTGTTTCCATAGGCTACTGCCAGGGGTAGTTGTTTAATAAAAGGGTTCTACAGTATTCAAAACCAGTATACATGTTTGTTTTATACAGTAGAAACAACGAACACAGGTAAACAAAACACATTACCATTTTCAGTGAAGCCAAGGAAGGCCAAGCAAATATTTACCTGGCATAAGTCAATTTATTGACTAGAAAGAACCTAAAGCTGACAACCTTATTTCGCTCTGCATTTTTTCACTATATATATGTTTTACAATAGACATTGTGCAGATCACATTTTACCCAATTTTAATATTCAGTGCATTTTTTAAGATATTAAATTTGGAAGCCTATGTATATATTAAGTTAATCTTTATCACATAAAAAATATACTCGATACTATATAAAAAGTTTTCAAAACACGTGCTTTATATTATGCATTTCTTGAATAAATAGCATTTTCACCACATCAAGAAAACATATTCTTGTGTTCCTGGATATAGACTAATGCGTCGTGTTATTATGCCCCTTCTAAACAAATATAAGGTGAGCACATTGCTTTGCTCAAAACATTTAAACCTGCATTCTTAGTACCTTAATTCATAAATAGATGACATTTTCCATTCTCAGACAATTACAGCAATGAATAATTCCAGTTCTAAAATTTCGTTTAGGAAAATAGTAGCTATGAATTAAATTGTTACAAAATAGTGTTGCTTAACGTCATATAATATGCTAGCCTCGGTAATGATTTCTTCCCATTAGCATATTCCATCTCCATCATAGTAATTCCTTTCAGAACGTAATACGTGGCATTTTATTCTTTATATTGTTTACAATATGTATCTGTGGTAAATTAGTTCAATAATGACGATGTAAAATACACTGTTGGATTAACTTGATTGTTATTCAGAACTGAACTACTTTGTAGGTGTTGTTGTTATTATTATTAGTAGTAGTATTATTATTGGTACTATTTTTTTTGTTGTTATTATTATTATTATTAATAATAATAATATTATTATTATTATTATTATTATTATTATTATTATTATTATTATTATTATTATTGACATGTATTTCTATCCTTTAAAAAAACTCCGTGTTAATAATTGCTCCAAATCTGCATGCTTTGGTTTGGTTTGATTCTTTACATCACAGCAACACAAAATACTTTTTTGTAGTGAGGCAAGTGGAGTTACCCGAGGACACATTATGGCAACCACCGACTGCTGACATAATGGCAGGATTCTAACCTGGGGGGCGGGGGTGGGGGTGGCTAACAAATCTGAACCTTGCACCGGGCGCCTTCAAATTTTGCACAAGCTTGGTAAAAATTCACTTTTGCTCCAAAATATTGTCAAATTTGTCTCATACAATAAAAGAAAGAATTTCCTGATAGTTTCCAGGAAGTCGTTCAAGGTGTCACTGTGCATAATGATGTATTCGATATATGCATTAATGTCATCTACATAAGATGTACCATTTTCATTAACACTCGAATATTCAGATAGAATGTTTCATACCGAAATGTATAACTTTTAATTGGTAAAGTCTATCCGGAAGGAAATGCAAATGACGACATTTTGTTTGCTCTTCCGTACATGAAATTTGCCCAAATTTTCTCTACACATAGAAATTGGTGACATATTCTTCATTTCACAATTTGATCTTTTGTCTTTGTTTGTTGGTATTCCAAATACATTCGTTGATGGAGGAATTAATGAAAGCTCTGTAGAAGGTGCACATAAATAAGTATGTAATAATTCTTGTTGGAACATCTGCAAATAAGAGCACACATTCACAAATCAGCCATTTTAACCCATAGCATACTAATGCATGTGGATGCGAAAATGTCTGGCCCAGGTTATGTCAAATATCGGAATTCAGAAGACTGGTTACGCCAAAGTATATACAGACTTATTGCAAGAATATACTGTAATGCGAATTAAATACTAAATTCTCCTATGAGCGCTATCGCAAGTTCAAATGTATAATTTTTCAACAATATTCCAGTGGTATTCCAAATAAGTATAGTATTGACTATGTTGTTCCGCGTGTAATCTAAATTATGCTAATGAGCCAGTGATCTGTAGTGTGACAATGTTCTAATGGTATTTTAATATATCACAATTTAATGTTCCTGTCTAAAAATAGTTTTGGTGAACACTTTGTAATTCTGGTAAATAATTATTTGAATCAATAATTCTGCCGTCATGAAATACTGAAATTAGCAATAATGTGTATTCTGAATCAGATGTTAAATGCAAGAATGAATTATATCTCAAGTAAACATTTTTATACAGTTAAAAAGTTTAGATATAATATAACCATGATGAAAGTCAAATGTTCATTTCTATAAGATCTTTAAGCTGTCAGCAACATATGGTCTAATACTTAATTATAGAAAGACAAAAAACATTGCAAATATCAGAAAGACCATGTTTTTTATGGGGAAATACCAGTGCCCTAGAGCCAGTAGAAAAAAATATATTTACGTAATACCTTTGTGACTAATTATTCCACAATCATAGAAAATTAGTAGCTATATATTATATTGTATACAAAATAAATGTTGCTAAACATTATTGCATACGCTCTCCACAATATTATTTTCTTTTCTTGAGCATATTACGTATCCATGAGTGCAATTCTTTTCTAAATGTTATACCTGACATTTTTATTGTATTTATTTTATATAGTTTACAATGGTATCTGTGGTAAGTTACTTTAAGAATGAGGATGTAAAATACTCTGATGGATTGACTTCACTGTTTTGCAGAACTGAACTACTTTGTCGTTTGTATAATAACAATAATAATAATAATAATAATAATAATAATAATAATAATAATAATGATGATAATAATACTAATAACAATAATAATAATAATAATAATGATAATACTACTAGTAGTAATGATAATAATAATAATAACCACAATAATTATTATTATTATAATAATAATAATAATAATAATAATAATAATAATGATGATAATAATACTAATAACAATAATAATAATAATAATAATGATAATACTACTAGTAGTAATGATAATAATAATAATAACCACAATAATTATTATTATTATTATTATTATTATTATTATTTTATTATTATTATTATTATTATTATTATTATTATTATTATTATTATTTTATTATTATTATTATTTCTACTACTACTACTACTACTAATCTTTAGACTTGCTCCAAACGTGCATATTTTGATTTGTTTTAATTCTTACCAGCACAGCAGCACAAATATACTATTTTGAAGTCAGGTAACTGGATTTACCGGAGGACACATTATGGCATCCATCCCGTGCTGATGTAATATCAGCACTCTAATATGCACAGTTATACTTATAAGTTCACGTATAGTTACATATGTTCCGGTTTTCAAGTGTTACTCCACATACATTAGGAGGAGGATGAAGTTGACGATCTTTTTCTCTTGACATTTCTCTTCTAGCTGTCTTGCAGTGAGCACCACCATGTCCATGGTCCCATGTCATTTTAGGACTTTATACTGGCTTTCTAGTTGTAGTCCATAATCAAGTTGTGTAGGGAGGTGGTTCAGTAGGATCTGGTGATAATATCTTTTCCGCAATTGTAGGTCAGGATATACACCAGTGGTTGTCACTAGCCTGGCGGTTCCCCTTGATCATATACAGGAGGATGTTGGAAGCGTCTTCGAATTTGTGAGGTATAATATCTTGCTGCCGAATCAGACCAAACAGTTTGTGGAGCCTTTATATCAGTGTTTATCTCATTCCTAGTAGACTTTAGCTAGGATCGAGCTTGAACCAGGTGCTTTGTTACTGGAGAGAAGACGTATTGCTATTTTTGTCGCCAGCTGGTCTGCAGGGTTATCCAGTGCATAGTTGATGGGTAATTCGGGGAGACGACTAATAGATGGATGCGGGGCGATTCAAAACGCTGTCAAAGTGTTCAAACAATAATTGAAGAATCCTTTCCTTGTGGGTGATAGGCGTGTTCCTGTCCACGCTGAGAAAGGGGATGTAGGTCCATACTCTAATTTCAGGGCACTGTAGAAGTTCTTCACATCTGGTCTGCGTATTACAGCATCTCATCAGCTATGTTGCTTATCTCTCATGTGTCTCTCATCTGGCGGAACTTCTACTGCTCAGTTATGTGTATTTTGTACGCATCATTGCATAAAGTTGACTTGGGGCTGTTAAGGTAGGTTTGAAGAAGGCGGTTTTGTTTGTCCAACAACTGCATGATCTCGTAGCAGTTATCATCAAATCAGGATTGATGTTCTTTGGTTGAGGATCCAAGGATTTCCGAAGCAGTGCTTTTGACCAGCTCTCTGAATGCCGCCCGGTCGGTCTGATCGTCGATAAGGGTGTAATTTAGTCGTCCTTCCAGAGCGTGAACCAGAGAATGTTTTCAAATGGTAAATTTCAGCTTGGTGATATTCAATCTTTAAGGTGGATTCTTTCCTTTTGGGTGTCGTTTGGGATGAATGCGGGTGTTGAGCTTGGTGATGATGAGGCAATAGTCTGACCAGCAGTCATCAGCGCAACAAGAACTCGGTCACATTCGCATCCTGCCTGCACCTCTTCCTCTTCCTCACAATGACGTAGTCGATATGGTGCCTGTGCTTAGATAATGTGTGGATCCATGTCGTCTGGCTACGGGTTCGGAGACGGAATACTATTGAGGAGCAAGGAGTTCATGCTCGGCGCAAACGTGGAGCAGAAGGAGACTGCTGATGTCATAGTGACCCAATCCGTGCTTTTCTAGCACTCCATCCCAGGCAACACGATCAAAGCCTACTCTGGCATTGAACTCGCCAATAATTAAGAGCTTATCTGCCATTGGAAAGTCAGCAATGATAGGGTGAAGATCCTCAGCGAATTTGACCTTGACATCATCTTGGTTGGTCATGCTTAAAGCATAACAATTGATGATGGTAAGGTTATATCCTCCATATAAGAGTTGGCGTTTCATGGTCATAAGTCTATCTTTTACTCCCTTGGGAAGTCCAATTTGCCAGTCGGTGATATATTCACTGCAAATCCGACACCAGCGTGTCGGCGCTCTTTATTTCCTCGTCCTTTCCAAGACAAAGGTGTATCCAGATCCATTTTCACAGAATTCGCCTTCTATTGAAACTAGGTTCTCGCTCAAGGCAGCAATGTTCATGTTGAGTCTGGCGAGTTCATTTCATAATAAGGCGAATCTCAACTCGAGTATTTTCGCATCATCTCTGTCAATTAAGGTTAAGGTGCGCACATTTCATACACCAAGTATGAATGAACAATCCTTGTTTTCCATTTTATAATTTGACCTAGTATAATCTTCCCTAGCAAGGGTAGTTTAGAACAGGCAATGTTTAGGCACCTTTTCATTTCTGAAGACGGCTGCTTTGTCACTCAGGGGGCTACTGGACTGCGCTGCTGCTCCATGATTGGTGAAATACCCAAATGGCCTGAGAAACCTGTGTGAAGGTTTGCACCTACAGCTGACAGTGATCCTACACCTGCCGCTTCTTGCTTGCCTGTCGCCACAGGACTTTAGTGGGTGATTTTAATGGGATGGATGGATGACAGGAATGACTTGCACTGTCACATTGTTTATTGTGAGAAAAACTTGCACAGTTCTTTGACCAGGAAAAAGTACGTGTCTCGTCCTGCTCTTAGCACTCCACGTAATCATTGCTTGGAATCGCCCTTCTGCCCGTTAACAAGCTGATGGCTCCTCCGTGAAGGCTGCTAAATCCAGTATCGCATGCTTGATAGATACCCCCTAAATCATTGAGTGTTTAAGACTCGTCCGCTACCCGCAGTCTGGTTTAGCAGTTCAGTCGAGACCGTTTTGCAGGATTTGGCCGCTGAACATGAAATATCTTCATTTAGCCGGAGGAGAGAGCTGAGTGCCAAGTGGGGACCAATAGTGTGTGAGTTACCTCCAAAGGAATACAACTATTTAGCCAGCCAATGGTTTATATAGACGCACACCAAGACGCACATTCACTCAGATTTGATACAGATGCTTGTTTCAAGCACAATTTTGATTACTGTTAGTGGATAATGGGAACGCCCTCGTCCCGGTAGCAATGTAGCCGTTTCAGATAAATCGCATTTTACCAACTCAGATATTTGACGTATATTTATAACATTTGTGGTTTCCTTTTTTGTACCTTAGAGATCTATTATTTTATTCAACGTCAAAATCAGGCATTTGCTTAGATCGAATA
This sequence comes from Unio pictorum, assembly GCA_030141615.1. Taxonomy (NCBI): domain Eukaryota; kingdom Metazoa; phylum Mollusca; class Bivalvia; order Unionida; family Unionidae; genus Unio; species Unio pictorum. The sequence continues at coordinate 3,560,223 of JARLTB010000240.1, read as the reverse complement.
CTGCACATTTTACAACGAAATAACCAAAAAATAGTTTTCAAACATTATCCAAGGACTTGAAATGTCTCGGAACAGAACACTATCATAACATCCAAAATGTTAAATCTTTGATTCCCATGATTTATAACGTTAATAAATAGTTAAATATGTTATTGGTATATAATACATTCACATAATTATTTTTCACTTTTTGTCCAAATTGAAATGAACAAAATCAATGTATAGGAAGTTTAAATTACAGCGATTCTCATTTCATCCAATGGTATATATATATATATATATATATATATATATATATATATATATATATATATATATATATATATATATATATAAAGTTACCGAATAAACGAAATAATAAATGAACCCCAACACACACACACACACATATATATATATATATATATATATATATATATATATATATGGGGGGGGGGTGCATTTATTATTTCGTTTATTCGGTAACTTTAAAAGGAAAGCACGTTTTACATCAATCTCGAGGACACATTCTCAAAATCCATTTTAAAATAAGATATTCAAGCTACAACAACTTGGTATTAGCCAACACCCTGGACCAACATAAAGTTTCACAATGCTGGACATGGCATGCACCAAATGGAACCAATCATAACCAGATCAACTACATACCGGATCAAAACCGTTACCAATCTGGCATCAACAGAGCAAAAACAAGAACGTTCCCAGGTTCTGATGTTGGGAGTGATCACGAAAATCAGGCTCAAATTCAACTTTCAACAACTGTAGGACCCTAACATCTGCGAGTCATTCCAAGCCACAATTAGATAAACAATTGCTCCACTTCTTGTGATGGATGTTGATGTTAAAGTGATGACATACACTTTCAACACAGTAATGACAACATCTGTCAAGGACAGCATTGACCTCAATCGCCCAAAGAAAAAGCCCTGGGTTACAGAAGAGATTCTGAATCTGTGTGATTCCCGAAGAGACCTCAAAACAACCGACACACAAGAGGGGCCGTGGAGTACCGATATATAAACAAGAATATCAGAAACAAGTTGAAAAAGGCAAAATAAGATTGGATTGGACAAAAGTGCACAGCAATAGAGAGCAGTCTGGTAAAGAATAACATAAAAAGGCATTCCAAATTGTGAAAGACCTCACCATACAGAAAAAACCAAGTGTCAGTACCATTCAAGATGACAATGGAAAATGCCTCCCATAACCAAGTGACACTGCAAACAGATGTACTGAGTATTGTAAAGAACTCTACAACCATCTGTCCACAGTAGACCCAGAGGTGCTTGAAGTTCCAAACTCCACAAATGATGATGATATCCCCATTCTTAAACAAGAGGTGGAGTAAGCAATAAGAGCACTGAAGAATGGAAAAGCAGCTGGAGTAGACAACATCCCAGCTGAACTTATCAAGAATGGTGGGGAATCAGTGATAGAGCTACTAACAAAAATCTGTAACAAGATCTGGCAGACAGGCGAATAGCCAACACAATGGACTCAGTAACTGATTATAACACTTCTTAAAAATGGCAAGCTCCAGCTGTGCCAAATTTACAGAACTATCCGTTTGTGATCAGCCATTATAATAAGGTGATACTGAAAATCATCAGACTGAACCCACAAGCAGAAAAAATTATTCGCTGAAGAACAGGCAGGGTTCAGGAGTGGAAGAAGCACAACATAACAAATATTCAATCGTAGGGTTCTGTGATAAAAAATACAACATCAACATGACATCTATCATGTGTTCATAGATTCAAAAAGACTTTTGACAGAATGTGGCATGAGGCTATGTGGGCCACAATGAAGAAGTACAAAAAGTTGACCAACACATCAAGCAGATATACGCCAAAGCTACCAGTGCAGTAATTGCTCAAGGATCAGTGGGGGACTGGTTCAAGACAACAGTTGGAGAACGTCAAGGCTGTCTCCTGTCACCCATGCTTTTCAACATCTGCTTAGAGCGTATGATGAATGAAGCCCCGGAAAACCACTGTGGGTCAGTCAGCATTGGAGGGCGTAACATCACCAAACTGCGCTTTGCAGAAGACATTGATAGGTTTGCAGGCAGTGAAGATGAGCTTGCCAACTTAGTGAAGAACCTGGATGAAACATCTTCCAGATTTGACATGGAGATAAGCGCCGTTATGACAAAGCTGATGGCAAACAGTTGCAAATAATTCTCAACCAGGATTAAAGTCAGAGGAAAGGACCTTAAAAAAGTGGTCCAATTCAAATATCTTGGTTCCATAATCACCGAAGAGGGATCAAAAGCAGAAATTATGTCACGAACAGCGCAAACAACGGCAGCTATGTCATAGATAAGACCCAACTGGAGACACAAGAATATCTGTGTGAAAATTAAAATCAGACTATTGAGAGCACTAGTAATCTAAATTTTCCTGTATTCATGTGAGGCCTGGACCCTGACAGCATAATTACAACAAACAATTCAGGCACTTGAAATGAGATGCTACAGAAACATCTTTGGCATCTCTGATATAGACCACATCAGAAATGAAGAAGTGCGTAACACCATCAGACACAATGTAGGCCATTATGAATACTTCCTTACCACTGTCAAAAAGAGAAAGCTGAAATGGTATGGCCATGTCACTAGAGCCAACAGTATATCCACAACAGTACTGCAGGGCAGTGTCCAAGGTGGCAGGAAGAGAGGTAGAAAGACAAAAGTAGAGTGACAACATCACAGAATGGACAGGAAAAGCTTTGCTTAGAAACAGGCATTGGCACATGATCGAGACAAGTGGAGGGAGCTGGTCAGATGTTCAGCAGCGCAGTGCCTCAACGAGCACACTAGGTCAAGAGACTGATGATGATAATGATGATGATTCACGTTTGTAAAACACGTATTCTATCTATTCGTCTGACAACATTCCCACATATGCCTACTTTCGTAAGCTGTTAAAACTTGTTTCATTTAAGATTATCGTCATTGAAGATTTCTCAACTTGTGTTCCATTGTTTTCCTCATGATTATATTATTATACGTATATGTCTGAATACCACTTACTTTTTTGCTTTTCGTTAAACATCTCATTGCAAAGCATTTCGCAGATCTACGATTTAGTTTAAAATTTTATATTTTGCTCTGCTTTCATATTGTGCAGAGAAATCTTCATTCCTGATTGATTTACACTTTCTTTTAGTGTTTCGATTACTTACCCGTTTGGTGCAACGTCTTATTCGGCTTTACATAATAAATTGTGAATTATTTCAATTTTTTTGAAATTGGTGATAATTCAATGTCTGGAAATTTTTTCGTGATCTTTTTTAATTTCTGAAATGACACTTTAGGATGTATTTTCAGCTGTGGTAATTTCATACTACATAGGAATGACAAACTGATTCACATTGATTAGAAACATGTTTTAATAGAATCTCCAATCAATAAGACAAAGGAAGATAACTATCTCAGAAGTAACACTTTTTACATATTTCATTCGTTGGACATGTTTAACAGGACTATTATAGCTTATTTCAACGCAAGTTTCCTTCATTTGATAATTACGCGCTTGGTCAATACGACCTACAGATATACCAGTAATAGTGAAAAAGCAAAGAGTTGTCATGGCATTTGAATATATCGGTATTACTTGGAAACCTGGTGATATCTATAAATATCATAGCTAATTATCCAGCTGACAAAACGATATCATGCGGTTATTGTGACACTGGTCTGATTCGCTATATGATTTTTAGAAACAAAAGGATAAAAGTTTATATCTAAGATTTGTACCTTATATAAGCAATATAAGTTCCGATTGCAGTCATGTGGACAAATATGAAAAGTGGAAAATTGGTTCCAACCATTCATCATGGTTGAATGCTGATGAATAGCTTAAATTAGAAATAACTGAAATCTCAAAGTAAAGTATCAAATAATGCATCTTTAAAAACGTATAATTAAATATACAGTACTGCTAATCGACGAATAACCATAGTTTCAAAATATTTCTATAATGGCAAAGCATTCGCAAAGTGACTGAAAACGGTAATAAAAGACTAAATAGGATTAATCTTTTTCACCTGGCTAACTAATATTAATTAAAGAATATCAAATCGAATACTTGTAGTTCAATCTAATGAATTCGTATTCGCTAGTTTACAATAATATTCAGTATCAAATACCTGTATATGCAGTTGTTTTATTAAAATTTAATGCATATATGTGTATGCTTGTTCTGCACTGCAAATTCTACATACGTTTGTCCAATTTATTTCAGTTCATCACATTTTGTAAATAAGCCTCAAAGACTAGCTCTTTGTCCTTTACGATGCCTACTAGATCTTAGTCGCATTACCTTGAGGCACTTTAAAAGCTTCTCTCTGTATGTCCGTTTCTCTGTCTGTCTGTCTGTCTCTCTCTCTTTGTCTCTCTCTCTGTCTATCCCTCTGTCTCTCTCAGTCTCTCTAACTCTCTGTCTCTCTATATATCTCTCTCTCTCTCACTCTCTAATTGCGTTGAATAGCATTCTCGTCACTCTTTCTTCTGTATCTACCTCTTTGCCTTTCTAATGTTCAGGTTTTCTCTTACTCAAAGTCCATTTTGTATTTTAATTTTAATTAATTTTCTATTGTGTTAGGGTCTGATACATACGTGCTAATTAAATCTAAGACACGTTTATCAAAGCACTACTTTTTCTCAAGCAAAGTATTTTTCTCAAAATATTGGGCCAAAATGATTTTCCTTGCATCGCTAAAAAAGCGTTTGTCTCAAGAAATATCATGTTTTGATTAGTCCCATCATCATTTTTCAAGTGGTTTTAGTTCAGGGTTCGCAATAAATATCTTCACTTTATATGACATTGTGAAATGCTTTGTGATTTAACTATACAAAAATATTTAAATGTGAAATAAGACGTGGGATTTGAAAAATTCTAAAACACATTTAATACATATTTCCAAACAAACTGTTCTGAAATACTTTAGTGGAATTATTATCCCAGACGAGCCTACACTTTTTGTTTAGAAATCTATATACTTAGAATACGTAAAAGTAAATAATGAAAGACAACAAGCATTGAACAATTTAACACATATTTTTTCCCTAAATAAGAAAGTGAAACGCAGAGAAGATATATTACTGTATTGCGAATCCCAAACAAGAATTACAGACATATAATTCTAACAATAAGACCTGAATAAATCTTGGCATAAATCCCAAACAAACTCCAAAATTTAGAACGATGATCTGTTTGT
>JARLTB010000240.1:3245000-3550000 GCA_030141615.1 Unio pictorum | reverse complement strand
CGGGTGAGACTACCGGATTTAAGAGATATTAACAACAGCAAAATATCATTATTCATCGCTGTGAAATTTTCAGTGATTTTATTCTCTCTATTATAACCGGTATAGCTTTTTACTGGATTATCGGGTTTTATCCTGTCGGTGATATAATCAGATTTTTGTGATTCAGGTGGTATGCTAACTTGTCGAGGTGGATTTTCAGGCCACCCCAGTATAGTTCTTATAGAACTCTGATAGATATCTACGACATAACTTGTTGAGTTTATCTCGATAGCAGATGATAGCGTCGGCTCATTGACCGTTATAGCGATTTTCGATTCTGCTCCAGTAATAGATTTTATTCTATGCGCTAATTCATCATTGATTTGTTCAATTTGGTATGACCCAGATGGCAGCGAAACAACGTTCCAGTCTGGAGTTCCATCGGGTTTATTCTTTTCTGCAAATACCAAGGAATTATTCAGTTGTTGACTGCCAAATGCTACCGACCTAATATTAGGCCAACTGTCATACACTCATTGTTTTGCTAGCGCTATCTCCTTCACGGGAATCGGAATAGGGAAATTCGCACTTCAGGATTGGTTGATGTTATTGTGTTCTCCACTATTTGTTGAAGTAGTTCCTGCGGTGTTGTCATTGATATTACATTCATGTTGTATTTCTAATTCTGACATCGCGGAATCATAACTACTTACCATCGCTGATATCTCACTATCTGACATAAATGTATCATCGAACGACGACGATATCAACGAAGACAATTGCGAGTACGCGGTTGATTCAACATGAAATTTAATTATGTAGTCTTGTAGTTTGCTCTGGCTACATGATGATATGTTTTTTGTTATTATCGAAATTATTCCCGCGATTGTTGTCGCCGCTGATATACAAATTGGAACAGCTATTGGGGCAATCATTGTCGCCGAAGAGATTATAATTCCGGATCCGGTGATTACACCACTCACCGAGTACACGGTAGCAGCAACTTCGGTGATTCTTCGTTGGTATTTTTATATTTTTGTTTGATACATCTCAGTGAGAGTAGTGAGTTTAGTCTGAAACTCTCTGGCCAGATCATAGCGATATTGAGATACCGAAAGCACCATTGATGACATTTTATTTCCAAATTAGTTTACGATTTCAATTTAGTTGATTAATCAAATCCGCTACGAATTCCACATACCATGCTACTGAAACCAAATTTGTATCAGTGGATGCTATCGTGAATTGTTCGGGTGTATCATTATCAATTATTGTTGATATTGTATTATTGACCCCAGATGAACTCGACGTTGATATATTAAACTGAGTCGGTGTTACTAGTGTTAATTGATATATACCTTTGACGGTTGTAGTGATATGTAGTATATTGTCTGTAGGAGTCCACGGAAATGATCCGTGTTGGATCGTGTATACTACGTTGTTGGTTTTCTCATGATAAATTTTTGTTTTCTCAATGATTGTTATCATCCTCGGAAAATCATCTTTGATTGCTTCGATAAATATTTTCGTCTCATCGATGGATTTTTTGATATCAGGAAGTTTTATGTCTAGTTTATCCGGCGTGGTTGTAAAAATTTCTCGATGAGGTTTTTAGGAAATGATGAAAACTTTTCAACGTGGTCTTCATATTTGGCTTGGAGTGTTGCTAGTTCCAACATAGAATTTTTTATCTCTGTGAGCTTCGGTGATTTTACCGCTGGTTAGCCGAAGAAAGCATAATTGATTTTAATTCGTCATTGACAGTCTTTATATTGTCCATAGAGTTTGTAATAATGATAAATTCGGTGATGTTTTCGCTGGATCACCAAAAAAAATTTGTATGAATTTTAACTCATCGTTGAGAGTTTTCAATTTATCTGTAATCATCGAAACGAATAAGACCGGGTTTGAGCTTACCCTCATCGGAAAATTGAGATGATTCTTTGGTCGTTGGTGTATGACGGAGTCATCATATACGCTAGTTTCTGATCCACTGCGTTATTTATTATTTTACTAACACTCGTGGGCATTTCCGCTGTAGATGGCAATGGTTCCGGTTTCCTTCGCAGCCGAACTAGCACTATTATTTTATCCTTCGCGGCTGAAAAAGCTTTCCCGGCAGCATCTCTAACAGCGCTAATACCCTTATCTCGAATAACATCAATGGCTTTCATTGATAATTGTTTTGCTAGCGGCGCCACTTTTGGAGTCATTCTTGCAAATAACCCTGCAATTGTATCACCGAGACCATCACCATAGTACGCGTTATAAACTGGAAATCGTGAGTGTACTACATAGACGCTGGTTAGTTTGTCATGGTTGTAGTGTATGATCATTCTTATTTAAATGATATTTATTTAATGCGATGACTTTGTCATCAGATTAGTCGCTGTGCTAACCATCCAAAGGAATTTCCACTAAATCGCCAATGAAATCTCGATATAAACCAATATCCATGATGCCACCTTGAAATAACCCCAGGCAGATATCAGCTGCTTCATTAATTATTTCCGGTGAGTTATTTCCAGCTCGTTTCCCTCTGATGAGAGCTTCTAATCGTGCTATATCACCAAGAACATTACCAGGACAACTAACTAGACCACTACCTGATACCTCACTGGAATCTCTTAATCCCTTCCCGCTACTTTAATCAGTTACACCCTGTGTATCTGTTAATACATCCTTAATTATTTTTTCAACATCATCATCTTCGTCTCGATCAGATGGCATATACAATGGTTCAGATGGTAGTTTTTGTTGAGGTTCTTCTTGTTTTTTTCGTCTCCGTGTTTGCCTCCATGTTCGTGTTTGACGTTTTCGCTATTGTCGTTCTTCTATTTCTCGTTGTCGCTCTTCTATTAGTTTTTTTTTAAAATTACTGATTCCCTTTTGAAATTCCTTATACCCCAACTCTTCCTTATTCAACGATCAATCCATACCTTTATTTTATACAAATTATCAACCCAATCATTACTTGATATTATATCATCCTTATACTCGTCCTTTAAAAAATCTTTTTTTTCAAGTATAGCTTTTAGCATCAAAGTCACTAAACGCTTCATAATCCTTTGATTTCATTAATTGAATTTTTTGTTTTGCTGTTTTAGCCTCATCGGTAAATTTATCCAAAAGAGAAACATTCGTTTTTTTTCGGACCAGGAGGTGGTTTTGTTAACAACGCTGATTATTTTTTTCAGTTTCTGTTGCTATTTTTTCAAGTATAGGAAGTACAGGAACTTTTCTTGATCCTTCTTTGGGGACATCTCCGTATATAGCTCGCTCAGTAGCTAATATTACCCCTTTCGTTGCAGTTGTAATCGGTCTAAACAAATCTTCAGATCCCTCAGAAAAATCGGTCTGAATAATCTGTCTGGCTTGTAATTTATTTCTGACAGAGTCGCATATTGGTAAGAATTTCCTAATTGAAGACAATCTTTCCCTCGCTAGTCTTGTAGTTAATGCTTCGCTGACCATTATTGAAACAGTAAACAATTTTCAATTAATGTACAATGTAGTGATTTTGTCATCATCAAAAAATTTCTACGTTTTAACCCGACTCAAATAGACAAGCAACAGAAGAAAAAAAACACTCACTAAAATATTTTTCAGTTAATTTACTTCCTTGTTCATTGATCAAATATAACTTCCCATTGTATTTGCAACAGTGCGAGAATTTTACTTACGCGTTATACTGTCAAATCGTTAGTTGTATCCAACGCTTTTTTTATTTTCTTGAATTAACGCCCGTATGTTTCTAATCTTCGAATTCATAATCTCGGCCCAATTCTTTTCGTATTCCATCCAACATAGGAAATAACGGGACAAACACACTTACGTCACTACAGAATGCAATAGGGTCCCGAATAGAATATTGGATTTTTTTTATTAGCGCATACTTCTTTGGCAGCATATATTTGTTAGTAATAATACCGTATTCTATATCTTGAAAGTCAGACATAATTTGGTCAGGGTTTACATTGTTAGATAATTTAATTTCTTGTTTTTCAATTTTGAAATCTCGGATATAATCCTATTCATATTTTCAGAATTCATATATGATAATACCTATTTCTAATACAAAAAAACAAAAAAAATTGGGGGACAATTTTAACCCTTTCTTAGACAGCACAATGCCATTACTACGGTTTTGGGTAGTTTCTAGTCATACATAAAGGTTGGATATATACAATGAATGACGTCAATGAATGATTATACAATTCCATTCGAGTGTTTTGGCAATTGTATAGGGACAGCACAATGCCATTACTACGGTTTTGGGTAGTTTCTAGACATAAATAAAGGATGTATATATACAATGAATGAATGGATGGATATATAGAATGAATTAGATGGATATATACAATGAATGAGTGGATGGATATATACAATGAATGAATGGATGGATATATACAATGAATGAATGGATGGATATATACAATGAATGAATGATAAGGGACAGCAAAGGGACAATAAGACATTTAACAATGAATGAATGGATAGATATATACAATGATAATGAATGATGACACTCCTACATTCAAATTGCAACCGTATATACCCCCCACAAAATCACCCTGGGTTGAATGAAAAATCATTCACACCACGGCTCGTTGTGGTTGGCATATACGGTTGCAATATTAATTTCTGAGGTACCCACCCCCCAATTGAAACGATCTGTCGGCCACCGTTAGCAATAATTCCTTGTTACGGGTTTAAAACCATGGCCGTCACTATGGCACCGCGACACGTTACCGATTGAACTAATGGTTCTTATATAAAGGTATACCTTTTGAATATAATATATAGGTAAGCTAATACAATCAATAGCGAACAGGTGCGATGACGTCAATTGATCGATCACAAAGCCACGAACGAATGCCTTTTATGTATGTGTATGTATGTTTTTTTAAGCTGGACTGGATTACTGTCAATGACTTTATTTTACAGGTTTTTTATTGAAACAAAACCGAATACTTGAAAAAAACTAAAAATATAGTTATTTGTAAAACACTTAATATTGGATTCGTTTTCTTACAAAATAATTGTATTCCCACTGAGATAACGGTTCTTATAATATACAGGTAAGCTAATATAATCAATAGCGAACAAGTGTGACGTATGACGTCAATGGATCGATCACAGAGCCACAATTGACTGAATGAACGAATCCATATACCTTTGTGTATGAAACAAGACCGAATATTTGAAAGAAAAAAATAAAAATACAATTATGTGTAAAAAAAACTACATTTTTTATTCGTTTTATTACAAAATATATTATATTTCCACTGAGCTAACGGTTCTTATAATATACCGGTAAGTTAAATACAGATTAGCGGATAAACAAGAACAGATGTGATGTACGTCAAACGCATGTGAATTATAGATGCCACATTCCTATTATTTTTTAATCTATATACTTTACTTACTGTCAATATTGAAGCAGAGCCGAACGTTTGTAAACACTGTATATTTGATTCGTTTTCAGATAATTGCACTAACTGTTTTTACAGGTATAATGTATAAATCAATAGCATGGGTTACGCGCGCTGGTAACTGTAGACAACCGATCAATACTAGCTCAGGCTGACTTTACAATATAATGAATGACGTGGAATGTATAGGACATTTGACAATATTAAAGCAGAACCGAATATTTGAAAGAACAAATTAAAATAAGAATACAATTGTTTGTAAACACTGCGTATTTAATTCATTTCCTCACAAAATAGATTATTGTGGTAATTTAAAATCAATCAATCAGACATCAGCTGACACAGCGATTGAGATCCGTAACTCCTTCATAAGCCGTAATATACCCGGACGAGTTATCCCCCTTAATAACGAATAGTATAAAACATGATTAGACATAAACGAACTGTATTTTTTGTCTAGTCTTTTTTGAAATCGCCGTCTTGGTTATATTCTCTGCAACATATCGTACCGAGGCTCTACAAATATCAAAATACCTACTAGCCTCACCCATTGATTTGAATACAATTTGTTCGTTAGTTGTTGTATTAAAAGATTTTACGGGTCTTTTCCCAATTGATTTATAAGTACCAGTTTTCCCAAAACATTTTCAATCGGCGTAACAACTCGTAGATTTGATAAAGAATTATCAGTCTTAATACCATTTATGTGATCGATAACAAAACCGTCTCCAATCAATCCATGAAAACACTCGTATGTGTTTATGTGATTAAGATGTATTTTCCCTTCAGCAGTAAACATCAAATAACCCATATTATTCACAACACCAAGTGATTTCTTCAATCTACGGTGTCTGACAGTACCATCACGGGATGCCTCATAGTTCGCAATCACAGGTTGTGGTAGGAATTCTTGGTTCATTTATATACTATACTATTGCTTGTCTAATTCATTGTTTGGTTGAATTATTGCATTACTTGGAAATCTTCCGATGTAGTCTTGAGGAGTTCTTGTAACTTTATCATTGACGCTGTCAGGGTCAGAGTTATTGATGGAATTATTAGTTCGTTTATCATAATAACGCTTCAACTCTCTGCATCGCTTACCACCACAACCGAGACAAAATTGTGATATTCCTCTCACCCCTACCCCACATCTTATACATGGAATTGGACCAAGGCTTCCGATGCGAACGCTTTGCATATGATAGCCAAATAACTCCTTTCTGCATTATTTCTTACACGGGGTTACTGATCCAATCATAAGCCATTTGGAATGATTCATTATATAATAAATTCTCTATTTAAATACTTGCTTTAATTATAATATGAAGGAGTTCGAGAGATTATCGAAAATTACACCTTCGAAAAATGCTAAATTCAACCTCGATAGAGTCTCTGATAAGCCAAATAATCTAATAGGTGATATAACCATGATAAGTAAAATCCGTTATTGTTTTAATGAATTCAAGCGAGATGGAACATTTCACGGTTGGTCGACATTTCGAATTGATGGTGGTGTTGATGCTACCATGAACGATAAAAACGCAGCAGTGATAATTTCACATCTTGGGCGAAAAAAGTATTTTTTTAGAATAAAATTCATTATCCGTTCAGACACGGAAGATTGGATTATTCGGGATAAATTTAAACTCATCTTGAAGGACAAAAAAAAAACTGTCACTGTGAGTCAAGATTACAAACCAGGAATTCTGACTGGAATTGACAAACCGTATTACGAGAGATCTTATCCTGTAACAGCAGTTGTTTATGGGTTATATCCGTTAAATGATAAACCGAGTATTGAAAAACTAAAACCCATGAAACTATTAAGAATAAATTGTGTAGCAGAACGAATAATAGAACACTTCACAAATGCGTTGCGTGGAGACAAATTGACTGATCTAAGACGTAAAAAAATAAACGAGTGGGGGTTAACAGTGAAACAGCGAGGGGCAACAATTCAAGGTATAACTAAATCAGAAATATCATTAAGATTCCCAATATCGGTAATGACAATAACCGGTGAAGTATTATACGAATCAAAATATTAATCAAATTGAGCTCCAATCAAAATTATTGATCATAACGAACAACCATGGTCATCTGCAGTAACAATATTTCCGCAGGATAGAACCATGAAATATATACCGGCAAAGTTATCCAGAGGAAAGAAACTATTTGATTTTATTCACCAGTTGAGTTAAAACGATCCTGTGTAAGTGTAGTTACTCCACAGTTTTGAAGACGAAAAATATAGATTCGATCAATTTGTAAGACCCAATGGAGAATTAAACCGCACTGAACCCCTCCATGAGGCGATGAAAAAACTAGCTAGTAGTTTATCGGAGGGTTTCGACGACGAGCAGTTACTAACAAAGTGTTTTACATTGCAGCTCATTTTGCGAAAAAGAAAAACACATGGAAACCAACGCGAGGTGAGTTTCTCACAAACATCAAATAAAGTTGAATAGCTTACAACCACGACGGATTATGGAATACAAAATATGACCGTGAAAGTTGATATTTCAGTTGATATAGTCGAGTGTTATCCGGCGAGTTTTCTCGGGTACGGAGAATGCGCTGAATACTTTAAACGATTTGGACATCCAACACACGAGCTGACCCGTGTTGCTATTAATGGACCACTACCCGATTTTGATTTAACCGGATTCGCTCATGTGGTATCATTTGAATTGGCTACAGGACTTCATCCGTGCTGTTATGTTTGGTTTGGTAGACATATATCTGAAACACACTGGATGCCAATAGTGCTGTTACGGTATATGATTGATTGTAGAATGCTGATATCGCTGATTGTCAGTGAAGCGATTATATCCTATCGAGCTCAGACTGAAGTATGGTTACCACAACCCAATCTAGATAGTATAATCAGCGAACAACGAATAAAGTTCCCGATCTTGACGAGGACAATATCGTGAAATGGTCCAAACAATTATTTTGAAGTTAGGAATAAAGTCGCAAAGGATCTCGGTAGAAGAATAATTGGTAAATTTACTCAAGGTGGAAAATACAACAATACAACAATACAAGATATTCTTCACGGTCGATTATTGATAGTGTTGAGTACGATTTTATAATCGCGGATATAACATCTAAGGTTATATATTTCGATCGTAAAGACGCTTTCTTGTCCGATGGAACAACATTTGGTACAATTGTTAATTACAACGATGGATATAGTCTTCAGTATACACATTTGAGGGCGTCTATGCTAGCTTATGCTTCTATCAATTTATTTTCAATGATAAATAGATTTCCTGAAACCGCAGTTAGAGTAGCCACTGATTCGTTTTATATAGATGTAAAACATCGAGAAGCAGTGGCTGAATTCACTAATTCTCACGAGAGTTGGGGATCATGGAGAATTAAGCGGGAAATACTGCGTGATTATATCGAATCAGCAGACGTTACGATTAAAGATAATTACTTGAAAGGTGATAACATATCAGAACGATCAAATGCACCGCAGATATCTGATCCAATATGCAGATATAAGACCAGCTACCTAAACGGCTGTGGAGGGTCAGGAAAGGCAACTCGTGCTATTGAGTTATTTCATGTGAAATCAAACATGACTGTGCTAACACCGACACACAGACTTGCCAGATAGATGAAAAAACGGGAAATTAATGCCTGTACTTATCACAGTTTCTTTCGATGGAAAGGCGGTGAATGGACTCCTGAAAAAATGGGTGAGAAATTTATTCCTGAAGTCATTATTTGGGATGAGATATGCAAGGTATCGTTCGATGTATTACAAAAATTACTCGATTGGTTATTGTTAGCGAACACAAAAGTAATAATGTGCGGCGATCATGGCCAACCATCACCATTTGTCAGTTTATCCCCACATGATTGGCTAAAGATTTTTGTAGACTACTATGAAGAAATTAGTACTGATCATAGAGCACTTGATGAACAATTACGCGAGTTTAAGAAGCTAATTAGATTACAACCGGATAGAATCCAATGTAAAATATCGAGTGAAATAATTTCAGAAACACCATTAAAAGATTTCCGGGAAGCGTGGAGACCAAACGATTTGATAGTGGCGAGTAGAAAAATAGTCAGAGATACACTTCAGATGAAGTTATTTGAATTGCATAAAGAAACATTTGCAACACTTCCAGTACCGTTGTTATAGGCCTTCGGATACACGAAAACAGAATATTGAAGTTGATATTCCAGGCTTGACAGAGTCAAGATAGCATAATTTAGTATTAAATGATATTGGGCTGGTTGATATCAGCGTCGTCGAAGATGCATTGCGTGCTGATAAATCCCCATGGACGCTAGGTTACCCAGCGACGATAAATTCTTCAGAGTGATTGACTATATCGGATACAATTGTTTGGATGGTGGATAATCACATTGAGTGGTCGAATTTAGTTCATCTCGCAGTATCCAGAGTACGAAGAATAAATCAACTTCGAAGAGTTTTTTTAGATGATAACGACACTACAATAAGTGATATTGTCACCGATGATATAATCAGAAAAAACTTTCTGGTTAAAAACAACAAGATAAAAAAAATAACAGGGAATTTGACATTGATGCTGAATTAATAATGACGCTAAAGCAAAAGCAGAATAATCACTGTGCGAGTTGCAATTGTATAATGCGTTGGTGTTGGTCGGATAAAGATCCTCGACAATTTACCGTAGACAGAAAAGAAAGAAGCGTAGGTCATACCAAGGATAATGTGATGCTGACTTGTCTTGAATGCAACAGACGAAGGGGTGCTAGTTCAGCCCACGCGGCGGTAATTGAGTATCCTCGGGTATCACTTGCAATTGTTCACGAGTAAATCCTCGCTGAAAAGCGGTCAAATCCAATCTATAGATTGCTGGTCTACCCGTAGATCGTGTTATACTAGATATGTTATGCACGGTGACACGCCAAATATAATCATTAGCTCTTTTTTACCACCTTTGAGTACTCCTGGTTCATATAAATAGCTAACAGTGACATTACCGAGTATTGATTGTTTTTAAAAAAATCTTTTTGTGATTTTACAGGTATAGACTTTTTCTTAATCGCGTTGATAAGTTTCATATTAATTGTTCGAGTAACCTCATTATTTAGCGCGGTAATAACGCCTGGTAATCTCTTGAGCCATTCACGGGAACGTTTATCCTGAATAAATTCCTTAGCATATTGATATCCAAATAACCGCTCAGCAAGTGTACGATTCAATCGTTCAACAATTGCCTCATCGCGATGTAGTGCAATATGCCTTCGTCTGATAGTGACATTACGATGCTTCATTGTTGACAGAACCACACCCTGAAATTCCTTGCCAGGATCAACTTGTAACAGATATGGCCAGCCCAGAGGACCCCGCAGATAAATCCTTTCAAATACAGAAGTAACTTCAGTTGATGATTTTGTTTTTAACGGTTCTGCTTGTTTGTATCGGCTCGCAATGTCCACTACGGTTAACGCTTATTTGTAACCACCATCATGTGGCAGAAATAATATATCAGCCTGATGAACTTCATTAGTTAATTTGTTTAGGCGGTGGTAGATACATTTGCCATATCGCCTGTTTAGATAACCAATCCGCTGCAGTGGTATATTTCACCTTCGCGCGTTAGCGAGTTTATTGATTGCTGCTTTAACCCTCCAGTATCCTTTTGAAGAATAATACATAGATTTCATGTTGTTATTAATTACCGGCACCTACCATCAATTTACCTTTCATTGCCGATTTTACTAACCATGAAGCCAACTTTTCTTTGAAGGATTCATCAGTGATAGAATTCAACGCGTCAACCAATTTCACATCTGCCATATGGCTGTGTTGTAGATTGCTGCTTTTATAAGCGACATCATGAGCATGACACGCTTTATCAATGGCGTTTATTGGTTCTTCACCACGTCGGAGATGGTTTTGATCAACGAGTCTGATATCGAGTCTAGTCCCGGTTCCACAATAACTATACCCAGGAAGATGTTTTTTCTCCTGGATACTTCGTCCATGGTGTTCCCGGGAATTTAGTTAGATTGGGTGCAATATCACATCATCGTTTTTTTTAAAATTATCCACAGATTTCATAGAAACAAATCTAACTTTCTTTTTACTGTATTGTACGCATTTACCAGAATGTGCTGATCGGTTATTTTTAGTTGTAATCGTCGTCAAGTCGTTTGTACCAGTACGCTTCTTACATTTCACACAATATAGATCCATAATTAATTTATAGTAACATTAATGTAATTGATTATTCAGCTACCCGACAACGGGAACCTATTAAACACCATGCGATGCTGCCGAATTCAATTAGAATGATTATAATCGGACCATCTGGAAGTGGCAAGACACAATTGTTACTTAATTTAATAACGAGATGGATGAAATGGGACAAGTTGTATTTGATAGCTCCAAGTCTAGACGATCAACGATGTTACAGTGTGTTAAAATATTTTAACGACAAAGCAGTAGAAGAATCCGACGAGGGTATTATTGAGATTATAACCGATATCGAAGAAGCACTGAGCATTGATGATATTGATGGAAGTATTAACAATTTGGTCGTATATGATGATATCATGTTAGACAATCAAAAGAATCCCGCTAGGATATTTTCAAGAGGTAGGCATAAAAAAACTAACGTGATAAATGTCACTCAACGATACACACAAATACCAAAAGTGATCAGAGATAACTGCAATATTCTTGCCGTATTCAACGGAGTTGATACACATACTCTTAGAAATATTTGGCAAACTTGGTGCAGCGGTGATATGGATCATAATCTCTTTAGAAATTTCTTTAGTAGCTCTCAGTCAATCCCATATGGATTTGTGACGATAAATTTATCAGATCCTCGGACGCGATATCGTGTCGGACTTGATAAAATATTCGATTAAAATCGTTTACTGAATCTCGTAAAGAATTGTTAACCCATAGCAGCAGAGGGGATGGGGGGAAGACAACGACATGGCGTCTTTTTTTGCCAAATTGACCCTTACAAGGAAGCGTTAATTTACTAAATAGATCTTTCTATTAAATATTTACTAGGAAGCCTCAATTTGTCAAATAGACCCTTCTATTAAATATTAACGAGAAGGAAGCCTCGTCGACGCCTATAATATTTGTCGGATCCCCCCCTCTGCTGCTAGTTAAATCTAGTAATCAACCGCAGAAGAAATATATGGCCATACAAACAGACTTGAAGGCACAGTAAGAGGTTGAAAGTTCCGCATCATGCGTGCGGTGTTTCTCTAATAGCCAACCGAAAATATTAATTGACTTACACTATTTTTCACTATGTCATATAATCAAATATAATCCGAATGTACTATAATCATATGCCTATGCATGATGAATTGAAAATAGTTACAACTTTTCATAAAAGTTCCCATATGTATTTTGCGAACAAAAATATATTTAAAATTAATAATATAGAAAATACAAGGAGATTCGAATAAATGCTGGAGACAAGTTTATGTTGATTTTTTTAGAAACAAGAATGACATTCCTTCTTTATTGTAGAAATGAAAATTATCCATATAACATAATATTCGGGTGTGAATCAAAGATATATTAGATTAGAACGGAAAAAAAAAAAATATTAGTTTTCCTTCTGAATCATCCCACTCTGTCACCTATCATTATATTGAAATGCTCTTTATTGACTTATATTTTCAATAATTGATTTCTACGAATATGATTATAAAGTAATACATGTTGTTGTAAATACCCTCGAATCTCATGTATTGTGAGTTGCGTTTTCCATTTTCTTTTAACAGTATTGCAATATCTTATATTCTAACACTCAAATTTAAATTGTGTTGGTGTTATACTGACATTTTCTAATAAAGGGTATTTAGTTACAATATATTATATAATCAAGACAAATATTTTTGCCATTTAAAAGATATTTAGTGTTAACGGGGTGATTTCTGTTGCGCTTAGAGCTTAGTTTGATCTATTCAACCATCCAAATCTTTAATGTGATTACATACGAAAGACTTCCGCATCACTTGTTTTATCGTGTCTCAATGAAAAACAGATCTCTGCGAACCTAATATAATTTATGACCAAACAAATTGTAGTACAGTTATTTTTCCAATTCGTAAATATACAGATTAATTGCTATTAGTTGTATAATCATATGCTTTTAAAGCTGTAAAGTATGCACATTGTTCACTGTATAGATAGTAATGCAATTTGAACTTATGAACCGTATTAAGCACCGAATTTCGTAAGATTCATTTACTGGGTAATTAAATTTGTGCCTGACCTTATGATTTCATAATGTAAACGTGCGTTGCTTTTTTTGGGTAAAGAAACACAATAAGTCTATGTTGACGCCTATATATTTCACATATTCGGTAAACTGTTATAGTAGCAAATAATCCCTTGGCAGAGTTCGAGTTTGTTTTGTTAATGTTAACTCCATTGAAGTAGGTCATTGGTAATGAAAGCAGAGATCAGTCGCTTTATACTAGTTAGTGGACGATAGCATGATTATACGGTCTACGGTTTCCTCCAATCATGACAATTACCTCCATGTTATATTAAAAAGAATAATGAAGACGAACAAGCTAGGAGGTAAATAAACACAACATCCAGAATATATTTCTAGAAATTCAACTAAACGTTAAAGAATGATCATGCCAATTTTCTTAAGCAGGTGATTTAAAAATGCTTAAATTTGCTAGGGTTAGGGTTAAAATGGTATACATGTAGATGCGTATTCAATTAACTATATTTAGACAAACATACGGATATATTAGAGGTCCACTCAAATAACAATTACTCTAGTACGGTGCAGGCAGTCTGACGAATGCATAGCGCAGCTGAATGATGAATTATTCCTATTGTAACTTGCTTTCATGACAGCCCAACTAAATCTCTTCGCATACTTGTCCTGTCGTTCTTAATGAAATATATCAGATTAGACTCCGATGTCCTGAACTCAGTTTTGCAAATGTTCATAGACGACTCAGCTATAAACATTCACAATAACTATTCATTGCGATATTACGCCTGTTTTAAGGATAAGAAACAAATATTAAGGATGGCAATCAAGCTAGTGGAAAACGTATAGATTTGAAAGAGTTATCACTTGGAATGAGAAATAGCGTGTGCGATTGGCAAAATGGAATATTGTTTTAGAGAATCCACCATTAAATCAATTATAAAGTAAAAACAAATCAACAAAAAGGCATGTTTTTCATTTCAGAAACAAAACCGACACACAATCTCCGTGGCAAGAGAGAATATTTCAGACTCTGAAATGAATTCAACAAAAGTTTAATTACATACACAATGCTATTAATAATACTACATAGCATCAACCCATACTGCTAACAAAAGGCATTCAACTAACTTAATGTGCCGTCTCTTTTAAAGAACTAGTAAACCTATTGTTAGGATATTGGTCTATATTTTCACTATTTACGTCATTCTATAAACTGGTATAATATAACAATATAATTAATTAATTCTTAACTTAACATCCGACTTAATTTAAACAATGAATAATCAATAAAATATACAGTATAGAGTTTTGAAAATCTATCACTTTCACTCTCTCTCTCCTTCACTCTCTCGTGGGGCCCCATGCAAATTTAGCATGATATTATTAAAACAAATGCGACTATTATATTCGCAATTATGACATTTACAATAACTTTGAAAATTAATATTCATATTAATATTAGCATCAGCACAAGATTATATACACTTTAAAGAAAAAACGAAAAATCACCAAACATGTTGAATGCATTTTCATAGATCGACATTATAGAGTATGCAATGTTATTAACTGTCATCATATTGATTGGATCATTGTGAGAAACTAAAATGTTGTACAGTTATACACCTGGTGATTTTGACTGCAGTCAAGACAAAAGAATAATTTTCTTTGATTATGGAGTGTTTCTGTTTAAGTCGTCAAGACGAAAAATAATTTTATTCTAATATGGAGTGTTTGTGTTTAAGTCGTTACGACGAATAATCAAAATAAAAGATAATAGTGTAGTCTTAAGGCAATACCATGATTGAATTAACAGCTATTATATTTCAATAACTTATTCTTAAATGAGCAATGGTCTGGATCTGTTATATATGTAATCTGCAAGCACGGCTAAATATGTTATATTCCATTTGACATATCATTGCATCTATCACACTCTGTCTGAATTATCCAATGATATTACATAAGGGTACGGCGTTTTGATAAGTCTCCTTGTGCAATAAATCACCTATATTTAAATTTAATTGGCAATTACGATTCCATAACAATACATTACATTATTCATATACAATGCTGACGGCCTTTCTAATCTTTGTGATATAGGTGTTAGGTATTCTCACTCAACTTAATTTCAACATGAAAACCGATGAACGATATATATACGATTTTGACGTCTGGCCGTATGTGCGTTATTCCTTTTTGAAAGGGGTCACGAAATACGAAATATTGATCATTTATCTGAATTGTATCATATATAAGCAAAATGTTATCCGAGTAGATGGGAAAACTTAAATGCTAAACACGTAGCCTTAAAAGTTACAGCTAATATTACTAAACCACACATTCGCAGTCTTACGTCTTAATATGTAGTCAAGTAATAATTTTTTTATTGCATAACGGAGCATGCATTATGTGTGTTTGCAAAATTGAAGAGCAATACATTAGAGAATGTGAAATTTAAAATGTGTCACAATTGGTGATATGTGTGATTCAGCAAACTTTTATTTACAACTAACAAAACATCAAAATGTTCATAACAAAATACAATTATAAATTGGTTTCATTCAAATCATTATAGTCTTCTAACCCCATATTTAACATACAAAGTTGAAACTAATTTTAGCAATTAACATGGAATTAAAATAATGCAACGCAAACGAAAACAAATTAAATTACAACAAAAAAAGATATTCATTTGTACCGAGCGAGGTTATTCAGTATGATCCGGTGTTAGCTGGTTGTCTCTTACTTAGATAAATGGTGGGAGAAAAAACTAAATTATTAATCAGTTATACACCTCGTGAGTGTGAATGCAGTCTAAAATAAATAGGTTTTCACATATGGATTGTTTCTGCCTTAACTCCAGACGAATAATCAAGATTTTATTTCTCCAATTGCTTTAGAAACTTATTCAAATGACATGTTCTGTCTTGGCAATTCAATGATATGCATGAACATGAACTATACGATTTTGAAGTCTTGTTGTATGATTGTAAATCCTTTCCGTTGAGTGGGATCATGAAAGTCATGATTATTAGGATTGATCATGTGACTAAATGATATCCTATAGAAGCAAATAGTTATCCACGCAGATGGGGTACATTTAAAGCTAAACATGTATTCTTCAGAAATACCTCATATTTTATTGAACCACGGACTCGCAAATTAAATATTCAATCTGGTGTCAAATTAAACGTTAAATATGAAATAAAGGACGAGCCATTTTCGGTGTTAGGAAATTTGATTATTTTAATTACGAAATGTGAAGATCTAAATGTGTCACATAATAAAAACAATAAAGGATGTAGGCACGTTAAATGTATCACACTGCTAGATAAGATATAATGACATTACTGCACCTTAACATTTTATGTTGACCGGCTTGTCACACACTCTTGGACAAGGTAGCCATTGCCTGTTGATGAATGTCTGAAGGTTTATATTTCTAAATGTGTCATAAGTAATCAAAACAGTGATTAACCGCAATATAACTGTAGTTGTTCTAATCCTTAAACAATCATACCATGAACAGTGGGTCTAGGGTCAGCGTGATATTGGGAAGAATGATATCAATGGTAAAGTAAAAAACATAGTAGTGAAAGTTAGGAAGGAATGATGATATGAAGCTGAATATGTAAGGAATAGACACAAGGTTTAAAATATATTTCCTGCAATTCAAAATATCGAAAAGAACATATTCCAATAACTTATTTATGTACGCATGACTAAAAATAAAGAAAGGAAAAGAAACTGGAACGCATATTCGTTCAGAAATTATTAGCTAGATGAGGCAAGCACGTTTATTCGAGAAGAGTTTGAAGGAAAGTAGCACTAATGGTCGTACATCGAATAAAATCTTAAAGCTGTAATGCACATCATAACGATGAATAATAATTATATTAACGAATTGCACTTGATCTCAGCTGCCGATATGAACGAGCTTAATTTGATTAGACTCCGTTGTGCTGAAAACAATATAATATATTGTATTAGATAAAAACAAGAAGTAAAATAAGAAATGTTGCAATATTTAAGACACGAATACGTTTCTATATCAAGCTGGTGGAAAATCTGAGAGTAGCTGCAGAATATCACTTTTCATGCTCAAAGTTATGAGTGATTTGGTACATATCATAGACGTTCGTCCAATTGTTTTGGTTAGGACTTGTCCACCAGTGAAACAGTGTAACACCCTGTTAGTGTCAGAAGTAATGTATGTATGTATGTATGTATGTATGTATGTATGTATGTATGTATGTATGTATGTATGTATGTATGTATGTATGTAAGTATGTAAGTATGTATGTATGTATGTATGTATGTATGTATGTATGTATGTATGTATGTATGTATGTATGTATGTATGTATATATGTATGTATGTATGTATGCATGCATGCATGTATGTAGGCACGTACGTACTTACCTACGTATGTATGTATGCATGCATGTATGTTGTGTGGGGGGGTGTGGGGGGTTAGTAGGTAGGTGTGTGTAGGTGTTATACTCGTCATAAGTACAAGTAACAATTTCTAGGGTTTCGAATTTACACTCATCAAGAGACATCTTAACGTCACTATGTATTTTGTGACATCTTGACCAACGTTTTTTCTTAAGCACCATCAGATAAATAACCACCCCATTTCCTTTACAAATTCATCATGATTTTGTCTTTCTTTTTATCATAGTTCCTGTATGTATATAGATAAACCACATGTGTAACCAAGCATATCATAATCAGCACTTTACCATTTACCATTTTTCTATTTTCATTTCACTCTCTCTCTCTTTCTCTTTTTCTCTCTCTCAGCATCTCGTTATCTAATTAAATTAACAGTAGTCTATCCTCTTTCTCCTTCTGAAGTTCGAGCTTAACTCGAAATCTAGGGTATACTTTAATTCCTTTACTTCACTTTTATGTTTGAGTCTGAATCAAATTAAAAGCTCTTTATTCACAACACTCAGTTTAACCAAATATTTGACCAGTATATGTGTTTTGCTCGTTTCAAGACGTTTTGTCTCAGAAATGTCGGGATATTGTCAAGGTTAAGCAATTTATATTTGTCACACGAGGTTATATTATTTCTACTTAGGATTTGAAAAAGCGAAAAAAAGATATATTTAGATGACAGCGAATACACTTTGTTTATTTAATTAAATATTTTTTTTAATATGAAATAATACCATGATTTAGAAAATTCCCAAACTATGTGAACATAAATTTTAGAAAACTAAATTATATAAAATATTTTGTCAAAAACGAAGTGTGTTTAATTTTATGCTACGAGTATATGCTCTTAAAATATATAACGAATAAAAAAGATGTAAAGACAACATGCTTTGTAAATGTGGACAAATAATTTGTACCCCCACTATTAATGGAAAATAACAAAAAAACTTGCGTCACTGCAAGGTAAATCAGAAGAAGGAAAACAAAAGGAATTACAAGGAGGAATTCAAGTTGGTAGGTACAGCTCATATCGGGTCAGAGTTCCGGATAGGTCAAGATATTGTTTTCCTTGACGCTAAACTGAATTAACCACATTGGAGTGTGATTATTGATCGTTCAGTTTGTGATAAAAAGTATTTTTCTAAACTTAAATATATTATTGAAGACAACGGTTTGGATGGCTTAACATTGAATATCTTTGATAAACTCGACCCTGTTCAGGACTCACGAACACGTAGCTTACACGTGACATTATTATGGGAATTCGCAGTCTATTTCATATTAAATCATATATTGTAACTGCGTGTGCACTTTATCATGTACATAAGCCCAATATTAACGTTGATCAACCGAATCAAGGTTCACTTATAACCATTGGTGCATGACATTATATTGATCAATTAGATCTACAAATGCTGATCTTACATTTATCATCCTGACCATCACAGATCAACGTTTATAATTAGTATAATCCTGTTATTTAGATTGTGTTGATCTAATTGATCAGTCACATTTGTAATTTTTCGTAATTGCATCAATTAGTGGACGATATGCATTGCTCAATGTCCACGAAGCCACGTGTAAACAAACAGTGAGAGATAGCAGCTGCTTCATTGATGATTTCGGGGGAACTTAATGCCGTCTAGTCTTGCACCAAGCCGATCTAGTCGATCAACATAAGCAAGAATACCATTCGAACAAAGTTTATAATATCTGAAGAGGTCTGAAATTTACTACCATACTGCGGTTAAACATCACGAGTGGCAAGGCCACTTCCCATTGATTCTTCCAGTAATTCGTCGTGCGGATCTAGTATCATTTCAAACCAGCTGCTACGACACACTTAACGACGGAACGTGTACTTTTCTTTCATATTTAAGATCTAGTTTTTACACATGACTTTCGTCTTTCATCAATTTTGTTAAGGTAAACCACCATTTCGTCTGATATTTCATCCACTTTGCAAATTTTGTCTTATCTACTTGGTTAAAGGTCTACAGTCATCAAAATCGTCATTAGATTTAAAATGCTGAATTTTAAAAGAATACATCCTTACCCCAGTCGGCATCTTTAGTATATGAAACTTTTCTGGTTTTACATATTGTTTTCTCCAATCATTTTCCAACGCGGAAATATTCTCGTTGCTGTCACACTTTTTGATTGTTTGACAATTGGCTTAAAGTATCGTTACTTAGTTCTGTAATTCAACCGTACTGTCCTTGTTGTGGCTGATGTTTGACAGAATCATGTATGGGGAGATATGTCTTACTGGCCTCTAGTCATTGTCAACCTGGGTTAGATTTGCGAGTTTCCATAGTCAGCGCAGATTCACTCAATATTATTATTACAACAATGATTTAATTACACATCAACGGTCTGCATATATGCACGATTACAGTATATATGGTATTGTACCATTATTTTCGTACCCACTAACGACAAACTGGGACAATTTGACGGCTTCTGTAAAGAAAATAATATAATTGGGGACATGGCCTGGATATGCTGGGATGTTGAAATATTAATCAACGATTAATTATACCGAACATAACTTGACCCAAGTAAACGTGATTATTTTGTACACACGGGTTCACTTGGAGGCGAGGGGGGTATCGCAAATTAACATTTATAGCAATAAATATGCAAATTAGCTGTGAGATACTGTATGAAATATACTTGAGCTTGGCGTGGTCATCGCCTTTTGCTTATTAATTATGTCTGTCTGCAGCGCGAGACCACATATCGGCCCCAGTTAGTGTCGTCATTCAGTGAAATAGTAGGCACGAGAGTATTTCATCTTTCCAACCAGTCTTACAACAAACAAAAATTCAACATCTTGACAAGCCCAGAATTGAATAATCGGGGCATTGACGGGATGGGGATTGTCACAAACAAAAGCTCGACTGTCCCACCCCCTTGCTGCTTACGAACACCATTGTACTGCACACACACACACACACACACACACATATATATATATATATATATATATATATATATATATATATATATATATATATATATATATATATATATATATATATATATACGCTAAGTTTGGTAGCTTAGATGATTTTTACTGTTGAATGTCTCTTTGATTTAAACAATGAGCAATATTTTCTAAAGTTGGACATTAATAATAATGTCTTCTATAGTGTGACATTTCTTCCGATTTCTCCTAATGTGGGACATTTATAATCATGTCTCCTAAAGTGGAACATTTCTAACAATGTCTCCTAAAGTGGGACATGTATTATCATTTCTCCTAAATTGGGACATTTCTAGTCATGTCTGCTAAAATGGGGCATTTTTTATCATGTCTACTCATGAAACATTTATAAATGTGTTTCTCAAGGTGCGGCATTTCTAATCGAGTAGTACAGGTGATCTTCAGACCACAAAACACACACACACACACACATATATATATATATATATCCCTAGTCGCAGCCTTAAGTGGACCATCCTCATTTTCAGCATTAGGCAGACCAAAATGTATCCTCGTAATTATTCAAAATATACAAATATCCATCAAGCTTTTATATAAGTAAACAATATTTATATATTTGTATTGTATGGTTTCAATGCTTCATGCAATAATTAAAAATATGCAAGATACACTGTCTACTTAAATTTCGTATGTTCATTATCAGCATAATGGAGACCAGTGCTTAAATTTAAGCATAAAGAAGACCGCGATACATATGCCAAAATACATCATTTAAGAGACTTTAAACTGAAAATTTAAGTTGTAAAAAGGATACAAATGTTGTCTACTTAAAATATCTTTAGAGATTGTTCAGTGCTTTGTATAATTATTGAGATTCGTTTTGGTCTGCCTAATGCTGATAATTTAGGATGGTCTGCCTAATGCTGATAATTTAGGATGGTCTGCTTGAAGTTGTTATTAAAATTATATTTGCTTAAATTTTAGATTAATGACACCCTTGGTATATATATATGCCATGCTGCATCATTGAGGAGACTTTAATCGGAACATTTCAGTTGTAAAAAGCAAACAAATGTTTGTTACTTCAACAAATCTTTAATAGATAGTTCAGTACTTTTGTACAGTTATTCAGATACATTTTTGTCTGCATTGTATATACTTAGTGTGGCCTCTAGGGCCTTACTTTTTTTGGAAATGCCTGCCCCACGGCGATTAGTAGAGAGTATGAAAACCATGATGAATTAACATTTTAAAGGCCTGAATACCCTGACTAGGGATTAGTAGATATTCCCCACTAAATCAAGGGCCGGGTAGGGGAATCCAGGGTGCCCGGACCACACCCCAAACCGGCTAAACAGAAACCAATAAAAATGTACACACACACACAAACGTATAGTCACTTGAAATTTGATCATTGATAATGTTTATTATGTATTATGCGCACTTTGAGCAAAACAACACATCGATTGGATAGCCTTCCTTTAGTCATTAGCCCATTTGAAATTTCGGACATCCTCCCCAGCACTTGACCTGATTTGTCCCTAAAAGCTAAGAATCAACTACCAATCAGAAGTGACTAGAACATACAAAAACTAAATAAAAGACTGACATGAACTTCACACAGGGTGGTGGCTAGGGACAGTAGTTTTTATCAAACATTTGGCCTGGTATTAGCACATTTGGTTATGTTTTTCAGCCTCTAAAAGTGACCTCCTTCAAGACAACAATTAATTCTCTTTTTGAAAAGAGTTATCACAGGCTATATAATGTGACTATATGCAAATAATAGGCACTAATGCCACAGTCAATGATAAGTAATGAACATCATTCATGTATGTCGTCATGCATTCAGTATAAAAACACTAAAATGCTAAAGCTGCAATTATAAAATAGTTCAGTGGTTCAACAGTTTTTAATGCAAACCAAACACAACAGTGTAACACCTGTTATGTATATTTAAGTTATACTGTGTATTCGACCTTTGTCCAAGATTGTGGATTCTGAAGCTTTTACATACCTGACATTTGTCCATGAATTTTAAGTTTTAGACAAGATATTTACTATAACAGAGCTTCAAGGTCAAGCCTTGCTTACAATTAAACCGGTTTTCCGGTTGGAGTGATACATATTTTTGTATGTCTGTGGTCAAGACAGTTGTATTGCTCTAATCATTTTTCGAGGGTAATTATTTGAATTATTCTATGGATTTACTCATTGACTTCGGATTGATAAATTACTTGGACTTTTGTGAATTCACTGAAAGACATTCTGGATTGCATCATTTGAATACCTGGACATTCAAGACTATTGGTATATCACAGTTTTTTGTGTTTATAGCCCCACCCAGTCACATTATCCTGACACCTGGCCAACCAGTCCTAACTCTAACCTCTTAATATTGAGCGCCAAGCGAGGTAGGTGCTAGTAGCATTTTAAAAAGTCTTTAAAAAGACTCGGCCATGGTTCGAACAAGCGACGTCCCGCATCTGAGACAGATGTTATAACCACTAGGCCACCAGATTGGTCTGGTATGTCAGGACATTCAATGATATTTTAATTTATTTGGAACATTATATTCCAACTTATGATAGGGCATCTAGGATTATTTGGAATTTAATTTGAATTTTCAAATATTATTCTAGGGAAAGGGGCCCCGAGTGGTCTAAAGCGCTCTCTGTTACGGACTACTGCCATCTCACCTCTGTCTGCGTGGGTTCGAGTCTCAGATTCGGCTAATGTGAGTATGTGAGAAAGCTTGCCAGTAGCTTTTCGTGGGTAGGTAGTTCTTTCCGGGGTTTTCCCGGGTTCTTCCTCAACCATAAATAATGGCCGCCATGTATAGCCTACCGTGTGCTTAAAAATGGCGTTATACCCTTCAACAACAATTCTAGGAAATAATTGCTTGCTGAATTGTAATTAAACTGTTGGTTTTACTTAACATCCTTTCTATTACACATTTTAAGACCTGTAGTTTTAACAAACCGTGTGGCCCTAGTTACATCATTAGCAAAACCAAATGTGGCTCAAGACTTGTGTGAAAGTTGATTATTTTTGTCCCAATAATTTCCTATGAATTGAATATTTTGACATTTTTAACTTTTTGTCTATCGTTAATGATGGCAGCCATCTTGAATGACAGACTGACCACATCTGTGCAAATTTACATTAGTTTACAGCAAGTATCATCTTTACAAAATTTTTATATTGCAATGGACAAAGCAGGTTTGGGAAGCCATTTATAATACAAAGCTACAGTGGGCAGCACTGGAAGGCAATACAAATATTTCATCTGTGCTATATACCAAACAAATATGTGTGAAATGAAATCTACAAGTATGCACATTCCAACAATTTTAGTACAAGCTTTCATAAGCATGCAAAATATGAACAGAATACGCACAATGGATGTTCAACCAAGGGCCATACCACTAACTTATCAGCCTTCATGCAGGGGATACAACAATATCTTGATGATTAATTCCAAGACTTTAGAGGGGAAATAGTAATGATGGAATATTCCCATATAAATTGATGTCATAGATAAATGTTAAGTTTAATGTCAAATGACTGTTTCAATAATGTGCCAGTATACAACATTCTAGGAGAGTTTTCGGCAATTACAGCAAATGACGGTTTCAATAATGTGTCAGTACATGATGAACTAGGATAATTTTCAGCACTTTACTGATCTACAAAAATGTAAAGTTCAACCTTCTATGCCATATTAATCAATTTTGTATCTATTATATGCACCATATAATTCTCATTTTCTATGTCCGTGAGCTGAATAGAGAAAAAAATAGCATTGAAAGAAGGGAAATTTATTACAAAAAGATGTCAAAAAAGCTGATGAACAATTTATTGACTCCTTAATTACATGTATCATTCTTGCTGAAGTAACATAAATACAGAGCAATATTTAAATGCAAATAGTATGTGATAAATATTCAAATGGAACAATCACAAACTTCATTCGAACAAGTCACCAATACGGTTTATTTTGTAAGATGTCAGCTGACTTAAAAACTGGTAACTAAATTTTATTATTAACGATAAAGTAATTAAGTATTCTTGGTGTTTGTTTTCAATGCATCATGTGTACAATCACTGCTCAAACTATAGCGGACATATCTCTGCTTATTCAACTGGCATGAATAACCAAGCACCAAACAAGAGGGTGGTTAGTAAAAGATACCAAAATTTATAAATCAGTTTATTGAAGTCATTATTAATCATCAAAACCAATCTTAAAGCTAAAGGTTGTTCAAATTATGGGGTAATTACTTATAAAAACATAGAAATGTTGCCAACACGGCCATGCAACTTGGTGGTGTTGTCACAGAGTCATTACACAATTAGTTGATCATTGAATTATGTTGCGCATTCCCAATAAAAGTTACCCCGTTGTTCAATAACAAGGTGTCAACGTGGTAATTCGTGGGTATTAAAAATGGATAAAAGTACACAGAAATATAACTTTTGCTGTTATAATATAGAGGCTTGAAGGATTAATCGTTAGTTGCAATTAGCTTGAGATTTATGTCTTGATAAGACAACCATCTGAACAACCGCAACAGTAGCTGCAAATCACATCCATTTTTCAAAACCAACAAAGTATTCAGAATATAGCAGTATGAAATCTCTGCTGATACCATTTAATGACCTTGCGATAGATGATAAAATCCACACCTAACGATAAATGTGCTTCATCGATCCTTATGTAATATTTCAATTATTTTTGGGCATTGAATTCAAAGATGTAATGATGTGTGAAAGACTACATTGTAATGTGATTTCTGTCTTATAATTTCGTCCTTATATACCCCAAGCTGTGACAGATATGCGCAGTTAGGTACTTTAAACTGCAGGCAATTTCGCACATACAGGATGAGCTGAGTGTTCGCTCATTATGCCGAAATAACTAAAAAGCCCAAAAAATAATAAACTACCCTCGGTAAGGCTGTACGCAGTAACGAAATCAAGACTAGATTTTTTGACCACATATACATATTGAACATAGTCGTATACAATTTCGTGACATGTATATATATGTATGTATGTATGTATGTATGTATGTATGTATGTATGTATGTATGTATGTATGTATGTATGTATGTATGTATGTATGTATGTATGTATGTATGTATGTATGTATGTATGTATGTATGTATGCATGTATGTAGCACATTTTGTTGTACTGGCTTCAGAAGTCAGATGAAAATAAAATAAACTACTAAAAAAACTAATTCTAAATTGAATGTTTTTGTATATCCGTCTCTCCTTTTCTTAATTTTCCTGTCCTATAGTCTAGAGCATAAAACGTCATCAACATATCCAACTGTGCAGTTGTTAAATGTATCCAAGACTGTGTACTACCATCTGATTCTAATTTGCAAATGTACATTGTTATGAAGAGTCCGACATTCCCAACCGACGGTCTTCCTATTGTTGACGTTCTGCCATATAGTTCTACAACTTTCATGGACGATACTCCAATCGAGTCTTGCCCGTCTTTCATTTGTAAGTTGTTATGTCGCGTTCTTTTCAAGTCTTACCAAACGATCATCCACTTGCTTTTTTTCTGCAATATTTCGTCCATCAATTCGATGAGGCCCGCTCTATTCATCTGAGGGTTGGATGGTCTGATTCTGCTCAATGCATGCGCAGTTGTATGACGAAGCCATGACTCGCATAAATGTCCTTTTGCATAACACACAAGGGATAAGTAAATATATACCCCAAAGGTTGTCGCAGTTCTGGCGGTTCCCTTTTCGCTTATACAGGTATAATTTGGAAGTATATTTAATTTGCAATGGAACTGTATCTTGCTGTGGCATCAGTCAACACATTTGGTGGAGCCTTTCTATCAAGTCAGTGCCCAATTCCTTTTAGACTGCAGCTGAGATCGAGTTTGAACCATATGCTTTGCCACTGGACAGCAGACGTATCAATATATGTGTTCTCAGCAAGGCCGGAGGATCATCTAGTGCATCGTTGATGAGTAATTAGGGAAGACAACTGATCGCGTCATCGTTGCTGGAGGAAGGGCGATTCACGAAGTTGTCAAACTGTTCAGCCAATTCTTGTTCAGTTCTTAGTGTGTTCCAGTTCATGCTGAGAAGGGACAATGTAGTTGCATATTCTTGGTTCAGGCATTGTAGACGATCTTCATGTAATGCTAATCGGTCAACCAAGCACTGCAACACATCAACTATGATGCTCAGATATGTGTTACGCATCTGGCTAAACTTCTGCTGTACCGTTCTGCGTATGTTATTGTACGCATCTGTCCTACAGGTGGACTTGCGGTTGTTGATGTATGTTTGAATAAGACGGTGTTCCTCGGTCAGCAAAAGCTTAATCCGGTCGCAATTCTCTTCGAATCAGTCATGATGCTTTCTGATTGAAGGTCCTAGGATTGCCACAGATTTGGTGTAGACCAGCCCCGTGAATTCCGCCCAGTCGGTCGCCACATTCTGATTTCGAGAGGGGATGCTTTTAAACGATGTTCCAGAACATTCATAAGTCCATGAGAGAATGTTTGCTACTAGTGCATATCGGCGTGGTGATATTTAGTCCTTTAGTGAGACTCCTTTCCTTGTGGTATCGTTTGGGCTGGATGGAGTAGATGGGCTTGGTGATGATGAGGAAGTGGTTTGTTCTTCAGTCAGAATCGCACATGGACATGGTCACACGCAAATCATGTCTGTCCCTCGACCTGACAATGACGTAGTCGATGTGGTGCGAGTGCTTAGTTTGAGCATGGGTGCATCCATGACGTCCGGTTAAGGGTTGGGAGACAGAAGACTCTATTGCTGATCTGTAGTTCATGATCGGCGCACGTGTGGTGAAGGAGACCGATGTTCTTATAGTGACCAAATCAATGTTTTCCTAGCACTCCATCCCAGTTAATTTGATCACAGAATACATATGCATTGCAATCGCTTATCTGCCATGGTCAGGTCAGCAATGATGGAGTGGAGATCTTCATAAAGCTTGACCTTAATTTCATCTGCGTTAGTGATGGTTGGACCATAACAACTGATGCTGGTAAGGTGCTTTCTTCCAGACAAGACTTAGACTTACACGGTCATTACTCTGTCGTTTACTCTGTTGAAAGATCGACCCAATTATTTACCGTACAATATTTAGTATATATATATATATATATATTTATATATATATATATATATATATATATATATATATATATATATATATATATATATATATATATATATATATATAATGTGTTTGTGTGTACGATCCGTACAAAACTAATTTTTTTTTGATTTTTAATATTTTTTTCTCCACCCGTTACAGTGAAATGTCAAAGAAATTTCTATATAACGTGTTGGCATAAAAAATTCCCAAATTAAAAGACAAGGTTACGAAAAAATTACGTATATCTTGGATGTTTTTAGAATATTTAAATGCAAAAGGGTAATAGCACAAATCATTCTTAATGAATATGTTGCCATTCAGTATGATTTGCAGGCTCCCTTGATCGATATAATTAAATTGATATTTTAAAAGATAATATCGTTATCCACCCTCTATTATCACTTTTATAATTTTTGTTCAACAACAAAGATTTAAAGATCTTTCATTTAATTTTATTGTAGTGTACATTTCGTGAAATTTGATTACATTCAGAATAAACATTTATATTTTAAAAATCTGTTTCAGTTTATTGTAGGGTACATTTTATGTGTTTTGGTAACATTAAGAATAAACATATACATTTAGATCGATTCACTGATATTGCATCACCAACCGATTCATATATTGCTGCTTTTCTTACAGTAAATTCTCATTAGAATTTATATTCTTCTAGAATTTCTTCTTGGATTATGTTTAACAATTAATTTCCATATGTTCTCTGTCATCTCAGCAATAATCCCCTCAGAGACATGAGTACCCATGTCAAACCTACATTTCTTTCAAATCTGATGTGAATTAATTCTTAATTGCAACAATTTCAATATAATCAGTTCTACTGATATTCACGATTAAAGCTGACAGAGAGATAGATGGTTCGATAAACATGCATACACACACACACACACACACACACACACACACACACACACACACACACACATACATACATACATACATACATACATACATACATACATACATACATACATACATACATACATACGCACGCACGCACGCACGCACGCACGCACACAAACACACACACTCACACACACACACACACACACACACACACACACACACACACACACACACACACACACACACACACACACATACATACATACATACATACATACATACATACATACATACATACATACATACATACATACATACATACATACATTTCTAAAAAGGCAAAGCATTGGTAAAATGACTTAAACATATTAATAAAAGGCTAAATGGAATTAATCTTTTCACCTTTCTAACTAATATTAAAAAATGTATTAAAATTGTATGATTATAGTTGTATCCTAAATTTTAATTCATATTCGATATTTTACAATAATATTAATTGATTTTGTATGCAATCTTTTTTATTAGAAATTGATGACTATATTTGTACGCTTGTTCTGCCTTGCAAATCGGTTCTGAAATACTTTAATGGAATTGTTATCCCAGACGAGCCTAGACGTTTTCTTTAGATATATATATATACACTTCAAATAAGTAAAAGAAAAAAATGAAAGACAACAAGCATTGAACAATTTAACAAATATGTATTTTCTTAGACAATAAATTGAAAAGCAGAAGCGATATATTACTGTATCGCGAATTAAATTCCAAACAAGAATTACAGACACATGTCCTAAAAATATGACCTGAATAAATTTTGTTCATATCTCAAAGAAACTCCAAAAATGAAAGCTATGACCTCTTCGTTATAAGCAATTGAGAGTTGGTGTGTCAAAATAATTTTCTTGAATCCCTGCTATGCCATTGTAAATTTGAATTCACTATAAATTCGAGTTAATGTCTTTATTGAAGAATTCCATCAGATCACGTTTGCATTTCCCGAGAAAATAATCAATTGAATTCAATAATTTGAACAGAAAATATTTCATCGCAAAACTACTTGTCACACCAAAAACTACATAACATGAAAATGATATTAGTTAGAGCACTATTGGCAAAGTTCCCAGAATTACAAGATACTTTAATTTTATATTTTAGTTCAGGTTACACATATCATTTCTATCAGAACGAAAAAAAGCTTTTTCAGATGGAGCAAAACGAAAGTTCTAGAATCATCTTGTTGTATACAAATTGAAAACAATGACCTGTAAAATTTACTTAATATAGGTAGAATCCTTGGCCCAAATAAACATTTATACATCTTATAATAACAACCCTGATATTAAATCCATACAAACAGAAAATAATTTAGCTATGCTTTAGGTGTTTACGTAATTTTTTTTTTTTTTTAAATAATCAGATGAAGCAGAATGATCTCGGTTTTGGAAAAGATCGTGTCCAGCATACAGTGTTACATTAAAATATTATGTAATGTAAAAAAACATCACATGAACAAATCAATTCATAAATAAAAATGTCAATCATGGATCATGATCAATGTTTAAAGCCTATTTAATGATAAGATATATATATATATATATATATATATATATATATATATATATATATATATATATATATATATATATATATCCGCCTCCAAATAACGTATGTCCGAGGGAACAATGGTCTCAAACACAAACAACTAAATACGATCTTTTTGCTAATACTAAACTGCGATGTAATTCTATTTTCTTTTTTGTATATTTTTTTATTCGACCTTCGAATTTCAAGACAACCAATTTCTATAGTTTCTGCGAATAGGAGAACTGATTAAGTTAAATACTCATTTACATTGTTGTAATAAATTTGGAGCACTGGAGTGCAATTTTGAGATCTGTTTTCGCTGTTCAGTTGCTAACGATCTATAACTCATGTACGGATTGCACGGTAATAAAAGATCGTCCAAAACATCATGCTAAATTAGAAAATGTTTAAGTGATGACATGAAGGAATCTTTAACAATAATGTGTTTTCACAAATCTGATGTCGCATTACCATCTCCGGTTTGCACTGGAAAATATCCTTTGGGATTAAATGTCTGATACTACTTTGAATAAATGTTTACTACGTTTGATTTCAGGATACACCTATCAAGCAACTCTTCGACGTCTCCATACTGAAATTTTGATTTACATTTTGATGTAAATTGTCATTATGAATAACTAAGATATATAGGATAATTTATAACCTGGAATTGTGTTAAAACTAAATTCTGACCATCCTTCTCGAAATTTATATGTTAAGTTTGACTATATTGGAATTATACATGCATATATTACCACACTAAGTGAAATCGGTCATTTCGTTAGAGAGGTTTTCTTTAGAGAGGATTCATCTTTTCAAAGTAATTACTGTAAATACAAACTGGACACCAATTTTACGTAGACTATATCTATATTGTTGGATTAATGTGAATTTATTCAAGGAAAATTTCGATATAACATTATGACATACAAAACCTAACCCATTACCACATTTGATCGTAATGACACATCAACATTTTCTAGTTGCTACACACATTTTTTATTCGGATCTCAAACGTTTCGAGATTGTGATTGGACCTGTATTGGTATTTTGGATTTGTTTCACGTATTCTTATATTTTCACGTTTGAATCTAGGCAAATATTTCATTTCTTGTATTTTGACACATTTGACGCTTTTTGCCCTGTCTATAACTTAATTTATGACAATGGTCGTAAGCACATGACTAATGCAACTCGCCATTGTGTTACTACATCAATGTCACTGTTAACCTACTGTACGAATGTGATGAAGATTTAAACGGGATGTAAATTGTCTGTAAACATGAGCAGCGCAGTATGAGCAATTGCTCATGGAGTATTGTGTTGTCTGTTGTTAGCAATGATTTCGAAACTCCCTGTCCATTACCTCCAGTTTTTATAAATAATGGACAAGTCATTCGTGGCAATCGTTGAGTAATCGTTGAACGCGTGCGATAAATTGTTACAATATGAAGAATGTACGGAACATGAAACTTGAAATATTAACTTTAACAAAACACTCAACTTCAAAGCACATGAATATTCGTTTGTTGCTGATTTCAAAATACACATACAATAGGATGTATAGTACAGATGTCATACTTTTACTATTTGATATTTATAATATACATGTTTTTTATGTTTTCCAAATTTCATTGTTTTTGTTATTTGTTGTTCTGTCATGTAGTTATATCATTAGTGATGCTGTAAAGCGCTTAGAGATTCGAAAGATTAGGCGTTATACAAAGTCCTCATTATTTTTATTATTATATACAAATATAATACGAAAGCCATTTAAACATTAACTTTGAGAACACTCTGACGATGTCCGCATGTAGGACGTCTAATTAAAACATACAAATGTTCTGATGAAACATTGTTATAGATTCAAATGGATCATCATTTTCAAGGTATAAATGTTTAATAATATATTCATTATCTTTTCATTCAACAAGAGGAAACACTTCTATTGCGGTTCTGTATTTTCTGCAAAGCAAAGCAAACAATAGCGTTATTAAACTATAAAAAACGAATATTCATATTTTACTAAGTCCAATCTAGGACTATGTGGAAAAACTTTGCTAGGCCGTTGATAATTATTAGCATGAACGTACAACTTAAGGCAATTAGCATTCAAAAAATTCTTGGAATCAGCTTAAAAAGGTACTGTCATTGAAATAATCATCTTTGCACGCAAAATAAACATGACTTCAGCAATGCTCACAGTATTTACGGTAAGTGATTATTTACTTTACAAATAGTATAATATAATATAGAGCAGAGAAGAATAGAACAGAACAAAATAAAATGTAATAGAATAGAATAGACTGCAATATAATTCCCGTTATGATATTACCTTCGTAGTCGTTAGCTTCGTTATTGCCGTTGTAATCAGGATCCTAACAATTTGGACTTTGGTCTTTAGAAGCAGGATAATCAACATTGACAGTAAGATTACTGGGTAGGCAATAATCGTCCTCAAAGCACTAAAACAAGTGACATATTCATTTTATCCTCATTCTGGTAAATATGATAGAAACAAAGACTTAAAACAATAAACTGCCTATAAGACCCTCCCGTCTATACCTATTTGCACAAATGGAAGCGTATATAATACCTTCTGCGATATGGTTTAAAACTAGTTTGTAGCCTAGAGTGGGCATGTCGAGACGAGGGTAGGGCGGGATATAAAAGACTGATACCAATGCAAAAGGTTTAATCTGGTCAAAATGTGCGTTCTATGCTAAAATATATAATTGCTCTTCTAATTAACAAACATAGAGGATCACAGGTTCTCCTCTAGATGATATAGTAAATCAAACATTTGTGTTCACCTTCTTGCACAACCGTAGCACCACCCGTTGTTACTTACAAATGGTTTTCCGTTCGTGGAAGGCACTGGACAAATGCAGTATGCACAGTAAATTGTTGCATCATCATCCGGCATCATCAGTTGGTCAACCATCAGGCATCCTGTATCAGTAAAGTGATTATGATAGCGATAATGATGACAATCATGATGATAATGATGACTATAATGAGAATGATGATGATGATGATGATGATGATGATGATGATGATGATGGCATTTGTGCGTGCGATAATATTGATAGAAGTGCTCGTCATGGTAGCTACGATACCAATTATCATCCTCATCATCGTCATCATTTGAGATGAATTAAATAGCACTTGCGTTATTTTATTATTATTAGTGTCACCAGTATTAGGTGGGGACTCAGAAACAACAGATGTGTTTTTTTAGCAGTAACAGAGCCAACGCTAGATTCATGTTGTACAAACTGAAGCTTGCATGATTTGGATTTTTAACGCATGGTTTTGACATGTTCCTGTCATATCCCCGCGATCTCTGCTGTATGGAATTGTACAGTGATGTCTAACACTTGGGCATCATGCCACAGACATGTAGAATACCTTCCCGTCACGTCACATCATCCAGACATTTGGCCGACTAATCCTAATACAAACCTCTTAAAATTAAGAGCCTAGCAAGAAACTGCGAACACCAATTCCATGGTATGACAAAACAGGGGTTAGCTGCGATCATCAGCATATAAGGCGGAAGCTCTAACCACTTTCGACAACGGATAAGAAAAGAAAAGTTTGAAACAGATATCAAAGTGACATATTTGATATACCTTTCTTGCAGGAACATTCCCTGTCATTGTTACTGTTGCACCATCTGTTGTTGATGTCAACACAAAATGTACCACACTCACATCCGCTGAAGGAGAGGAAATGATTAAACGTTGAATTATATAACGAGACAATTAACGAGAGCTAAACGTTGAATTATAGAAAAAGACTATTAACGAGAGTTAAACGTGGACATAAAGAAATTATTATATATGCTGTAGAATGTCAATAATAATATCAATGACTAATATACGTCCTAATTTATGTATCTGCTAATTGAAATATCACCCATCAATACTATATTATTCACGTTTGAACGTTCGGTTGGTGTACATTTCTTGTTTGTACGTTCTGTTGGTTTGTTTCTGTACATTTGTAATTCTTTTGAGCGATCGAATGATATATATTTATACTAGTTTTACGTGGGATGTGGGATTTCATCACCAAAGTGGAGTTACGGGAGGGCCTGTGATATAATTTAAATTTGAAATCAAAAGGTATATTTATTAGTGCCTTATCTCATAAGTCATAATATATATTTATGGATAACATACTTATCAATGAGTAATATACGTCATGCTATTTGTATATGGGTAACATACTTATCAAAGACTAATATACGCCATAATATGTGTATATGGATACCAAAGTTACCAATGACTAATATACGTTATTATAACATACTATTCAATGGCAAATACACATCGTAATATATGTATGTGAATAACATACTTATCAATGACTAATATAGTCATAGTATATGTATATAGATAAGATACTTATAATTGACTAATATACGTCATATTATATGTATATGGATAGCATATTAATCAATGACTAATATACGCTATAACATATGTATATGTTAATATATTAATCCTTTAACAGTATATTACACAGGTAAGGCTATCATTCAGGTTAGAAACGTTATAATTCGTACTCTGCGGAGATTCAACCAACGACCACGGGAAAACGGCACCAGTCCCATTGCCATACGTCCATCACAACTAAGTATACATCCAAAACAAGATATGCTACTCAGTTGGAGTTATAGGCGCTCGTCCACATGGCACCCACGTAATGAATTATTATACACTTCATCATTTCGCATGAATGAAATGGAGGTATATTAGATTAAGTATGGAGAATTACAAATATCCCCAAAGAAGAATGGAAAGTGTTATTGGTGGATTCAAAAGATGAATGCATGTCTATACTTGACAGAATACATATTTGGTATTTTGAAAAATCTGTTAATCGTTACATGATTTTTAATTCATACTTTCCGGTGATTCCTGCACATGTAAACAGGTAAATACTATCCATTTCCTTTATAAGTCATAATGCGAGTATGTCTGCTGCTAACAATTTCATATAACACAGATTCATTAGTATCATTCTGGTCGTGTGTGCAATAATAGTGATGAAATATAATCGGATACGAGCAGGCAAGGTAATGTGTGTTGCTTACCGATGGGCTTTAGATGTAATCTGAGTAGAGTGAGAATTAAACGATATCTCTAAGTTGTATACAAGTATTATTTGTATAAAACTTTAATTTTGCACAGTATTATTAACAATTCCTCTGCAGAAACCAGGACAAATACCTACTGTTCTGTTGGTGTACATTGTAATTATCTCCATCGACCGATATATACAATTATATATATATATAATTTACCCTTCTGGACAATCCGATAGAACATCCATTACGACGATAACCAACAAAATAACTGCAGTTGAACCAAAGAATTTCATTTTCTGAAACACAGACAGCTAGAATTTATAAACTTAATAGAGCGTTCATTTTAACAAATCGTGATTCAGTTATCATTAATAACCCGTAGTTACTGGAAATAAAAGAGATAGATATATTTGATCATCAATGAAGGGCAACAATACGTACTTACCTTGATAGTTGATGTTACGTGGTGCAATTACTTCGACGTGTCACTTTATAGTCTGAATCTTAGATGGAACCTTTATACTGAATAACTACGCAGGTCGTTTTACACCTGTTTATGTGTTGGCTATGCACTTTTCACCCTGTTCTCGCATCGTCTCACCTGATGTTGCTTAACTGTTGAGGTGAAAATGTTTTGCAAATACAACGTATGTCACTTTTTAATATAAACAAAAACAATCATTCAAACTAGCCAGCACTGCGCCTAGTAGATGTAGAAATATATTTTGCTCACATCACGCCTTACTTGTGTTGTTCAAAATAAGAAACATCGAGTTTAAGATACTCCCACAAGACAGGCACACCGCAGAATATATCTTAGCCAATAGTATGTCTAATTACAGTACCGAATTACATTATCTGGAAGTACCTTCTGACGTTTCCGAACGTTCGTCTTGGTGACTATAAATACGAAATAGTTTAAAATGATGTAATGTTGTTATGATTTCTTGCTTTCAAAATGTGCAGATGTGACTCTCTTTCGACAACGCACATAGATATTCAATTTTTTTTTCCTTGCTACGAAAGGGAGAGAGAGAGAAGCATAAATGGACGTAGGAGGAAAAGGATAGAGTGTTTATTATATATTTACTCATGGAAGAATTGGACACCACAGCCTATCTACACTAAGGTACATAATCAAGGGTTCGCAAAATCATTTCAGACTGTTTTTGTCATTATAATTTGTATATTTTTTCAACACTATCACATTAATTGCTATTTACTACTGCGGTATTCAAAACTTACATATGCAGTAACAGAGAGAGAAAATATGTCACAAACTATCCATATTATCTGCAAAGGCAAATCAAACATTGCATACTAGAATCCCTCAGCATCCTATGCAGGACATCGTCAATTAAAAGCGAGGATTGCCGAACACTCAGCTATTAAGTCTATATATGACATTTGCATTTGATACATTTCAATGAATATAGCCTTTCAGTGATATATTTGCATACATGCCTTATGAATGTAGGCTCTCCGTGAATAGTCACGTGATTATCAACATGACAGTTAAAGTATAAAAGCGGATAAAGCCGTCTAAACACACTAGAAGGCACATTAATAGATTGAATGCTTCGCATCATAGAGTGTCTCTATAGCAGCCAGCAGCCAGCTAGAAATGATAATATATGTATATTTTGCACTGTGCGATATGTTCAAATATAGACCGAATATGTTATGATCTTATTCCGACGCATGATGAATGGAAAATGGTTACGACGTTTCATCAAACTTCTCAAATGAATTTTGCAAAAGAATCATATTTTGAAACTTAATAATAGAGAAATTATATATATATATATATATATATATATATATATATATATATATATATATATATATATATATATAATCGTCTCACTCTGTCGCATATCATTATATTCAAATACTCTTTAATGATTCATATTTGCAACATTTGAATTCTACCAGTAAAATTATAATGTAATATATATGGTTGTAACTACCCTCGAATCACATGTATTGCGAGTTTGAGTTTTCCATTTTCATTTAACAGTATTGCAATATCTTACATTGTAGCACTCATGATTAAATTGTGTTGGGTGCTATACTGACGTTGTCTAATAAAGAGTATTTAGTTAATATAAACAAAATGAATCATTCAAACTAGCATGCGCTGCGCCTTTAAAGTGTCCAAAGTTTATCTTAACATTTTACGTCATGCTTTACCTGGTCAAAGAAAGACATCACGATTTCAAGGTTCTCCGAGCGCATTGTTACTTTATCAAACGTTCAACAGGTCTTTGCAATTATTAGGAGTAATTTAATTACATAATTACATTCTTCGGGAGAATTTTCAGATAGCTTGGAACGTTGGTGTTGATGATTTAAAACGAAGATAACGTGGATTTTATTGTAACGAATTCATGTTTTTGCTTTCCAAATTGCATATGTGACTAACGCAAATGACAACCCCAAATATATGTGTTCATTGTTTTTATTTACTTTTGAGAAAGAGAAAGAGAGAGAGATGGAGATAGAGAGTGTGAGAGAGAGATATGGTAATATATATATATATATATATATATATATATATATATATATGTATATATATATATATATATATATATATATATATATATATATATATATATATATATATATATATTCATGGACGAATTTGACTCGACAACAGATCTAGATTCTAGATGAGGGAACACAACTATGGGTTCGTTAAATCCGTTTGGACTGTGTTCTTCTCATTAATATTCGTTTTTTTTCTTCTACACGATTGTACCGCGTTAATTGCTATTTAAATGGTGTTTGTCAATCTTAAATACTAAGTAAGACACAAAGGAAATATATCACAAAATAATTATAATTCCAATCAAAAGTAAGCACAATCACACAATCGTGCATACATGAATACCTCAGCAAACTTTGCAGAACATTGTTAATGCTAGGCTAGAAAGGCTGAAAATTGTCTTAAGACCTTATTTAACAGATGCATATGCAGTCTGCAACAAAATGTAGCCTTTCGATGATATATTTAAAGATATACCTGATAAAGGTAGGTTTCTAGTTTATTGTCCCTACTTTACCTGTATATTTGCTAGTGTATAATGGTGTATATATGCATAACAATTCATATCATTGCACGACAAAACGGCTAACAGTAATAAACATATCGGGGACTAAATGTTTTGGAAATAAAGCGAATATTAACAAAATTGATCGAAAATATTTTGATAATAAGAAAAAATCACTTAATGTGAATCTGGATGTGATAGACCGTCATTCCAGAATATATTTACTGACATGAAAGATAAGAAGACTGGTAATCATGTCGTTGCTATATTTTTCTTCTGAAACAATTGACTTGTAGATTAATAAGAATGGAGTCACAAGTGTCATGTATTGCTAATAAAAAAAACAATTAGCGAGCTAGAGTGGACAGATTCGCATGTGTTAGGGTCAAAGAAGAGATATAACAAAACCATCAGTAGACGAAAATGAGTCTAAGTGGCATATGAAAGACAGAAAATGAAAAAAAAAAACATAAGGTACAATGCAGGTTCGCTTTGGTCAGCATCATGGAGTTTTTCTTTGAAATATAAGCCCCTTTTCCTATGCGTGATGAAACTTATTTGAACTTGCTAGTGTTAAGCACCGAGGTTTCGTAATGTCAACGAACGTTCTCTTTTTTGGAGAAGAAACACACTATGTCGATGTTGACGCTTTTACTTTACAGCTGCGTAACTCAAGATGAATAATGAGCATTACATCAAATTACTTTAGAAAATGCTTTTTCAAATGACATATTGTCTCCTCAAATTTCAAAAACATCGAAGAACTTACTATATAACATTAACTGCCAAGTAATGTTAAGACCTATATTATTATGTATATAATTCAAGGAATTTTAAACGTTTCAAGGAAGTGGACAAGACTGCAATAAGCAACAATGGCAGCAATACTAGCATCCATGACATTTAAGTATATATATATATATATA
Source organism: Unio pictorum (assembly GCA_030141615.1). NCBI lineage: Eukaryota > Metazoa > Mollusca > Bivalvia > Unionida > Unionidae > Unio > Unio pictorum. The sequence continues at coordinate 3,510,270 of JARLTB010000240.1, read as the reverse complement.
TATATATATATATATATATATATATATATATATATATATATATATATATATATATATATACACGTTAGTGTGTGTGTGTGATTCATAATCAGTAATACTTGTTTCTACTATGAATCAAATATTTATATTGTTACACGCACAGGAGTATTCACTTGACCGAGCGGTGTCTAAACCCTTCTTTATTCCTTTTATTAGATTATTTACCTCAGACTCAGAATGTTACATAACCACATCAAACCGTAGCATGGTTCAAATTCACTAACACTCGGCTCTGTGTCGTTTGCTTCTAATAATTGGCTAATTATTTCGTCCTAAGAATATTTCCATGGCACCGAATCCCAATAAGCACACAAACAAATCAAAGAATTGCTTAAAACCAGGGCTCTGTCCAACGCATACTTCAAATGCATTATAATATTATTAGTCCGCATATTTATTATTGCACAATATTGACTGTTGCGGAACTAAAACATGTATTCGTCTAGAAATGCGAAACACTGGAGTGTCTTATTCAGAAAGCACTCTTATGCAATTAACAGCAATTGCATTTCAACGATTGTGATTTTGTTTCTGGTTATGTAAAATTTTGAGTCTGCGGTAAATAGCAGAATAAAAGGAATAGAGAAGGGTTTCCATGTACATTTAGTAACATAGTCCATATTAAAATCCAGTTGTGTATAATAGTGGTGTGCTTGAAATGGCAGTATTTACGGTAGGAAACCAGTAAATAACGCAATGGAATCAATAAGTTGGGATTTGGTAGATACCATTTGTGTCCATACTGGAAAATTGGCGTAATTATATTCTAGTGATACGCGGGAAAATGTGTGGATTGACTGGCCTATGGAGGAGCAGTTAAATAGTTCCTAGTTAGAAATGGAACACTATTGTATTCTCTAATGGGATAGCGGGCTGGCGGAACGGAAATATGATGATAATGAAGAAAGAAAAGCATGCTAAGGTGCGATTAATGGACCTTTAGGCAAGTTGTTTCATCTGTGGTCGCCAATTGATTAGAGCAAACTTTAGTAAATAAAGGCAGACACGTGTGAATTGCCATTTTACAACTCAAGTTATATGGAAGTCCTTGGAAATTTGTGGAAAACATACGACTTCCAGCGGGACTCGCGCCATGGTTTAGACACGCGAAATGTACAACACTGATAGATATGTTTTACGATGCCCATAATGCATATCATCATATATTTTACCATAGTGCCATGACCTGACACTCACTATATAAAACATTTTGTTTTGAAGTGACGCATTGGTAAAGAAAACAAAGCCTACACGTTCTTTAATAGTGGTCAAAGAAACAAACTACAAATTATACAACGAAGGATTGGTCTAGTGTTATTGGGAAGGATGATATCAATATTAAACTTAAAGCAATAATAGTGAAAATGATTGATGCGATGATAATACCACTGAATGCACTGCATACAACATATATACAACGTTTAGAGATTGTTTGTCTTGAAATTAAAATACCGATAAAGGATATTCAAGTCAGTCTTTTTCAAACCATGCAGATGAAGAAGAAACGAACTATATATATATATATATATATATATATATATATATATATATATATATATATATATATATATATACACGTGTTCTATTTCGTAAAAACACTACGTTAACCACAATTTAAAGTCTGCTTGCTACATAACACCTTAAAAAGTTCGTTTCGTAACATTAGACTAGATCTCATATGTTTATATTGACAAAATTGTCATATTTTGTTTAGTGAAATATATTTGATTTTTGCGCTGAAAATACGTGCATACTTCGTCTCAGACAACACAGCAACTCACTCGCACAGTTAAACGAATCAGAGGAAATGTTGCTATATTTAACACACGGAGTATGCCGAACAAGCAGGTAGAGAATCTTGGATTGGCCGAAAGTGTAAGTTTCATGCAAAATCCTGTGAACAATTTGGTAGAAATCGGTGTATATTTTAATAAGCTCTACCAAATGGGCCTATGCTGAAATCAAACGCCAGGGATACAAAACAAGACCTCTATAAAAACAAGTAAACAAAAATATTTGTGTCAAGACAAATAATACACGAATATCTGCTGTGAAAATCAGGAATATGTTTAAGACAAGTAGGAGCACAAAATATATTCTTCATGCTGCACTATATGCCCCACCAAAGTCTCGGAAAATGGTATTAAAATCATCGAAATGGTCAAGGGTTTTAAAAGACTGTTCGAGTAAAACATGTTGATTGTATTAATCCGATAGTTTATTAGGTTGTGGCGTGGTTTGAACCTTTTAGTATGACGCAATAGATAGTCACTATCGAAGATGTAAGAAAAATAATCGTCTACTAGTATCAAAAATTTTTATATATTATACTTGCATTACTTTAATTGAATTAACATCCAATCCATTCCAGTAATGTACTCATCAATGTTCGGTATGAAAATAAATACAACATTAAAATTAACGTCAGGTAATTTTATTTTAGATAAATGAAGAAAAAAATAATATTCCTATCGATTTCATGCGGGTTAATATCGATGAAATATCTTTCATGTTTGCTGGGCCGGCAAGTAAGCGGCTACCCCAAATGTCCAAATATAAAAAATGGGGATTGAAGGGTCAGAGGAAACTTGGACTAACACCCATTAGGCAATACTGTACTCCATTTTTACGCAACTATTTAATTGTGTTGAGGGGTAATATATTAAGATAACTTTTAAATTACATTAAAGTGTTTTGGGAGCATAACTTGGGTCAAGTTTAGGGTTTAAAGACCAGATAGAAGCATTTATTAGCATTTTGGTGACTCGTACCAAACAATCGCGATTCGTCCTGATTCGCGACGGGTTCTGGAACCTAACCTCCTGAATGTTCGAGGTATTACTGTCATTAGGAACCGTGATGTTAAGCTAACGACTTCCACATATCCAATGGTTAAAATTAAACCGATAAGTATAATACCATAAAAATAAATTAAATTATGTGCATGAAATGTTGAAGGTTTATAAAATGCTTCATCGCTCTATAATAGGGATGGAAGAAAAACACTATCAATCCTACAACGATGATTGGGTCTAGAAGCTGCCCGATTGTGATGAAAATGAAATCAATGATAAAATTTCACAATTTTTTCAATAGAAAAAGTCGACAATTGATTATTGCTATGAGGCATCACTAAATTGGAAGATATAGTGAATATAAATATCGTTAATATTTCCAGAAATAACAAATATAGCATTGTTGATAGTGAAGTCACCGATATTTCTACTCAAGCATATTACTATATAAAAGAACGGAGTTGAAACTGGTATTCATTTTCATGCAGCAACTATTAGACTGATGTGCAAAAACACTTTCATATGATAAGCGATTAAATACAAACTTCAATAAAGCAAGTCGAGTGATTACAATCTTAAGGCTGCACGGCAGAACGATGAAAAATGCATTTTATAACGTATCTCATGGCCAGAGTTTGGATGATGCTGCTTACAAACTTCTGATATCTTGTTTGTGAAATATCTTTGATTAGACTAGGATATGCTAAAAACAGTTAGGTACATCGTCTCAGACAATCCAGTTACAAACAAGCAGAGTAAAACAAAGTATAGGTGCTTTCACGGTTACGATCTCACAAGATTGCGTATCAGTGTAAATCACTTTCGGATAGTTTAATAAGTAAACACGGCAGATGTAGATAATGAACAAATCATAGTGGAAAATATAAAAAAGTATGCTATGAAAAGGCTGAAAAACTTTCTTAAGGAAAACAGACATGATGCGTCAATTGATTATCCGTTTTAGCTGCTAGTCCAGATTTTCTGGTTCATGGTGAACATTGTAAATAAATGAGTGGCATTCTTGAAGTGAAATCCCCATTCAAGTTAAGGCGTTTGACACCCCTTGAAGCTGCACAGAAATGTGATGTAGAATGTGGTGTTAGAAATGGCAAGATTAAACTAAAAGTTAATCACACATACTACTACTAGGTACAAGGACAGTTAATCGTGACTAATCGTATGAGGAGTGCTTTTGTTGTATAGACAAACAAAGGAATACATGTGGAGAGGATTCGGTTTGAGAATGTTGCCCTTGTTGAACACCTGTTACATGACAAGCATACTGCCAGAAATGTTCTCAAGTAGAATTAAAAGAGGCATTCCTCTTTACCCAAACAAATGAGTTTGATATCAACCTCTTTACATATATACTTTACTTTTTTCTTGGCAAAATTGTTTTTTTTTGTTTGCTATTAGGGTTTAACGTCATTTTCAGCACACGATAGGCTATACATGGCGGCCAGTATTATTGATTGAGGAAGAACCCGTAAAAAAACTCGGAAAGAACCACCTACCCACGAGACGCTAGTGGTAAAAGCTTTCTCACATAACTACATTAGCCGAATCTTAGACGCGAACACACGCAGAAAGAGGTGTGATGGCAGTGATCCGCAACGGAATGCGCTTACACCACTCGGCCACTCGGGGCAAGATAAAATTGTTCTAACTTGTACATAATTATACATATAAAGAAGACATATTTATCACCACATGTACATTACAGTCAATTGAATGTTGAGAGACAGAGTATATTGAGAGCGATATTGAGAGAGAGAGAGAGAGAGAGAGAGAGAGAGAGAGAGAGAGAGACAGAGAGAGAGAGACAGAGAGAGAGAGAGAAAGTGAGAGAGAGACCATCAATACACAGTACAAACTTTAAAAACAAAAGAAGGAAATGGGGTGTTACGGAAACTAATCATGACAATTGTATGCAATGTGCTGCATACATTTTGTATATGTATGTTCAACATAAATGTTACTTTAATATAAATACAGTTATTGCATAGCAGGGTCCGATGAATCATGTTCGCTGTTTTGGGTTTATCTTATGTTCACCTCAGGTAAAATAGCGAGTTAGTCTTGTACAAGTTATGGTTGTGGTGTTGCCGGTGCACAGAAACGTTTCGTTAATATTAATCCTGGAGATAAAACTTATATTATTGCCCACATTTTTAACTGATTATGTCAAATAAAATAAATAATATATAACCTATTTTGTATCATATATTCCAATACATACCATTCTGTACAGTTAATTTTATATTAAACATAGTCCGTGGAGTACTTCACAATTGTATTGATATTGATATGTTTCTTTAACATCCCCACTCTATTCTGAATTACTGAACATATCTTTGCTACAAAATTTAAGCATTAAGATAACACTTATGTTGTAATGGCAAGTCACCTGACAAAAGTTTTAAAATATTTTATGGAAATGATTCACTTATCATTTAATGTTTGAAGGAGGATGGCGGGGATGATATATATTTTGAGGGGGGGGTTGCTTTGCTTGAAGGACAAATTTTGTGTTTGGCTAGTATGGTGCGAAATAAATTCTGAACTATCCGGAACTTAAGCGATACGATCAATAAGTACCTTTTGTATGTGTGAAAAGCCATATATCGAAATGTTACAATAGTTAAGACAAGGAAGTAGTGTTGAGCACTGTACTCAAATAAGCTGTCGGAAACTCTTAAGAGTGCAGAGTGTCACTCTTCATGTAAAACGTTGTGAACGAGTTGGCAAAAACGGTGGTTATTTATCCAGACTGCGCAGATTTTAAAAGGCTAAAATCAAATATCAGTAACAGGGTATGCCATCCGTCACTCAATTTAACATGCTTATTGAGGCAGAAATAATAATTCTCAAGTATCTTCTATCAGATTTAGAAACATAGTTAACAATGTGTGTATCATTGTGCATTAGATGTTTCATTTTGTGTAGGAAAACGGTTTTAAAAATATCTGGATTGTAAATCTTTTTTTATAGAATATGTTTACATTCACAATATAATTGGTATATTGATATAAAATGTCGATTTTTGATTCTTGTTTTGATTCCATCTCTTTCAACAGTTGTTCTAAGTTAATATATAAATTATGATAAAATGCAATTAAACTGTCACTGGGTGGTGTGTAGATAATACATTTCGGGAAGATGTAACTGTTTCTTTCTCCATGAAATTTTTATGTTGGTATTATAAATCTAATAACACTTATTTTAACAAATTCAATCATATCTATAATACCATTTCTCAAGCCATCTAAGTAAGAGACGGAAGTTTAATATGTTTCTCCTTTAAATATCATACTTGATGAAATGAAATGATTGGTTGTAATGGTCCAAACGATTAAGGGAACACAATAAAATCCAGTACTAATTTGTTTCAATCATGTTGGAGCTGCATATTTACCAATTCCAATTTTTTGTCAAAAACGTTGAATTAAACTAATACCATGTATCATACCCAATTAATCTTAGACACAGATACGATATATAATACAAAGACAGACACATACCGAGACACACACAACCTCACTTGGTTATGCCAAAAACGTTGATTCACTAACAATTCTGATTAATCGCATTGCACAAGGGCAACGTTTTAGACCCGGTAGCTGTGCTGCTGCTTAAAAGAACCATTATCAACAAAGTCAGAAACATTAGTATCCTCTGCGTTTGAACGAACATGTCAACGAGGACCATTAATATGACCACAGTTATTACAGTTTAATCCTTTCAGAGACTCTAAGGGTGTAGTATCATCCCTTACCAAGCTTCATATGTCAACATACGACGATGACACTGCGATTCATCGTGAACAGACAATTGTTGAACGTACTACTCGAACTCTTGCTGAGCGGTTATTTTCGATATCACTATGCAAGGGAAGCAGATCAGAATACAAGGCCTCGAGAATGGATTGCAAGACTAACAAGTGTGATCAATGCATTCAAGAATGAAATTATTAGAACAACTTCCATGATACACATTGATGCAATCACAAAAGCATATACCTGTACAAATAATGATTTATTTCAACAACCAGTACTGGGTAATGTTATTGTCAAATATTTAAATGAATCTGGTGAACTTCAAGGGGGTCTAAAAGAGCGAATGTTCCTATCTAGTTGATTACGATTCTCAAAATATCTAGTAGAACAAGATCTACGGGTAAACTTGCAATCTATGCATTTAGACTTTGAAATATTACAAGTAACTCCAGAGGATACACAATTACCACCGGTCAGCATCACATTTTCACTTGTATGACCAAGACTAATATCCTTCCTATCCGTGGTCAATTGTCTTGGATGTTTATCAGAATACTGTCATAACATGATTGTGTTACAGCTCGCACAATGATTAACATTCTGCTGTTTCAGCATCATTATACATTCAACATCAATATGAAAGTCGTGATTACTTTTTAGTCACTTTGCTTATAACTATCGAGGGTTCTTTTTCTTATGATATCTTCGTTAACAATTTCATTGATGGTGTCAGTTTAAATGTACGAAAACTATCCGCAGCTGAGATATTTTTCTAACTTTTGATACTCCAAGATATAATACGTTTGACCAGTCGGCACAGTCATCAATGATCCAAATAACTGTAACAGAAGTAATTAACCCTTGAGATAAGTGGATTGTCCTTGCGAATCCTAGCGTCCATGGAAATTTGTCGTTTAACCCATCCTCAATATTTTTCATCTCTTCATAGAGAGTCTTTACGATATATTTCACAGTTAGGTCTTACAAATGGATCAAACTTATGTGTCCTTGCTACAATAACTTGGATCTGGTCTAATAATTGCATCGTCGTTTTCAGAACTGAATAAATCATTATGACACAGGATCGTTTTTACATAATTTGGGAAGAAAATCAAACATGTTCTTAGGATAACATCTTACGGTCCCATCTCGTGGCAATATTGTTACTGCGATAATTCGTGAGGGGCATTATGATGAATAATATATATTGGAGCTCATCCATTTTTTTATAAAGTTTCGAATCTTTTATAATCTTCCCTGTTATAGCTTTTACAATTATTGCAATTTGTTAGTATCTTTTCTAATCCTTATACATAATTAATTGTGGTTCCGGCTATGTTTTACTAATTCCGCCCACTCGTTTATTTTTCATCGTCTTAGATCAGTTAACTCGTTTACACGTAATTGTAAATCGCAAACTGTGTACTATTAATTGTTTGGCCACACAATTTTATCATTACAAATTTCATTTGCTTCAGATTATCAGGACTGGTCATTTTAAATTTATCATAGAAATTCCATAAAGAAGCACGGTTCCTTTCATAATAATATTTGCCAATACCTGTCAACATTCCTGGTTTGGAAATTTGACTCGGAATGACTATTTGTTCGTTAACAAGGATAATATTATATTATCACGAATAATCTGATTACCTGTTTCTGCTAGTACGTAAATACATATAACTCTGATGATAATTGCCGCTTTACTGAAGCGTCGACATCATGAATTTTGAATGTTGACCATACATAAGATGCGCCATCTTTGTTAAATATCTTCTTCGCACCGTGAATTTTATTAATAAAAGTTTTATTCTTGGAATCAACCAGAGATTTTATTAGAAAATCAGGAGATATTCAAGTGAAGTTAAATTTATATACCAGGTCTCTTTTTTGATGATCTCTCAAACTCTTCCATATTACTATTAATAAAAGTATTTAAACAAAGAAGTATTTGATAGGTGGATGATGATAGGGTCTTCAAAATCTTGTGACAAATCCTGTATCAATGAATTATCAGGACATATTTTACAGCGTGTCCGACGATGTAGTCTAGGTTCAAAACCCTGTTTACACTCTGGTGATGGAGTTGTTGTGTTTGCAATGTAGTGGTAAAAGGTGCAGATGGCTCAGACGGTATTATGTTAATATATATATACAGAGAGTACCAAAGCTTTACAAAATGTAGAAGATTACATGTCTAGATTATCAAGTAACAATTTAGACAAATAATGATTTAAACTAATAATATTATCATATAAAATGAACCAATACTTTGTAATGCATCCAAAATTCAAGAATTGTGAAGCATTTTGTGATGGTGCAATCAGAAACTGTAGGTTGGAAAGACCAGTTGGCCCTGTCGATTATCTTAGATGTTATGTTGTAAAGAAAGCATATCTGTCATAAATTCATTTTTTAGACTTCTTTCAGAGAAATTAAAACAAATCTTGTCATTGCAAATATTAACGGTGATAAACCAGATAATTCTTTGATAAGTCAAATAGTCAAATCGATGCATGAACGTAATGCAGAATAAGTATATAAATCAGCTTTATCGAAACAAAATTAGAAACATATTATGTTTGAATGTATAGACCTAATACAGAGACTGGTAAAATATATACACGTATTGTCAGTAGGGAGATAATTAACGTCATGCATCTTTCTTCCGTAAGTCAGCGTAGTTTCTCCCTTGTTACTCTCAATGTCCTCAAGGTATTTGTTTATTTTGTTTGTCAGTATATATTTGTTTGCTTAGGGTTTTCAGCACACGATAGGCTATACATATATATATATATATATATATATATATATATATATATATATATATAAGCAGCAGAGAGGGTGAACAGACCACGTTTTCAAGCAAAAATAAGGCTTCCCACAAATCTCATTTTAACCGAAAAAAAAAAAGTCTCCATTTTTGTAAAACGGAGATTTTACGATTTTGCTCACAACGATGTGGTCATCCACCCTCTCTGCTGCTAAGGGTTAACAAAAAATAAGAAATGATTTTAACCGAATATTTGATCCAGTCCGATACGATATCGAGTCCGAGGATCATGTAAATTTATTGTTATAAATCCATGCGGGGTTGACTGAGCGTTACTAAAGAAATTTTTAAATTGATTGAAGTCCATATCGGAACACCATGTCTGCCAAATATTTCGTAGCGTATGTGTATCAACGCCGTTAAACACAGCAAGAATATTACAGTTATCTCTAATCACTTTTGGAATCTGTGTGTAGCGTTGAGTGACATATATCACGTCAGTGTTTTTATGCCTGCCTCTGGAAAAGATCCTAGCAGGATTTTTTTGTTTATCCAACATTATATCGTCGTATACGACTAAATTGTTAATATCTCCATCAATATCATCAATGCTCGGTGCTTCATCGATATCGGTTATAAAATCAATGGCGTTCTCGCCCTTAATTTCTGAAGCATTCTCGTTAAAATCCTTTAACACTTCATAACATCGTTGATCATCTACGCTAGGGGCAATTAAATACAACTTATCCCACTTCATCCATCTCATTATTAAATTGAGCAACAATTGCGTTTTACCGGATCCAGATGGCCCGATTATAATCATCCGGATAGAGTTTGGTAGCGCTGCATGATGCTTAATTGGTTCTCTTGTTTTAGTCGCCGAAAAATCAATTATATCCATATTTCTATACATAAATTATGGATCTATATTGTGTGAAGTGTAAAACGCGTACTGGCACAGATGATGTGACGACGGTTACAACTAAAAATAACCGATCAGCGCTTTCTGGTAAATGCGTGCAATGTGGTACAAAGAAATTTAGATTTGTGTCTATGAAATCTGATTTAAAAAAAAACGAGGAGGTGATATCGCAGCCAAATTGGCAAAGCTCCCTGGAACCCCATGGGCAAAGTACCCCGGAGAAAAGCACCTCCCAGGATATAGCTACTGTGGACCGGGAACCAGACTTGATATCAGACTCAATAATCAAAATCAACCCAACCCCGGTGAAGAACCAATAAACGCCATTGATAAGGCCTGTCACCTTCATGATGTTGCTTATAAAAGCAGCAATCTGCAACACAGACATCTAGCAGATGTGAAATTAATTCATGCGTTAAATGCTATTCCTGATAAATCCTTCAAAGAAAAATTGGCTTCCTTTTTGATAAAATCGGCTATGAAAAGTAAATTGATGTTAGGTGCCGGTAATTAATAATATGGAATCAATTTATTATTCCCCAAGAGGATACTGGAGGGGTAAATCAGCAGTCCATAAACTCGCTAGCGCTGCAAAAGTGAAAAAAACTACAGCGGAGGATTGGTTATCCAAACAGGCACTATGGCAAATTTATCTACCACCGCCTAAACAAATTCAATTCTCGCATTTTGATGTGACTGCTCCTAATGAAGTTCATCAGGCTGATATATTATTTCTGCCACATGATCGTGGTTACAAATACGCTTTAACCGTAGTTGATATTGCAAGTCGATACAAAGAAGCAGAACCGTTAAAAACAAAATCAGCCACTGAAGTTGCTTCTGCATTTGAAAGGATTTATCGACGAGGTCCTCTGCACTGGCCAAATCTATTGCAGGTTGATCCTGGCAAGGAATTTCAGGGTGCGGTTCTATCTACAATGAAAAATCATAATGTCACCATACGACGAGGGCATACTGCGCTACATCGCGATCAGGCCATTGTCGAACGATTTAATCGGACGATTGCTGAGCGGTTATTTGGATATCAATACGCAAAAGAATTCATTCAAGAAAAGCGATCCCGTGAATGGGTTAAAAGGTTACCAGCTGTGATTACCGCACTGAATAATGAGATCACTAGAACAATCAACATGAAACCTAGGAACGCTATTAAAAAGAAGTCTATACCCGTACAACCACAAAAAGATTTCCCTAGAAACGCTAGCGTTTCCCAACCAATTCTTGGTAGTAATGTCACTGTTAGGTACTTATACGAACCAGGAGAGCTTGAAGGGGGTAGAAAAAGGGCTACTGATCCTATTTGGAGTGTTACTGCACACAAGATATCTAGTATAACACGATCTACGGGTAGACCTCCAGTCTATAAACTGGATTCAACTGCCCCTCAACGAGGATTTACTCGACAACAATTACAGGTAATTCCCGAGGATACTCAATTACCACCGCGGGGTCTTAATTAGCGCCGTTGCGTCTGTTGCACTCAAGACAAGTCAACATCACATTGTTTCTGACATGACCGAGACTGTTATTTTTTCTGTCTACGGTAAATTGGCGAGGATCTTTATCCGAATACTGCCAACGCATTATACAATTGCAACTCGCGCAGTGATTATTCTGTTGTTGTTTCAGCGTAATTATTAATTTAGCATCAATATCAAATTCTCGTTGTTTTTTTTTGTCCTGTTGTTTGTAACCGGAGAGTTTTTTTATTAATGATGCTAACATCAATATCACTTATTGTTGTGTCATTATCATCGCCACTGGCTTCGCCAACGACAACTCTTCGAAGTTGATTTATTTTTCGTACTCTGGATACTGCGAGATAGACTAAATTCGACCATTCGATGCGATTATCTACCATCCAAACAATTGTATCCGATATAGTTAATCCCTGTGAAGAATGTATCGTCGCTGCGTATCCTAGCGTCCATGGGGATTTATTAGCACGCAATGCATTTTCGACGACGCTGATATCAACCAGCACAATATCATTTAACACGAGAATCTGCTTTTCACTCTTCCCTGGAATATCAACTTCAATATTCTGCTTTCGTGTATCTGAAGGCCTATAACACAACGGTACTGGAAGTGTTGCAAATTTTTCTTTATGCGTTTCAAATAACTTCATCTGAAGTGTGTCTCTGACTATTTTTCTACTTGCTACTATCAAATCATTTGGTCTCCACGTTTCCCAGAAATCATTCATGGGAGTTTCTGAAATTATTTCACGCGCTATTTCGCATTGGATTTTATCCGGTTGTAATCTAATCAGTGCTTTGAACTCGCGTAATTGTTCATCAAGTGATCTATGGTCGGTATTAATTTCTTCATAATAGTCTACAGAACCCTTTAGCCATTCATGTGGAGATCCACCGACAAATGGTGGTGGTTGGCCGTGATCACCGCACATGACGACTTTTGTGTTTTTGTTTAACAACCACTCGAGAAATGTTTGTAATACTCTCAACGATACCGTGCATATTTCATCCCAAATTATGATTTCAGGAATGAATTTATCACCCATTCGATCAGGGGTCCATTCATCGCCTTTCCATCGAAAGAAACTATGATAAGTACAGGCATTTACCCCTCGCTGTATCATCTCTCTGGCGAGTCTGTGAGTCGGTGTTAACACAATCATGTTAGAAACGCTAGCGTTTCCACGACGATATAATTCAATTGCACGAGTTGTCTTTCCTGACCCACCACAACCGTTTAAATAAACTGTCTTGTATCTACATATTGGATCAGATACCGGTGGTGCATTAGAAAATTCTGATTGAATCTCATCACATTTTAAGTACTTTTCATCCATGGTAACATCTGCCGATTCACAATACTCATGTAGCGTCTCCTTTTTAAATCTCCAACATCCCCACGCTTCCTCCTGGGATGTGAATTTAGCTACATCTGATTTGTATTTATTGTGTATATACATCGAATCAGTAGCTACTCTAACCGCGGTATTAGGAAATCTATTTATCATCGAAAATAAATTGATAGAAGCATAAGCTAGCATAGAACTTCTCAAATGTGTGTACTGGGAATTATATCCATCACAGTAGGTAACAACCGTACCCAATTTCTCACCATTGGATAGAAAAGCATCCTTACGGGATACAAGTTTTCCCTGTTTCGTTAAATCCGTTACAAGAAAATCGTATTCAGCGACGTCTATGATCAACCGCGAAGAATATTTTGCATTGTCGTATCTTCCACCCTGGGTAAATTTACCGATTATTCTTCGTCCAAAATCCTTTGCTTGTTCTTTTTTAATTTCAAATAACTTCTTAGACCAATTCATGATTTGTTCTTCATTAAAATTCTTCGAATTTCGATCAGGGAATTGTTTTCGCAATTCGCTAATTATACGATCTAGATCGGGGTGTGGTAGCCAAACTTCTTTCTGAGCTCGATAGCATATAATAGCTTCGGAAACAATCAACGATATCAGCATGCCACAATCAATCATATATCGTAGTAACACTATTGGCATCCAGGCCTTTTCAGATATATGTCTACCAAGCCAAACATAACTACACGGATGTAACCCTGTAGCGAGTTCAAATGATATCACACGAGCGAATCCGGTTAAATCAAAATCAGGTAATGGCCCATTAATCGCAACACGAGTCATTTCATGCGTGGGGTGTCCAAATCGTTTAAAATAGTTACTACATTCCCCATACCCGAGAAAACTTCCGGGATAACACGCGGCTATATCAATTGAAATCATACCATCACGTGAGTATTTCGTATTCCACAGTCCTCCATGACCAAATTCGATGCAACTCAATTTAACGTCCTCGAGAAAATCACTTCGTGTTGGACGCCATGAGTTTTTTTCTCTTGCGAAGTGAGCTACCACTGATGGAATAGTAAAACTATCCGTCAATAGTTTTTCATGGGAACTCTCTGGTGAAAAATCACTAGCGATTTTTCTCATTCTGTTATCTAATTCTTCAACGCGATATAATTCACCATTTGGTCTTACAAATTGATCAAATCCTGATTCGGAACCAGCACTACTAAGTAACCACACTGACACAGGATCATCTTTACACAACGCATGAATAGCATCAAATAATTTCTCTTCATAGAAAACATCCCCGGAAAATTCCCCGGAAAATTCCCCGGAAAATTTCCGGGGGATATATCTCACGGTTCTATCTCGTGGAAATATTGTTACTGCAGGTGTCCACGCGTGTTCGTTATGATCAATAATTTGTATTGGAGCCCCTCGCGATTGATATTTCGGTTCGTATAATACTTCTCCGGTTATTGTTGTTACTGATATTGGGAATTTTAATGATGCTTCTAATTTAGCTATATCAGAAATCTTTGCACCGTGCTGTTTCACTGTCAGTTCCCATTCGGTTATTTTCCTACGTCGCAGATCAGTTAGTTTATTTCCTCGGGATGCATTTGTGAAGTGTTCCATTACCCGTGTTGCTACACAATTGAGCCTTGACGAAGTCAACGGTGAATATTTCATAGGAGCTAGTTTTGCAATATCGGGTTTATCATTTAACGGATATATCCCATAAACGATTGCTGTTACAGGATAAGATCTCTCGTAGTATGGTTTGTCAATTCCAGTTAGAATTCCTGGTTTGGAATCTCTACTTACAATGACAGTTTTTTTATCCTTGAGGATTGGTTCAAATTTATCCCTAATAATCCATTTGCCTTCGACTTCGATAATGAATTTTATTCTGAAAAAATACTTCTGATGGGAATTGCTTTGTTTGGGAATTGCTTTGCTTGAAATCCTTTGGATTTCCACCTTTGGATTTCCACCTTTGGATTTTACGCCAAGGTGTGAAATTATCTCAGCTGCTCTTTTATCGTTCATAGTAGCATCGATGATGGGTACATTGACATCTTCATCAATAATTCGAAATGTCGACCAACAGTATGCTGCACCGTCTCGGTAGAATTCATTAAAACACTCCCTGATTTTACCGAGTATAGTTCTATCACCGATTAGACGTTTTGGTGTATCAGAGACTCTATCAAGATTGAATTTAGTATTTTTCCAGGGCTTAATTTTCGATAATCTTTGGAACTCCCTATCAAGATTGAATTTAGTATTTTTCCAGGGCTTAATTTTCGATAATCTCTTGAACTCTGCCATGTTATAATCAATGAATTTAGTATTTCTCCAAGGCTTAATTTTGGATAATCTCTTGAACTCTGCCATGTTATAATCAATGAATTTAGTATTTCTCCAAGGCTTAATTTTGGATAATCTGTTGAATTCCTCCATGTTATAATTAAAACAAGTATTTAAATAGAAAAATATAGTATAATGAATCACTGCAAGTGGCTAATGATTGGATCAACAACCCCGTGTAACAAATCATGCAGAAGCGAATTCTGTGGGTATCATTTACAAAGCGTTAGGCGAGGAAGTTTTGGCCCTCTTCCATGCCTCCAATGTGGGGTGGGCGTTAGAGGAAAATCGCAGTTGTGTCTTGCTTGTGGGGGTAAACGATACAGGGAACTAAAACGCTACTATGACAAACGAATCATTGACCCTAACGTCCTTGATAAAATCAAGGACAAAATCATCAAAACCCCTCAAGACTACATTGATAGACTTATAATTAAAGCAAATAATAAATTAGACAAGTAATATTATTATATAAATGAGCCAAGATTTCAGACCTCATCCAGTGCTCGTTAATTACGAAGCCTCCAGTGATGGTGTTGTCAGGCACCGCAGACTAAAAAACCCGGTTGGATATCTAAATAATATGGGGTATTTGTTGTTTAGTGCTAGAAATAAAACATATCTCTGTCACAGAATTATTTTTGAATGTCATAATGGATTAATCGAAGACGGATTTGTGATTGATCACATAAATGGCGTGAAGACTGATAATTGTCTTGTGAATCTTCAAGCCGTCTCACAAAGTCGGAATGCAAAATTAGGTGGAACTGGCAAACATGCAAAACCCCCTAGGAGAGTTAAATCGTTTGATTTAGAAAATAATGAAGAGAGAAGCTTTCAATCGATAAATGAAGCCAGTAGATACTTTGACATTTGTAGGGCTTCAATACGATTTGTTTCAGAAAATATAATTAAAACTGCTCTGTCTAAAAAAAATGGTCATAAAATAAAATTCGTATACACCTAAACGATTCAAGGTTGCACGATGTGGTCATCACCCTCTCTGCTGCTGCAAATGTTTCATTTGTGGGTTAATAATTCTTTTACGAGTTCAACCGAAAATTTGATCGAGTCCGATACGATATCGTGTCCCAGACCTTGTCCCAGACCTTGTCTGGGGGGGGGGGGATGAAAATCCTTTGTTGAAAATCGAAGATTTTTAGGATTGAAAGTCTTTACGACTTTACAAACAGACTAATCGCTAACACCTCTTCTTGTAAATCAATCAGATTATTTGACTGGTCGGTGAGTTTGAAATTAATTCTCGTTAACGAATTATTATGGCATCGCATGTAGACAGGATTAATTGGGTTCTCAATAATTAGGAATCCTGGAGGAGCTGTTGGTGCAAACGAATAAAGAATATATCCTTGCTGAGCTTGATTTGATCGTTCGAGATTAATTTGATAGCTTCCTTCAATTGCATCACATACTAAATTGAGCGCAATCACTGAGGATATATTCACGTTGAACGGAGCGATATGCCTACCACCGCCATCTGGGTCATTATTATATTTGAGGAGGACAGATGGATCTTGTTTTTGTAGCGCCTTGATATCGGTTTTAACAATTCTTGCTAGTTCATCAGCTTTGTACCCGGGAAACTTGAAATTACGCAGATTGTCCTCTGTGATATTGTAATCGGTTAGGAATCGTTGTTTATTGTCGCTGTTGTCATTAATTATTGTTTGAATAATTAGTTCATAGATATATTCCATATCCGATATAAGTTGATTTATTATTTCAACGTGTTTTTGCGATTTTGTTTTCCGTAGTTGTTCTAGTTGTGTTTCATATAATTGTTTAATTTCATTAAAATAACCACGGACGTCAGTTAGCGTAAATGAAATAGTAACAGATGAGTCGGTTGTTCTTTTAATGATAAAATCCCATTGCAATGTGTCTTTGTTGGTAAATATAAATCTATCGGCGATTCTTCCTTTTCTTATATCAGATAAATTATCTCGATAACTGGGATTGATTTCATGATATGATTGTACGTCCGTGGTTAAGTCGGCGGTGGAATTTTCCGGTGGTTTTTCAGGCCATCCTAACACTGTTCTTAACGAGCTGTTATAGATATCTACAATGTATCCCTCTGTGCTTATTTCGATCGACGACGAGAGCGTCGGTTGATGAAGATTAATAGCTATTTTTGATTCTTTTCCAGTGATTGATTTTATTCTACGCTGAATTTCAGCATCGATTTGCTTAATTTGGTACGACCCAGTTGGTAACGAAACAGTTTCCCACTCTGGAGTACCATCGGGTTTATTCTTATACGAGAACACCAGTGCGTTATTCGGTTGCTGACCGCCAAATGCAACCGATCTGATATTAGGCCAGCTATGATATACTCGTAATTTTGCCAGCGCGATCTCACGCACTGGAATCGGAGAAGGGAAGTTCACACTAAATTCAGGGCTCGTTGATGTTATTGATATCATGCTTGTTTGTACTGGGTTCGTGTTCTCCACTACTCGTTGAAGTAATTCCATCGGTGTCGTCAATGACAGTGTCGTCATTGTTATTATACTCATGTTGTATTTCTAATTTTGGTATCGAGGAATCATAAATACTAACCATCACTGAGAACTCACAATCTGGTATGGTTGAGATTATTGAGATCATTTTGGTTTTTTTTGGGTTTGTGTTTTCTAATTCCATCGGTGTTGTCATTGTTATTATATTCATGTTGTTGCTCTAATTTTGATATCGCTGAATCAAAAATACTGACCATCGCTGAGAATTCACTATCTGATATAATTGTATTATCGAGTGACGATGATATCATCAGGGATAACTGCGAATATGCGGTTGATGCAATATGAAATTGAAGTAAGTAATTCTGCAGTTTACTCTGGCTGCATGATGATATCTTTTTTGCTATCCCGGTTGATATACCCCCGATTGTAGCCACCGCAGAAATGCAAATTGGAACTACGACCGGGGCAATCATTATAACCGATGCAAGTATTATTCCGGCGCCAGTGAGAACGCTTGACACCGAGTACATAATAACATCAATTGCGGTGATTCTTCGTCGGTATTTTTTTATTTTTATTTGATACTCCTCAGTGAGGGTTTTGAGTCTAGTCTGAAATTCTCTGACTTGATCATAGCGACATTGCGTCGATGACAAAGTCATTGTTGTTATTTTAAAAACACTAGTGTTTTCAATTATTTGCCATCTTCCGGGTAGTGGATCAGGGGGTAGTTTACTTCACATATAAATTCTATACACCATGTTATTTCTTTTCTAATGGTGTTATCAACCCCGACAATCTCAAATTCTTCTCCACCCACGATAATTACTGTCGCGGTGCCACCAAAGTAGGTTTTACCTTTCACGATGATATCAAATTGATTGTTAGAGATTAATGTCATCCTGTAGATACCATGGGGCCACCCCTCGATATTGACTTTCAATTTAGCATTAGAGTTTTTTATCCAATCAAAGGTCCCATGCTTTACCCTTTCAGATTTTTCTTTTAGTTTAGAAATATCGTCAATAACGTCGGAATAGGTTTTATTGATTTCGGTATATTTCATTATCTTTCCATCGTGGCGTTTAAAAAATGAAACCAAAAGGAGGTGAAGTTTCAAACCTTCTCGGAATAGATAATCCCCCTCGAGTTGAGAATATGTCGTAGTGATATTGTAACTTTTAGAACCCTCAAAGAAATTTTTAGCCATTTCACTGGTGGGTTTTTGTTCGTCAATAGCGCTTTTAATTTCAGCGAGAGTCGGACCTGTCAGTGTGGTTTCAGATACAGGTGTTCTCCCTAAAAATTTATCAACGATGGTATTAAGTGTTGTTTGTCTCACCATAAACATATTAATATCTTTGAGAGTCATCGTAGATGTAGCTGGGACACCAAAGAAACTATTAGCGATGTAGGCATTGTGAGTATGCTTGCCGATAAACTCGCTAATTTCAGCGAGAGTCATGCCAGCCACAAGTGGGGTTCCAAAAAACTTAAC
This sequence comes from Unio pictorum, assembly GCA_030141615.1. Lineage (NCBI taxonomy): Eukaryota > Metazoa > Mollusca > Bivalvia > Unionida > Unionidae > Unio > Unio pictorum. The sequence goes on along the minus strand of JARLTB010000240.1, from coordinate 3,490,784 downwards.
AACTACGTCGTTAGTGGGTTTTTGATCTTCTATTAGTTTAGAAATCTCGAGATAATTTGCCTTGATTTCTGAAGCAGTCATCATCCTTCCAGCTTCCTTGTTAGCGAAGAATGAATTCAACAAGTCTTTAATTTCAGCTAGAGTCATGCCAACCACAAGCGGGGTTCCAAAGAATTTATGTACGACATTTTTGCGAAAACTATTATAACCTCGTATAAGATCATTCAGCTCACGGCCGTGGGTGGCAATCGTGTTGTCGTGGGCGGCAATCGCGTCGGTGATCGTAGACACAAGTGCACCTGGTTTAAGTCGTCCACCGCTGGAATAAAGCGCAATAGAGTTTTCAGCGGCATCGCTCTGCCGTATCAAAATGTCATTCACGGATATATTACTGCTTTTCAATTTACCCTGGCGATCTTGAAATACAACTAATTCGTTCGGGTCAACATCTATTAAATTTAACATCTCAGCGATTTCATCTTCAATTATTTTTTTTACATCCTCGATAGAACCCGCAGATGTTTCCGCGGTGGGTTCCGACATTGACAGAGATTGTCCCCAAATATCAATCATTATTGTTAGCGTAACTTGTGTTTTCAATTTATTGATCCTTGTAATTTCCCACTCGTGTATTCGTTTACAACCAGATGAGGTGGTTTCCACGGAGATCTAAAGGATTTTAATGAAATCTCTGCGAGGACATTTAATACTTCACGGCCGCATATCGGTGGATCATTTAATTGTTGTGTTGGCAGCGTGGAATAAAAAATCGGAAACTTTTTGAGTTTCATCGAAGAATTTATATACCGCATAAACTCGCTTGGTGGAGCTAACCCATATGAATCGAAATAGACAATCCCACGTGGATCAATCGCGTATGCAACCCAGTGAGTTCCCGATCCGCTGCTGTTATCAAGATTGATAATACCGGTTTCAACGTTATTTGGTTTTCTCGGTAATTGATCTCTCATAAAAACCCATCTGAAGTTTTTTATCGCTAGTTTTTTAGCAGCATCAATTAAATCAAAATTGGACATAGGAACCATAGGTTCGGAAATCGAAGATTCGGAAATCGAAGATTTGGGAACCATAGGTTCCTCAATTAATAAACCGTTCCTGGTATTCTTCTTAGACCCGATCCGTTCACGGATTTCCCGCTGTACCATGAATACGGGGTTCCTGGTAGGTACAACCCCTTTCCCTTTTTTTATATCCTTTCCCAGTTGCCTTTTTCAACGCCATCCCTGCCGCGGTACCAACGGCTCCCAACGCTGCCGCTTTCGCCACCGCTGGGGCAGCCGCTGCAATCAATGCTGGTATTGCGGCTAACAATGGAAATATACCACCTGATTTTATCATGTTCGCGACTGCGGCTTTTGAAAATTCTATTTGAACTCCTCGCTTATTTTTCATTGCATCATTAAAATGTTTTATTTGACGATCCGTTAATGATATTTTATGTGTACCGCCGGACATCTGCGCTGGTTTTAACGTTATTGTGGTTCCACATTCTTTAGCGGATTTTGATCGCAATTTCTTGACCTGACCATCAGTCAGCTTGACACTAACAACACTATATGTCATTTTATTGTAAAACACATTTATGCTTTCAATTGATCTAATTGTGAAAATCGTTTACGATTTCAATCATAGATTTTCCACTGGTGCATCAACGAGTCTCATTCGTCCGCCAGCCCCTTCTAACAACATTGATTTGTCGCTGAGAATAACAGCAACCGCTCTATAATCAACACCGCCAGGATCTATACGAGCCCTAAAATGTATGTCAACAACGGATTGCCTTGTTAAATCAAGATGTTCCAGTGAAAAGTAATAAATTGGATACAAGTTCTTAAAATCGAGTTGCGATATTTGCAAACCGGTATCAACATTTTGATCACGACCCATATATGACAGCATCCGATGATACACACGTGCTATTTGGTTGTTTCCGTAATTAAGCTGTATATCCTCAGATGGTTCTTGTTGTCCGTTTATTCTCAGTGAAACCTCACTTACCCCTAACCGATCAAATATCATATGACTGCGTTCTTGGGAACCTAATCGATTCCTATTCTGCAGCGCTATAAATATATGACGTGGAGCTGAAACGCCTTGTTTTGATGCCAGGTGCCATGTAAATGTACCATTAACATTATCCTCTTTAGCATCAGTCGTTGTTGTTAGCCAACTTAGCAATGATTTACCACCGGTTTCCATAAATGAAAGTAGCCGCTCTTCCGTGGTAATTGATGGAGTCATTACTGGCATCCATAATACTATTTTACTCAAAACAACTTTACCTTCATCGGCACCAGTACGCCAAATTGCATCATTGTCATTGCCTTTTCGCACTAACGCGATTGTGTGTTTGGCTCCATAGATGACTTTTCTTACATTTCTGCAGAATCCAAATATATGATGGAGTGGAATCGCACATGAAAAATATCGCTGCTGTTCTTGCAATGCTAATTTTCGTGTTGCAAATCCTAAATTGAAATTACTATTAACGCCTCCAAGAATATCAAACGCAGCTCCTGGTCTAGCTCGACGTTCTGGATTAGTTGCTTCTCGTTGATTATCAACTGAAGTGTCTTGCGGTGTTAACACTTTAATGTATTGAAGGTGGTCAGCGTTATCAGAGGTATCCTTTGCAAACATCATAGATGGACCAGCCGATCTTGTATAATCATCGGAGTATCTTGCTAGTCCGATTATTGTTGTTGCAACATCAACCTCGCGGTCTATTGATTCAATTTCTTTTCCATCAATGAGATATCTTGCACTTTCAAATAACGCCATTATACCATTGTTGACGAAACCAACTCGGATATTTAAATCATTTGCATATGGGGTATCGGCTGCAACATTTGTTACAAGTTTTCCTTCTACTTCAATAAATGCTTCACATGGCAAAAAGTATTTACTGGTATCTTGAACTTGAAGTTCAATTCGCGATCGTAGGTCGGGTTGTATTGCATGATAGGAATAGTATTGATAATCGCGGACGGAATCATCCTTGCGCACTGGGGCTTCCATATCTAACGCGGGATCAGCTGTTCGTTTAAACATTATAACATTACTAGCGTTTTCAATTGGTGAATTGCAAAGCAATAATTATCGTCGTTGAAAATTTTTCGAATTTCTTTTTTGTTTCAAACCACTTCCTGCTATCGCGTTCATGATAGCGCTATCTGTTACCGGTGGTGACGAAGTCAATTGCGCTAGTTTTTCTTCCACTGCACTATTTATTGCTTTGCTGATTTTTGCAGGCATCACTGTAGTTGATGGCAGCACTAGTGGTTTCACCACTGACGAAGTCATTCCTGGTTTCTTTCGTACCAATAATGCTATTTTATCTTTCGCGGCAGAAAATGCCTTTCCTGCAAGATTTCCAACGAAATTGATTCCCTTATCACGAATAGCATCAATGGCTTTCATTGATAATTGTTTAGCTAACGGCGCTACCTTGGGAGCCATTCTTGTAAATAACCCCGCAATGGTATTGCCGAAACCATCTCCGTAATATGCTCTATAAACAGGCAATCGTGAGTTCACCACGTAGACGCTTACTGGTTTATCATGGTTGTAGTGTATAATCATCTTGTTATAAAACTAGTAGTTTTTCAATTAGTGATTAATCGCTTACATCCATTGGATTTTCATCATCAATGACGTTGTCATCGTTGTGATTTTCAACTAATTCAGCAATAAGTTCTCGATATACATCAATGTCCATGATACCGCCGGCAAATAATCGTCTACAGATATCAGCTGCTTCATTAATTACTTCCGGTGAGTTATTTCCGGCTCGTTTCCCTCCGATGAGAACCTCTAACCTTGATATATCACTTAGAATGTTACCAGGGCATGTCACGGTAGAGTCAAAGACATCCTTTAGATTTCCAATCGAATATCCTTTTCCGCTTGTTTTCTCAGTTGTACCAGTTTCATCATACTCTTCAATTCCCTTTCTAAATTCTTTATATCCCAATTCTCTTTTATTTAAACGGCCAATCCCCTTATTCGTTTTATACAACCAATCAGCCCATTCATCTCGGCTTATTCTACTGTTTTTATACTCGTCTTTTAAAAAGTCCTTTCTAGAATGAAAGCTTTGGGCGGCGAAATCACCAAAAATCTTATAATCTTCGATTTTTATTAATTGAGGTCGTTTGATTTCTGTTATAGCTCCTTCGGTGAGTTTGTCTATAAAGGAAACACCTCTTGGGGTGACGACATCAACAGGTTGAGTTTCAGGCGCAGAATCATCAATATCAGCTAGTCGTTCATACTCGCGCTGAGTTTTTATATCACTGGATAACTGTTGTATCCCTGCGCGTGTTTGTCCCGTCTCTGCTGCTATCTTTTCAAGTACACCAAGAACAGGCACTTCTCGTCGCTTGCCTTCCTTAGGAATATCTCCGTATATTGCTCGTTCAGTTGCTGTTTTCATATCTTTGGTCGCACTTGTTATCGGAGTAAACAGTTGTTCACTTGACACAGAAAAGTCAGTCTGCGCTTGTTGTCGTTGTTGAAGTTTCTCGCGAAGTCTGTCTCGAACCGGTATAAACTTTTTAATTGCTGCTAGCCGCTCTCGGGCTAATCTAGTTGTAAGCGATTCACCTACCATATATTGTTTATGAACTAATTTTTCAAATGTAAAACCCTTTGGGTTTCCATCACAATTAAATAACTTAGTTATTAAATAATGTACCATCAAGCTAACGTATTCATCTTCGACAGGGTTAAACTGTACGACGCTATCCGCGAATGTTTCAGAAATAACATCGCTGGGGATTTCAGAATTGTAATATCTGAGAACGACGATGAACGATTTGTGTTAACGACGCGGCAACAAGAACAACTACGTGAAAATGGAGGCGTCGCGGTGATTACTTGCTACTACGACCAGATCATCCATTATGCACATAACTGCATGGGCAAGTCCAGACTGCTGAGTATCCTTTCAGGAGAAAATCCTATGTAAGTGTTACAAAAAACGCTAAAAAAAAATTATTTTTAATAAAAATTACTGAAAGCCTATTTTATAGTAACGCTCACGTGGTTAAGATACGGGTTTTTCCTCGTTTAACATTTTTCTAAGATCACGAACCTTAGAACTAATTTCAGCTCGTTTTTGATACTCTTGGCCGAGCTTTTGACGTATTGCTTCAACGGTGCTAAATAGCGTTATGAATACATTAATGTCGTTACCGTACAAACAAGCATTGATGGATTTTTGAATTCCTTTCACGACCCTGTACATCCTAGGTAAAACATAACGACCCTTACTAGACTGATACTCAATATCTTCATATTCCGAGGTAATCCTGTCACAGTCGAGACTTTCAGATAATAATACCCCTTTATTATTTAAATTTGAGATTTCAGCAATTATAGCATTTACATCATTGATATCCATTATTTATATTTATTATAAATATAGTATACTGTATCTCTAATTATTAAAAAAAACAAAACATATATGACAACACATCTTTGGAACTCCTTGGGTGCCTTCGCATCCAAGTAAGCCCAAGGGGACCCGAAACATACATCTCCGGCGGGAGGCCTAAGGTGGCAAACGCCATCTTAGACCGCCCAGAAGATATGCTTGGGGTAACGTCACAACATGGACGGCACAATGCCATATATATCTCCGCTCGAGTGTTGCGGCAGATTGTAGGCGTAACATATACTTAATTAACTTAATTAAGGATGGATTATAATTCAATGGAACGATGATGGTAATGATGTGGGACGGCACAAGACAGCACAAACATGAAACGACGGGGCGGATTTTCTACGGCCAATCAACCAATCAAAAGCAACCAATTAAATTAACCCGGTTGCATGATTGTGAACAAAAGACAACCACACGCCTGGGTTAATGGCGTTGGTTAGTTTTGATCGGTCGCAATGGCCTTCGAAAGCCCCAAGCTTAATACCTTTGATATACTATATAAGGCGACTATTTCAGCAGCGTCGTTTCATGGGTATGTTATTTTATTTCCTTATTACTTATTAATGCTGTTTCACAACATTTAAATGAGACAATTATTTTAAATGAAACATTAAACAAAATAATACAGTTTTTTAAATAACAACATATATTTTCCCTATTCTATACAAAAATGCATTATCGATTAGATCATAAAGAGCTGTATACAAGGAATTTTAACCACGCCCACCTACTTCAATGAATAGGAAACACTCGCGTTCCGGCTGAGCGAACATAGGTAATGCGTACATTATAAGAACGTCTGTACTGAAAAGAACGAGTTAGCTGTCTGCTTTACTGCTAGTCCACCCACCCCCACACATGAGATATGTAGATAAATAAAAATACAACTATTTAAATAATTCAGTTTTAGCCCACAAGCGACAATAAAAAGTTTTATTCTCGAAACTCATGTATTATATCTCCATTACAGTCACGTGGGCGCGCCTAGTTACAGGTAATATAGCAGGCGACAAATTCCTTTGACGTCATAATACAAGGGAACTTAGTAGGTAAATGTTATAAGTTGTGGCAGATTAATCTATAAAGAATTTATCTCCCTTAGCAGCAGAGAGGGTGGATGACCACATCGTTGTGAGCAAAATCGTAAAATCTCCGTTTTACAAAAATGGAGACTTTTTTTTTTTCGGTTAAAATGAGATTTGTGGGAAGCCTTATTTTTGCTTGAAAACGTGGTCTGTTCACCCTCTCTGCTGCTATATATATGTATATATATATACATATATATATATATATATATATATATATATATATATTGATTCATTATTTTATTTATTTATTTATATGTATTTTTAACTGCTAATACATTTTTATCTGTTAGTTTGATATCCAAATTAAAATACTATAACATCGTGCTCATACTTGTCTTTACAGACCTGCAGAGCATCGAATTTTCTTCTTCCAATCAATCTAATATATCAATACCCTATTTTTAATAAAGTTACATACATACATACATACATACATACATACATACATACATACATACATACATACATACATACATACATACATACATACATACATACATATATACGTACGTACGTACGTACGTACATAGATACATACATACATACATACATAAATACATACATACATACATACATACATACATACATACATACATACATACATACATACATACATACATACATACATACATACATACATACATACATACATACATACATACATACATACATACATACATACATACATACATAGATGCATCCATCCATCCATCTATCCATCCATCCATCCATCCATCCATCCATCCATCCATCCATCCATCCATACATACATACATACATACATACATACATACATACATACATACATACATACATACATACATACATACATACATAATTCTTATTCTCACTTAAAACTGTTTTGTAACATTTATTTAAAAATGACCAGCAATATTCAAATAGAGATGAATATATATGTCAGTATGTATGAAATATTAGATTGATTCGAAGAAGAAAATTTGCAACACCAAATACATTTATTGATGTTTATATATATATATATATATATATATATATATATATATATATATATATATAAACATCAATAAATGTATTTGGTGTTGCAAAATCAGTGAATATATATATATATATATATATATATATATATATATATATATATATATATATATATATATATATATATATATATATATATATATATAACTGTATTTTAATATTCCTAATGTTACCAAATCTCATAAAATGTACACTGCAATGAATTGACAAAAAGTTTTAAATTCTGTAATGGAACAACAATTATACAACGGTTTCGACTGGCCGGCTAATCTAGACTTCGGGTAGCCGACAGAGTTAGACCTTGTCTACCTAGCATGTGATACTTGAATTCGGCAGCCTGCGGGGAGAAGCCATCATCTACTCAACGGGCAGAATAGCGATTCCCAGCAATGCTCCCGTCGAGTGCTAAGAGCACAACGAGACACGTACTACGTCCTGTCAACGAACTGTGCAACTCTTCCTCACAATAAACAAAGTCACAGCGCAAGTCATTCTTGTCTTACATCTATCCCATTAAAATCACCCACTAAAGTCCTGTCGCGACAGGCAAGCAACGAAGCGGCAGATGTGGGAACTCTGTCAGCTGTAGGCGCAAACCTGCACACAGGCTTATCATACCGTTAGGGTCGTCCTCCACTGACATGGAGCAGAAGTGGAGTCCGGAAGCCCCTTGAGTCACAAAGCAGCCGTCTTCAGAAATGAGCTGCTCATCTCTGTCATAGGGAAGGGGCCAGAAAAGGTACCTAAACCTTTCCCGCGCTAAACTTCCCTTGCTATTTGAGACTCTACTCAGAAAAAAAGGAAAACATGGATTGTGCTTTTATATTTGGTGTATGGAATGTGCGCACCTTAATTAACAGGGTTGATGCGGAAATACCCGGTATGAGAGCCGCCTTATTAGGAAAGGAACTCGTCAGATACAGCATGGACATTGCTGCTTCACAGAGACCATACTTTCAGGAGAAGGTGAACTCTGTGAAAGCAGCTCTGGATACACATTTTTGGGAGAGAACGAGGAAATGACGAGCGCCGACACACTGGTGCTGCTTTTGAGGTGAAGACTGCACCGACTGGCAAATTTTACTTCCCAATAACGTCAATAACGCAAACCGCAGCTTACTAAGATATACAGAGTTTCTCTCCATTATAGTATTATTATAATGTACGCCATGTGTACCACATGGACACTTACTCAAGGTTACATCCTCTCTGCTGCCGTTTATTAAATAATATCAAATATCAATAATGGTTGGTTAAGCATTATCAACTAGATGGGCATGAGAAAGACTAGCAGAGATTAAGAAATGTATATCAGTCCGTGATTCTGTCCGGATAATATTACAGGAACGACAAGAATCTCCAGTGGATTTTTCATAACGCACAAATTAATTATTCAAACCCGTTACAAAAGTTTAAACAAAATTAATACTGCCAATTAATAGACTTTTCTCCCTGAATTGAAGCAAATTGCTGATCAAACTACCAACATTGCTGAAGCACAGATACAACCGCATGACGTTGATGTTGACCCTATATTTGACATAGTCAAGGAAGAAATACCTGAATAAAAATAACTGGAAGAAGTTATACTATCTAACCATTTTACTAAAAAGAATATTAATGCGATTACAAAAATGATACTCTGATTGATCTAGCTGATTTTTGCGTTTGTAGGTTTTAGTCATAAAAAAGACACTTAAAAGCTGAACATAATAAATCTGTAGGCAGAGATACCTGGTAAAAGTGGATAAACCACATAGCATATGACATAGATCGAATTTCAAATAAAGATTCAATATTTATGACATACATGAATACAATAAAAGAATTTTGAAATTGGTTTTTAGATTGAACAACAACATAGCTCACATTGTCAACTCCCTCTGCAGCAGCCGCAAAAAGAAAGCATAAAAATTCTAGCAGCAGAGAGAGCGAACAGACTTTCTCTAATTGAGTTATATTTTAAGCAAATAATTTTAAGTCTCCTTTTGGCAAATGGAGCCTTAACGATTTTAGAGTTCCATTTGTCAAATAGACCTTTCTAGTAATTATTTAATAGAAGGGTCGATTTGGTAAACTAAAGGCTTCCTTGTAAGGGTCCATTTGGTAAAAAAAGACGCCAAATATATGGCGTTCACCCTCGTTGCTGCGTTACGCTAACCGATACAGCTATATATACGATGATGAATTAGCGATATCTTTTTTATATAAAATGTCAAACATCGGAGAAGCACAAATAACTAGATTAACACGAGAACGGTTGGCCGCGATTGAGAAATTTCTCCCGGTGAGAGATTCTTTTAGAGATAATTTGCAAGCGCGTCAACAAGCAAAGATGGATTTTACTACTGACACTAAAGAATTATTTGCGCCGATAACTAAAGTAACTAAAAAGGTTGTTGCCGCTACTAAACAAGTTGGTATAGAGACTGCAAAGATAGCACAAAGATCTAAAACAGTAAAAAAATCATTGAAGACACTTCCTGGTGTTATTGGAACCGCAGTTCAACAACGAGAACAACAAGAACAAGAACAGCGAGAACAACCGGTGGAAGAACAACGAGAACAACCGTTGGAAGAACAACAGGAAGCTACCGCTGATATTCCACGAGATTATACACCGGAAGTTTTGTTTACGAGTGAAGCATTAAATGCAATTAAAAGTATTAAATCATTACGTGAATTAGCTAAGTTTGCTACCAATAATTTCAAAGATAGAAAAAATTACCTCAATGATGGGTATGAAAGGGTTGTAACAACTAAGGATATTTGGGAAAGAAAGTTTTTTTGGCAAATGCAGATGGAACTAGAATTACAAAAAGCTTAAAACCTAATTATAACACATATGATGGTATATTAAAAGGATTAATACAGCCAAGACCAAAACCACCACCGTACACAGCAGATCCGATTCCCACAGAGATAAAAATAGCGGCAAGTGGAGATTCACAACCTACCAAACAATCTCCGATAACTGGAAAGGGGTTGGGTGGAATTGGAAATTCAATACCCTGTTCAAGAAGTGTCCTCGATGATATATCATGGTTAGAAGTTCTCATTGGAGGAGTACGAGCTGGAAATAATTCCCCGGAAATAATTAACGAAGCAACCGAAATCTGTCAACGGTTATTTCAAGGACATGTAATGGATATCGGACTATATCGAAGTTTCATCGATGAACTTATCGATGATTATTACAGTGATTGATCACTGATTAGATATATAGCATTTAAATAAAAATGATAGTACATCGTAGTATGAACAGAGCAAGACCTGTTTACGTTGTAAACTCGCGACTACCGGTTTGCAAGCTCACGTATGGTAATGGACTTGGTGATATTGTCACCGGATTATTTACTAGAATTGCTCCAAAGATTTTACCTGTTGGTAAGGAAATAGCGTCAAAGGCTATTGGTGTCTTCGGTGACCGAGCTGGTAAAGTTATCGGTGATAGCGCATTTAATATGTTAGGTAGCGCAAAAGAAAACTTATGTCGTTGGCGAGAGGTAAAAAGAAAAATGGAATTTCACAAAGAAAGTTTCAATTACAGTCTACGGAACAAATGCCACCGAAAATAGGCAGTGCGATTAATAAACTTGCAAAAGCGAGGTTGAGATTAATTGCTGGTTCAGGGTTGGCGCGGTTAAGCATTTAGATCAATTACGTTAATATAAAATGTTTCGGGATGAGATTGATGATGCTTTTAAAGTAAATGATCCCGTATCAAGGAATAATTCTATACGCGATTATCAGTATTTTTCATATCAAGCACAAAATCCAAACGTAAAGTCACAAATTTCTTAAATCTTAAATTTGATTATACATCTAAATACTTCTTGCCGTGTGAAGCATTCATCGAAATAGAAGGACAACTGCGGAAAGGTGACGATACTCCATTTGCAGCAGACGATAATCTTAAAGATACCCGGATTGGGTTTGTCATCAACGGAATAATGGCGTTATTTAGCAACGCCCGGTATTCGATTGGTTCTTCTAAAATAGAATCCATCGATAACGATGTTGATATTGCAACAACAATTATAGGTTTAGCTAGATATTCTGATGATTTTATTAAATCTGCGGGTCATTCAATGATGTTTTCAAAGGATATTACCAATCACGCTGATCATCGTCAATTTACGTTAAGACGACCAAAGAAGGTTTCAACTGCTGCTGATGATGCTGATGTTGAACCTGTTGTTGTGAGTGATAATCTTAATTACAACGCAGTGATAATCTTAATTACATCAACTTACTTTAGAAAATGCTTTTTAAAATGACATATTCTCTCCTCAAATTCCAAAAAAACATCGAAAAACTTACTATATAAAATTAACTGCCAAGCAATGTTAAGATCTATATTATTAAGATTATAATTCAAGGATTTTTAAACGTTTCAAGGAAGTGGACAGCAATAATCAATAATGGCAGTAATACTAGCATCTAGCATCCATTATATATATATATATATATATATATATATATATATATATATATATATATATATATATATATATTAAAAGTCTCATTTTTTGTGTTATTTTGTAACCCAAAGGAAGTTTTTAGATGTGTATGCACCAATATTTTCAAAAAAAATTTTTTTAGGGACACCCTAATATATATATGTTTCATATCAACCTCTTTACATATATTCTTTACATTCTTTCTTGGCAAAATTGTTTTGTTTGGTTGTTATTAGGGTTTAACGCCATTTATCAGCACACGATAGCCTATACATGGCGGCCAGAATTATTGGTTGAGGAAGAACCGTAAAATAACTCGGAAAGAACCACCGACCCACGAGAATCTACTGGTAAAGCTTTCTCACATAACTACATTAACTGAATCTTAGACTCTAACACACGCAGACAGAGATGAGATGGCAGTGATCCGCAACGGAACGCGCTCTACACCACTCGGCCACTCGGGGCAAGATAAAATTGTTGTAACTTGTACATAATAATACATATAAAGAAGAAATATTTATCACCACATGTATATTACAGTCACTTTAATGTTGAGAGAGAGACAGAGCGATTGAGAGAGATATTGAGAGAGAGAGAGAGAGAGAGAGAGAGAGAGAGAGAGAGAGAGAGAGAGAGAGAGAGAGAGAGAGAGAGAGAGAGAGAGGGAGCATCAATACACAGTACAAACTTTACAAACAAAAGAAGGAAATAGGGGTGTTACGGAAGCTAATCATGACAATTGTATACAATGTGCTGCATAAATTGTGTATATTTATGTCCAACATAATTGTTATTTTACTATAAATACAGTTATTACATAGCAGGGTCCGATGAATCCAGTTTGCTGTTTTGGGGTTGTCTTATGTTCATTTCAGGTAAAATAGTGAGTTAGTCTTGTACTAGTGATGGCTGTGGTGTTGTCGGTGAACATAAACGTTTTGTAAATATTAATTTTGGAGATAAACTTGTATTATTGTCCATATTTTTAACTGATTATGTCAAAAAAAAATAAATAATATATAACCTATTTTGTATCATATATTCCAATACATACCATTCTGTATAGTTAATCTATATTCAACATAGTCCGTAGAGTACTTCACAATTGTATTGATATGTTTCTCTAATATCCCCACTCTATACTGAATTACTGAACATATTTTTGCTACAAAATTTAAGCATCAAGATAACACTTTTGTAATGGCATGTCACCTGACACAAGTTTTAAAATATTTTATGGAAATGAGGCACTGACCATTTAATGTTTGAAGGAGGATGGCGTGGATGATATATATTTTGAGAAGAGGGGGTCTTGCTTTGCTTGAAGGACAATTTTTGTGTTTAGCTAGTAGGGTGCGAAATTCTGAACTATCCGGAACTTAAGCTCTACGATCAGTAAGTACTTTTTCCATGCGTGAAAAGCCCTATAGTGAAATGTTACAATAGTTAAGACAAGGAGGTAGTGTTGAGCACTGTACTACAATAAACTGTCGGAAACTCTTAAGAGTGTCTGCATAGTGTCACTTTTCATGTAAAACGTTGTGAACGAGTTGGCAAAAACGGTTTTTTATTTATCCAGACTGCACAGATTTTAAAAGGCTGAAATCAAATATCAGTAACAGGGCTTCCCATCCATCACTCAATTTAACACGCTTATTGAGACAGGAATAATAATTCTCAAGTATCTTCTATCAGATTTAGAAACATAGTTAACAATATGTGTATCATTGTGCATTAGATGTTTCATTTTGTGTAGGAAAACGGTTTGAAAAATATCTGCTTTGTGAATCTTTTTTTAAAGAATATGTTTACATTCACAATATAATTGGTCTATTGATATAAAAAGTTGATTTTTTATTCTTGTTTTGATCCAATCTCTTTTAACAGTTGTGCTAAGTTAATATTTAAATCATGATGAAATGCAATTAAACTTTCACCGCGTGGTGTGTAGATAATACATTTCGGGAAGATGTAACTGTTTCTCTCTCCATGAAATTTTTATGTTGGTATTATAAACCTAATAACACTTATTTTAACAAATCCAATCATATCTATAATACCATTTCTCAAGCCATCTAAGTAAGAGACGGAAGGTTAATATGTTTCTCTTTTAAACATCATTTTTGACAAAATGAAATGATTGGTTGTAATGGTCCAAACGATTAATGGAACATAATAAAATCCAGTACTAATTTGTTTAAATCATATCTTTATAATGTTGGAGCTGCATATTTACTAGGCCGAAGAATCAGCCCTTCACCCGTTACGATTTTGCTGTTGGGGTGAGGGGCTGATTTCACTTATTCATTGAAATCTGCAATTATCTGCAGACACTTTTGTCTGCACTTATCAGCGTAAATTTCATACACTTACCGGTATTTTTCGCGGCTGTTAAGCTCCCGTCTGCTGAAGGGTTCTTTTTGCGATATGTACATCATATTTCTGAATCAGATTCTACGTCTGGCAACTTGTAGATCTAAGCAGAATAACACAACCCTAAAATACCGTTGACATTTAAGTTTCGTGATCACCATACTAGACAGCAACCAATCCGATGCGACTTCCGCTCGTTCGCTCATTCGAAACATTCGGTACGCTTGGTCATGTGACTCGGCTGTAGCAACGTGAATGTGACTATCACGTGATTCAAGCAGACTCCGAACAAGACAGGTAAGAAACATCCTTGGTAGTTCCATTCTCGTACAGTTAAGTTAACACGTGATTAGAACGAAATGAATGCCAAAAAATAAACAATGGCGGAAAATACATGCTCGCTTTGTGGTGTTCACCTGGGCGCAAATCGATCCAACAAAGTTAATTTGCATGGAAAACTGAAGAGACAGACAGAAACAGCTCAAGATGTGCTACATGATCATTTGGGGCTAACATTTACTCCAGACAGAAGTGCATATATATGTTATGCTTGTTCTACTGTGATTAGCAAGGTGAAATTACAAACTTCCAAGTTATAAGGGTCCCAATAATGGTTCATTTAAATCCAATTTTAGAGATTCAAAACAAGAATATAAAAAATTACAGCACTTGTTTACAAAAAGTGGTGCCACTTTTTCTTTATTTATTCTATAGTAGTGAAATTAATTATTAAATAATGAAATATTCACTTAATAATCAGTATGACACCCAACATTAGGAAAATCTGATTAAACAATGTTGACCCTAAATCATAATGCCTATGCAGATTCCATATCATAAACATCTCTCTCTTTCTCTTTCTCTCTCTCTCTCTCTCTCTCTCTCTCTCTCTCTCTCTCTCACTCTCTCTCTCTCTCTCTCTCTCGCAATGTCATTTGTAACCTTTGACAGTAAATTTCAGATACATATATTTTTTTTAGAAAAATAAACATTAGTGAAAGGTATCAATTGATGCTTGAAAAGAAAGAAAGATAAAATGTTGATTAAAGTTTTGTATGGTTTTAAGAACTGCCCAATTCCTATAAAAACTATCAACACATTTGTGATATTTTAATAATTATTATATAGATCAATAGATAAAGATAACAGACTTGAACTATAATATCTTGAATTAACTATTTGTAAATAATAAAAATATGTCATACAGTTTATTTAATTAATACTATAATTCAAATGAGATGTTTTCATTTAGTTCTTTAACAGATAATTTTTAACTGTGATGGATACAGCACAGATTGCCAATAAATGTTGATGCGTTTGGACAGGTAGTCTCTCACTAACATAAACAACAATATGCAATATATTGCTAACAACATATTATGCTTATTCATGTCAACATGTACTAAATGCATTATCATAAATGATAATAACATTAGTGCAGTTCAACCTCTCAAATTAATGAGAGCATTAGACTTCTGTAATTACTTAAACCTTTACAATACAAGTATCATTATACTGTGCATTTTGTTGAAACAAAACAGATTTCTGCTAGCAAGAGAATATGGAGTGAGGCTATCCAGGACCTGAAGTCATGCTCTAAGAGGGACAGATATGTTTGACAGAAGGTACTAGCTACAGCCTCTTCCATCCCGCAGAAGAGCAAAAGAAGAACAATTGTTACCAGCACCCCAATCAAGGTAACCAGAATAATTATAAGTGTCATTGAGTTCTTGCAGCACAGTTATATTGTAATGAGAATTAAGAGAGAGAGAGAGAGAGAGAGAGAGAGAGATAAGAATAAACTGAGATTTGTGATAATGGTAATATTTATTAAATTTCCACATCTTTTGATTTTACTACATTTCCCATTTGGAAATTATATTTTTTTAATACATGAAGTTTAGGTTGGATTAAAACTGCCATTGTTTTTCCTTCCAGATAACTACAAAAATTTAATTTTCATTATCACACCGAACCTGTTCTTTCTATTGTATACCTTTAACCCTGGGAGCTGATGTTGATGATATATGCACCTAATAAATCAGGGAAAATTTATATTAAAGACATTTATTCAGAATATATTAAAACATAACCTCCTGGCTTAGGTTAATCAAGCTCGTATTAGATTTTTAGACATAATATTGCTTGCTACTATTCAGAACTACTGATGCTAGGTGGCCTCACACATCTTCAACATGAAAATGATACTTTGTTTGGCTTTATTAACTGTTATGATATAATCTTGCTAGACATTCTACAGTCTTTTAGACTGCACATATTCAAATGTATTTATGTGGACTATCACTTAGAACAATTTGTTTAACTACAAGCTGTTATTAACATATACAATTTTAATCTCACACAACAGCTTACTGTATACTTGATAGGAATTACTAATTTTCAAATAAATATTTCACAATTAAAAATTCTCCTTTTCTAACCTCCAGAAAAATGTAAAGGTTACTATAAATAAGAAGATGAAGCATATATCCTATGCAGCCAGCCTCATTAAGAAAAGCAGACATGCGACTGCACTTCATCTTCTCCTGCAGAAAAGTAAGACATTTAAGATGGCCCTTCTGAAGGTAGTGGGGGACATAATTAAGAAGGAGATGAAAGCAGCATGCCACCCTGCCTTTAAGTCAGTATGGCGAGCAAGTGGTTACCCTTACTTGCAGATAAGCAGCTTCAACTGGCAGAAAGTTCTTGCTAAAAGTGAAGAGAAATGCCCTGTGCTGTTGTCATTGCTGAAAGCAGCAGGAAGTAAAAGCAGGACGTAAAAAAGCTTTGCCCGTGGAATTCATTGGCTTACTCCAAACATAGGAGCTATCATAGGCCAAATAGTCTTCATGAGGAATCCTGGTCACATGAAGCTTTTGCAACAGATGGCTGGGGTGGAGATGTGGCTTGCTGGTTGTTCAAGAGAAGTAAGTTATCATTACTAAAGATTAAACCATCTTTCAGGAAGTAGAGCAAGTCATCCTGAGATTATCGCTTGAATCCCTTGAGCTCCTTTTTTTAACAATATTAATATCATGCCAACAGATTTGTGAAAGGATACATTTTCAGGGCAATAATTTTTAAAAGTGAATCTCAGTCACCATTAAAAAAACAATTAATGTCTGATCCAAAAACAGTAGGAAATATTCCTCACACTGAAGCAGTTGTCTAATTTGATTAGATCTTGTATATCTATCAGTCAAGATTTAATAAATATATATTGTAATAAACTTATTCTTTAATTGACTTTGATATATTCTAAAAAGAAATGCAAACGATCACAAGAATAAAGACATAAAATTAAATGTTAAATATATAACCATGCATTAATAACCTTTTTATATTTCACAGGCCTTTGCTAGACTGAACCATCTGGGACTGTGCCTGAGCATACATGCAGTCAGGAGATGCATTGACATGATCCGTCGGCAGTATGCAGATGACCTCCTGCAGCAGAAGTAACTCCTGACAGACAGAGCACCACAGGCCAGGAGACGCCTTTTTGACAATGATGAGCCTTGTAGGTATCATTATTAATTGGGAACAGAAATTTGCATTACATAACTGAATTGATAATATCATCCACTTCCACCACGTAGGTAGTATTTATCGAGGATAATTAAATCTGTGTGAAGTTACCACAATTGTTACGCATTCATTATTTTGTAATGCGTGTAGTTAAATTAATTCTATTATTCAATTGTTTTTGTTACTTTCAGTTTTCTGCAAAAGACCAAATTTAAAATATGAATGGATTTATGAATAGAAATTTAGTTCAGTATATGCAAATGATAGATTTATTTGAAATTACCACTCTTCGGTATTGTATAAGAAATACATTAACACTGTCAGTTGTGGTAAACCCATGAGAAAATGTGTTGTTTTTTGTGTTAGTATGATTTCTCAATTGAATTTGTCTTCTCATTCATTTTTATATTCTTTTTCCAGATTTTAAGTAAGATTATTCTGGTATTGCTTCTACTTGATTAGTCAGTGAGGAGGTCGGTGTGAGGATGTTAGATGAGACAGGAAGCACTGACATGTATTATACATTAGAGCAGGATTCCCTGTCTGAGTCAAATGATGACCAGGTCAGCAGTACAGATTTAATGGAGGATACCATACATTGTGAGTTGGTAGTATAATATGTATGGGCCATGAATCAAATCCTTTCTTACCATTTGGCTATCAGATCCATTTACTCAGTTGTAGAAATATTCCATTTTTTAAACTTCAAACACACACACACACACACACACACAGTATAAAATATTGTAATTTTGCAATGAATAATCATTAACATTTTCAATAGAAAACAATTCAATATCATGGTAATTAATATTAATATTTTTTTCCATGGGATATACTTGACATGTTTCATTATCAGATTGGACATCTAATCATAAAAGCACAAAAGTAAGATACAGAGTCATGTCAAATCACATTTTATTTGATTGCTCATCAGCATAAAATAAATATTAAGTAAAATTCAGTAAGTAATGGTTTTGAGATTGAATATATAAATTTAAAGGAATCCATGACTATTATATCCAACTTTAAAATTGGCTCTAATAACCAGTATCGGATGTATTTTGTTTTAAGTTCTTTGACATGATACGCTAAATGAAACATGGAAAAAAATTAATTTCATCAGTTTAAACAAGCATAAGCTAATAACCAAACAATGATTTCAGATGGTTTCTCAGATACAGATGATGATGAGATAACAATGGTTCCCATGGGGTACACTTTGGTATTTAATAATGTGAACCAGAAGACTCGTGCCCGCTACAGTACACGGGAACATGGAAATCAGATGCTCAATATGGTTCAGGCTAACGCAGCAATTGACAGAGTACCTTGTATGGGTCTTTATGATTACCCCCATCACCCATGGACATCATGCATATCCCAGTTGAGTCATTCTACCCAGATCATGCAGACTACCAGCTTTTGAGATTTGTTATGTATATTGATATTGTGCATTTAACTATTGTCCATTATCGTAGAATGTAATAATCATTTGTAAACAACATATTAGATACCTAACATTTTGTCCCCGATTTTAGATTATATTATAACGTATTGATCATTAATAAGCAACATGTTTAATTTTAAGTTAAGGACATTACTTGTTCCCTTTGAAGAAACCATGGATTACCTGATTTTTTCCAAGCTAAAACTGATATAAATTCCATTGTAAGTGATATAGACCCAGGGTTATTAGTAATTTCCCATATTCAGATCATAATTACCTTAAGATTTCAAAATGTTCAACAATATCTCACTGCCTTCATCAGCGAATAATGTTGCACTTGACTTATAATGGTCAAATGGTGCAAAGAGATTGGTGTAGATGGATGGTAAGTCAAGCCCTTCATCAATGTTTAGGTCATGTGATCAACATTTAGTTACCAATGATTATGAATTATCTAGAGCAAGGAAGCAACCTTTTCAATTAGATGCAGGGTATATTGTTGTGTTATAGTCAAGTCACAGTCTGTAAATAACTTTAAAGTAAACAAGATTTTATCATTCCTGTTTAAAGTTCATCACTAAAATAATATTTTGCCATGTATAATTTTACAGGAATAATTTATTTGAAACAAATTAACATTCTGTATCATATCATTGGGATACATAAATCAGCTCACTCAAAGCTACAAGCGCAACAGCACATCCAATACTCAAATTCATTCCAAACATTCTATACTTTTGGCCTTAAAGTTCTAATTTAAGTTTCACTTTGTATTCCAGGTAATTAATTATTAATTGAATTTTACTCAACTGTTTGGATTACCTGTTCTCTGTTACTTTGCTTAAGACCATAGAGTCATAACAGGTTCATTAGCTGATTAATTATGGAGATAATTACAAATGCATTCATACTTACATATAATTTTCTGTGGGAGGAAAGTACATGCATGATATTACCCCCCATGTGCAAATAAACCTGTAAAGATTGTTATTGCTTTCATTCCTAATATCGTTATGCACAATAATATTTGCAAAGAATTTTAAACTAATATTAGTGTCAGTTTCTTGTAATTATAGTAGTGTCAGCTTCTTGTAATTAGAAAAACTGACCTGAAAAGAGGAAAATTGTTATCTATCTTGAATTTAGTACGCTATGTAATTAATACTGAAGAGTTCATAGGTACAGATACCATTGAACTTTTATATTGCACTTTATTTTCATAAAAACAGTTTTTGTTTTACAGATATGAATTCATTATATTAGTGCAAAGAATACTGGTGCAGGAAGAACCATTCAAATGCCTCCAGGATAGAGTGCAGGCCCACATCCCCCATAAATATGGGACAGAAGAGCAAAGTTGTAAGTATATATATATATATATATATATATATATATATATATATATATATATATATATATATATATATACTGAATTTTGACACTTCGTGACAAATTAAGAACATATATTATTTAAATTAGAGCTGATCAAAGCAAAAATCATCTTGCAGTTAGTTATGCAGTTCCCAAAATGAATACTTTTCATCTTTTACATTGCTTGGTGTCCTTTGGTACTGAGGAAGAGAAGAGGCCCTTTTTCAGTAATGTGATAGGCTTGATGTCTTAGAAGAAGATCAAAGTTTTAGATAGTTTATTTGAGGATATTAATTTAATAGTCACTTAATGTTTGTAATTGATTGTATATGATACAAACCGGTCTGAATTATTATATGCATTTGATTGTACTTAATTAAATACAAACTAGTCTGAATCAACCATTTTTGGCACAGAGAATCATTTTGTTTTGACTATATTTGAATGTTTATTTACACAATAATAATATTTCACCAACTTTATTTACAGATTCCCCCAGGTGTTTTGGCAAAGGATGAGACCAAAATTGCAGATATGGTTGATATCATGCTAGAATATCAACAATATGTTCCTGGAAGATTGGACTCGGACCCAATATCCTGTATTCTTCATGGGGATGCCCTCAGTTGTGAAAGGGCAAATGATGCACAAATTGCGAGAATCAATGGGGGATCCAAGTGGAACCGATTACAAGGGCTTGTTCCAGCAATACAGGAGCATGACTGTCATTGCATATTACCTTGAATGGATTCCTTTGGCATGTCTTTTATAATGCATTGGGCTTTGAGGCTGTGTGTCTTCATTATTGCCTGTTGGTCTAACATCAAGGCCCGTAGTGGTGATATAACCAGCACTGTTTGATGTTTATCGGTCAACTGAAGATCAAAAGAACAGAAAACTATTATTTCATGCATGTTTAAAAAATATTTTCTAAATTGTACTTTATCATTTTTTTATACAATGTCACATTTAATATTTTTGGCTTCCATGCACCAGTAATAGCCTTATCACAATGACAATATACAGAAACTGTTATGTGATCATCTTTATATGTTGTCAATGTGTTCTTACTGAATGCATGTTTCATTATTTAAATTTTCTAGACAAAAACACATACTTGAATAATTGATTATATTCATTAATAAGAATAAAACAAAAGAACACTGTCATTTAATACTGCTGTGAAGATTGATAAAGAATTTTCATGAATTGTGTGGTAATTATGTTTTACAATGTAGATGGTATTCATAATTTATATGAATCAAAACATCCCATATTAGGTCTCCAAGAGAAATGGCATAATCAGTAAGATTCTGTCTAACATTCCATAAATCAGTGTATCTGTCCAACACTTTCCAATGAACACTGGCAAGATTTAAATATCAAAACTATGAAAAGGACAAAAGAAATTATTATAACTTCATATTAATCCTATTAATCCAAAAAATGATAATATCATACTGTCAATAATAATCATAATAATATCAATGACTCCTGTTACATAATACTTTAGATCATCACAAATCTTGCTCCACAGCTTTTATGGTCACACTTAAATCCGCTTGTTTGAATACTGTGCAGTATATAACTATATAACTTATATCTGTAAAATGCAATAATTATTACTTTTATGTATATTACTTCTTATAACTACGATGTTCTTTTGTTACGCACAATGACATCTTTTTTGTACCACATGATGTATGGATATGTATCTTGGGTCAGTGGCATAAAACACAAATAAATATTATTAGTATCACCAACACAACTCGCCCAATCGATTATCACTATTCTCACATACAAATAACTCCTACCTCAATAAAGAGCAATGTCATTTTATCAACATTTCTTAAATTCACGTTACCTTTCTCTTGATGATAGGGAAAAGAGTATATATCAGGCTTTTACCGAATCCGGTGGGTAAAAAAGCAATAACATGCTTTCTCTCAACTAATGTTAATAATGCTTCTTGTTGTTCCACCTTTAATCTCACGTCATAGCTCACCCGCAATCATATCGTCCATCATACTTTGGCGCTTTCCAGCATAACAACCGAGTCACATAACCAAGAGTACCGAGTGTTTCGAATGAGCGAACGAGCGGAAGTCGCATCGGATTGGCTGCTGTCTAGTATGGTGATCACGAAACTTAAATGTCAACGGTATTTTAGGGTTGTGTTATTCTGCTTGGATCTACAAGTTGTCAGACGTAGGATTTGATTTGATGTACATATCGCAAAAAAGAAGCCTTCAGCCGACGAGAGCTTAACAGCTTAACAGCCGCGAAAAATACCGGTAAGTGTGTGAAATTTACTCTGATACGTGCAGACAAAAGTGTCTGCAGATAATTGCAGGTTTCAATGAATAGGTGAAATCAGCCCCTCACCCCAACATTAAAATCGTAACGAGTGAAGGTCTGATTTATCGGCCTACATATTTACCAATTGCAATTTTTTGTCAAAAACGTTGAATTAAACTAATACCATGTATCATACCCAATTCATCTTAGACACAGATACGATATATAATAAAACGACAGACACATACCGAGACGCAAAGAACCTCACTTGGTTATGAAAAAACCGTTGATTCACTAACAAATTTGATTAATCGTATTGCCCTAGCGCAACGTTTTAGACCCGGTATCTGTGCTGCTGCTTAAAACTTTTTTTCACGACAGGCAATATGGCAAATATATCTACCACCATCTAAAATAATCGAATATGCGCATTTTGATATCCGTGTTCCCAATAAAATTCATCAGTCGGGTATTTTATTTGTATCACATGATACGGTCAAAATACGAGGACGTCAGATACCATACAACTACGCGTTAAACGTCTTCGACGTTGCAAGAAGATACAAACAAGCAGAACCATTATCAACAAAGTCAGAAACATTAGTAGCCTCTGCGTTTGAACAAATGTGTCAACGAGGACCATTAAGATGGCCACACTTATTTCAGTATAATCCTTTCAGAGAGTCTAAGTGTGTAGTATCATACCAGAGGAAGCAACATATGTCAACATACGACGATGACACTGCGATTCATGGTGATCAGACAATTGTTCAACGTACTACTCGAACTTTTGCTGTGCGGTTATTTGGATATCACAATGTAAGGGAAACAGTTCAGAATACAAGGTCTCGAGAATGGATTACAAGACTAACATGTGTGATAAATGCATTCAGGAATGAAATTACTAGAACAACTTGCATGAAACACATTGATCCAATCACAAAAAACATATACCTGTACAAATAATGATTTCATTCAACAACCAGTACTGAGTAATGTTATTGTCAAATATTTAAATGAACCTAGTGAACTTGAAGGGGTCAAAAGAGCGACTGTTCCTATCTAGTGCATTACGACTCACAAAATATCTAGTAGGACAAGATCTACGGGTAAGGTTGCAATCTATGCATTTAGACTTGAAATATTACAAGTAACTCCAGAGGATACACAATTACCACCGCGATCACTTAACTAGTACCTTGACGTCGATTGCACTCAAGACAGGTCAGCATCACATTTCACTTGTATGACAAAGACTAATACCCTAGCTATCCTCGGTCATTTGTCTTGGATGTTTATCCGAATACTGCCATAACATGATTGTGTTACAGATCGCATAATGATTAACATGCTGTTGTGTCAGCATCATTATACATTCAGCATCAATATGAAAGTCGTAATTCCTTTTTTGTCACTTTGTTTATAACTATCGAGGTGTTTTTTCTTATGATATCTTCGTTAACAATTTCGTTGATGGTCTCAGTTAAAATGTACGAAGACTATCCGCAGCTGAGATATTTTTCTAACTTTTGATACTCAAAGATATACTAGGTTTGGCCAGTCGGCACAGTCATCAATAATCCAAATAAATGTAACAGAAATAATCAACCCTTGAGATAAGTGGATTGCCCTTGAGAATCCTAGCGTCCATGGACATTTGTTTTTTAACCCATCCTCGAAAACACTGATAGAACATGTGGCAACATCATTTAATACGAGATTATGTTTCTCAGTCGGTCCAGGAATTTAGACTTCAATATTATGTCGTCGCGTAACTCCTTGTCTATAACATAACGGTAAAGGCAATTCGGAAAATATTTCCTACTGTAACGGAAAATATTGATGTTGAAGTGTATCTCTAACTATATTTCCACTTGTCACTGTCAAATCATTTTGGGCTCCACAAAATACAAAAAATATTTATGGAAGTTTCTGAAATTATTTCACGCATTAGTTCACATTGAATTTTATTGGCTTCTAGTCTGATTAGATTCTTAAACGCATTTAATTTTGAATCGTGTGCTCTATGATAATCAGTTATCTCTTCGTAATAATCTTCAAAATCCTCCAACCAAAAATGCGGGTACAGTCCAGCCAATGGTTGACCGTGATTGTCACACATTATCAAAGCTGTATTATTTAACAATAGCCAACCAAGAAATATGTTTAATATATCGAGCGACACTGTGCATACTGCATCTCAAATTATTAGTCAGGATATTAATTTCTCACCCATTCGATCAGAAGTCCATAAGTTACCTTTCTTCCGAACGAATCTGTGATAAGTATATGGATGCACAACTCTCTCTTTCATCTCCCGTGCAGCTCAGTGGGTGGGAGTTAGGACAACTAAATCTCAAATCTGTCGAAAAAACTAAATAACACTAATTATTTTCCCACATCCTCCTACTCTATTTAGATAAACGGTTTTATATATGGATGCTGGATCGGATATAAATTGCGTCCTTGTCGATCGATAATGATCTTCAATTTTAGCTTCTGCGGCTTTAGTATATTCATATAGCGTTTCAGTTTTTATTCTTTACGATCACCACAGTGCATCAGCGTTTGTAAATTGAGTCACTACTTCTGTATATATGTCGATATTAAAAGAATCGATAACAAGTTTATAGAAACATAAGCTAATATAGAAAAACTTAGATGTGTATATTGCCGAGAGGCGTCATCGATATACCAAAAATTGTAAGAAACCTTGTTCCGTTAGACAAGTAAGCATTTACTCGACTTACAAATACATATCTCCTTGTTGCATTATAAATAAAGTCATAGTCAGCATGACCAATAAGTAATCGTGCATTATGTCGCTTATACTCATATGAACCACTTTGAGTAAATTTACTGATTATTCTTCTACCGAGATCTTTTGCATCGTTAGGTAACCAAACTTTAGTCTGCTTATTATATGACATAATTGCATCACATACAGTCATCGACATCAGTATTTGACAATCAATCGAATAGCTTTAAAGAGAAAAATACTATTGGAGCCCAAAGTTTCTTAGAGAAATTTATACGAAACCAAACATAACAAATAGGACCAAGACTCCTAACAAATTTGTCAGATATAATGCGAGCGAATCCAGTTAGATCAAAATCGGATAGTGCTCTATTTATCGATAATCTGGTCGTTTAAAAATTATCCAGAACATTCTCAGTAGCCTCAAAACCTTAATGAATAACACGAGACCATACCCACAGAATAACATCTTTAGAATCGTATTTAGTATTTCACAATCCACCGTGTCCATATTCAACTGAATTGAACTTCTTCAAGAAAGACATATTGTTTTGGCTTCCACAAATCCTTTTCTCTTGCAAAGTGAGCTGCAAATGACGGAACTTTAAAACAATTTGTTAGTTATTGCGCAATATTCTCTGTTGAATATTTTTCATTTCTTCATAGAGAGAGGGTCTTTACGATATATTTCACAGTTAGGTCTTACAAATTGATCAAACTTATTTGTCCTTGCTACAAATACTTCGATCTGGTCTAATAACTGCGTCGTCGTTTTCAGAACTCTGAATAAATCATTCTGACACAGGATCGTTTTTACTTAATTTGGGAATAAAATCAAACATGTTCTTAGGATAAGATATTACGGTCCCATCTCGTGTAAATATTGTTACTACGTTAATCCAAGCTTGGGCATTATAATCAATGATATATATTGGAGCTCATCCTTTTTTATAACATTTCGAATCTTTTATAATCTCCCCTGTTATAGCTTTTACAAGTATTGCAATTTATTAGTATCTTTTCTAATACTGATACATCATTAATTGTAGTTCCGACTATAGTTTGCTAATTGCGCCCACTCGTTTATTTTTCAACTTCTTAGTTCAGTTAACTCGTTTACACGTAAATGTAAATCCCAAAATAAGTACTATTACTTGTTCGGCCACACAATTTTATCATTACAAATTTCATTGGCTTCAGATTATCAGGACTGTTTATTTTTTAATTTATCATAGTAATTAAATACATAATCACGGTTCCTTTCATATTACGATTTGTCAATACCAGTCAACATTCCTGGTTTGGAAATTTTACTCGGAATAACTATTTGTTCGTTAACAAGGATAATATCATATTATCACGAATAATCCAATTACCTTTTTCTGCTAATACGTACAATAAATGTAACTCTGTAAAAATACTTCAGATTATCGAGATAATTAATGATAATTGTCCCTTGTGTGTCGTTCAATGAAGCGTGGACATCATGCATTTTGGATGTTGACCATACGTGAGATGCGCCATCCTTGTTAAATATCTTCTTCGCACCGTGAATTGTATTAATACCATTAGTTTTCTTCGGATCAACCAGATATTTTATTGGTAAATCAGGAGATATTCTAGTGGAATTTATATACCAGGGTTTATTTTTGATGATCTCTCAAACTCTTCCATATTATTATTAAAAAAGTATTTAAATAAAAAAAATGTTTGATAGGTGGATGATGATAGGATCATCAGCATCTTGTGACAAATCCTGTATCAATGAATTATGAGGACATATTTTACAGCATGTTCGTCGATGTAGTCTAGGTTCGAAACCCTGCTTACAATCTGGTGATGGAGTTAGAGGAAAAACACTGTTGTGTTTGCAAAGTAGTGGTAAAAGGTGCAGATGGCTCAGACGGTATTATATTAAAATAAATACAAAGAGTACCAAAGCTTTACAAAATGTAGAAGATTACTTGTCTAGGTTATCAAATAAAAATTTAGACAAATAATGATTTAACTAATAATATTATCATATAAAATGAACCAATACTTTGCAATGCATCCAAAAATCAAGAATTGTGAAGCATTTGTGATAGTGTAATCATAAACTGTCGGTTGGAAAGTTGGCACTGTCGATTATCTTAGATTTTAGGTTAGAAATAAAATATATCTTTGTCATAAATTAACTTTTTAGAGTTCTTTCAGAGAAATAAGAAAAATCTTGTTATTACTCATATTAACGTTTAAAAAATTTTCTACGTAACCTTGAAGCTATCATACAAAGTGAGAATACTGCACATGGTCTTACATGTATTTCTAAAACTGGGAAAGAAACTTATCAAGTTTTTCAGTATAAAGATAAGTGCTGTAAAATAGTCAAATCGATGAATCAACGTGAAGTAGAATATGTATATCAATCCTCATTTTCGAAACAAAATTAGAAACATATTCTGTTTGAATATATATACATACTTAATACAGAGACTGGTAAAATATATACACATATTGTCAGAAGGGAGATAATTAATGTCATACATCTTTCTTCCGTAAGTCAGCATAGTTATCTCCCTTATTAATGTCAATGGCCTGAACTTGCTCCTTAATTAACTGATGATGTCATTCTGATTATTTTTGGCCGTAATTAACTTGTTATATGCGATTCAAAACTCATGTCAACATTTGGCAACAAAAGAAATGAACACAAAATAATAATATGGGTAAGAATAAAGAAAAAAAAACTATTTTCGAAAGTAAATTCAGTCAGATCACACAACCACATACGTAACCATAGACGCTTGTTTACTTGCTTCGTGAATAAAGTAAATTAGTTGATTTTTAATCATCAGCTGTTTTAACTGGAGACCAATTACAATCTCTCACAGTTTGTCCTTTTGTCGATATAGGAAGAGAACAATTACAATCTCGCACCATTTTTCATCATAACTGTTAATCACATTCTCTTCTTTACGAATTGTTACTGACTGCTTACCAGTCACTGGTATTGTATTATTTACCAGTTCCGTATGTAAGCGTGTCAAATAGCTGTTGTATCCAATAATACTACCAGTTTTCATTTCCATATCACGAGGTAAACAAAAATAGTCCATTTCCATCATCAATAACATAATCTAGTTTTAACTTGTGGTTAGAGCGTCCGAAGCGGAAGTGGGAAATCGTGGGTTCTATCCCCTGCAGAGTCAATATCAATAAAGATAGCCTTAACAGTTCACGAACCATCTTTTGCAGCAACGATAGCATACATTTGCATACATTTGCATGATTATTTAGTGAATATATCAGTCATCGATCAAAGCTGTTCTAGGATGGCTTGCAGTTGCCCTTTAAGTACCACCACCAATACAAAAAAAACAGCACATTCGGGATAAACAATCATACGTCGAAATTAATCCGTTGTATGATTCTAACTCGAACAAATAATGTCAGTATTTAGATCTCTTTGTTTACATTGTCAGCTGGTGCCTATGAGTCACCAACTGGTGCTTATGTGTCACCTTTAACCGTCCATTTCCTCCTATAAGACATTTTACCAAATTTATTATGTTTAGACCAAGGGTTTTCTTATGCCATAAAAAAGATGTATTTGCTTGTTGCAGGTGTCACACCTTTTCTTTGAAAAATCATTTTAACCTTTCGCCAAAAAGTAAATTTTATGTTATTAAAAATTTGTATTTGAAAGTATTTTCTAAATCTGTTTAATGTTCAGTTAAATGTGTTTTGTTTGTTTGTATTTTAACAGTCCGTACCATGTATCGCAATTAGCTTTTCTTAGTTCCTCTGCTTCGCTGCTGATGTGTTTGATATATTTTGCTTTTGCAATATTTCATCAGATTTCACTAATGTCATTTTGGTTTAACTCTAATAAGTTCATTAGTCTCTACTTGTTGCAGATTTATAGCTTGGTTCAATAGACGATATGCTGTACCTTCCGCACTTAAATAATACGCGATATCAGGTTGTTTAATCAATATACTTGCTTACTTTAAATAGTTAGTGATTACAGACTGTTCAACAAATCCTACTGCATACTTTTGCTACATTGTAATAACAGATTGTTGAATAAATAGTGTTGCTTACTTTCAATGCTTGTTTATTAAATTCCATAGAATACTAACTTTTCATCTTTTTTTTGTCCTTATTACTTATTAAACCACGGTATTTTTGTATTCAGATAATTACGCGATCCGAGTATATTTTTTTATCTCATATGAGGAAAACCAAAATATCATCTTTTTATCATAAAACATGGTCATTTTAAAGTGTATCTCTTTCTACAGGTCTGCATTAATACAAAGAAATCTATATCTGCCATGAAAATATAATGCTCTTAATATGTTATGGTTTTTGGGCTTGTTGCAGTAGAAGACTTAATTGACTAATACAATATTTACCTTATAATGTTTTCTTTGGAAATGCTATATCCTTTCGAAGTTTAATACATTTTTATTTAGAGTACCAATTTTGTACTTGCTTCCTGTTTTTAAATTGACCCACCAGTTAACCGTACACAACAATATTCATAAGTTTTAAGAAATAATTTTGTTTCTTCACAAATTACGTATTTCTTTCTTTGCTTTAAAGTTGTATGGATTTATGTGGATGATTTCAAACATTGTTCTTGAATATACTGTTCTATGTATCTATTTTAGTTTAAATCCTCACTGAACATATCATTCGAATTCCGACAGTTAGTTATTAGGTGTTTTATAGTAGCCGCCGACCACTAAGGGTCATATGGGCTATTTTTATATCTAGCATATCGCTAGACATTTATTTTCCCTTGGGGAGGGGTCGCTACTCCCCCCTTCGGGCATTTATGTGCATACTAGTGCACTTATTAATTTTAGGCGTTATACCGAATTACTATTTAGTAACTATAGGTATTGATGTAAGCCCTTGTGAGTGGGTAGGAATGGTACCAACACACACACACCCTATCAACCAATCGATGTGCAGATTGCTCATTGCATGCGAGAGAAAACTAGTTTCCTCATATCGCATGCAACTCCGCTGAGTCAGGACGAGGCAAAGGAGGCAAAGGCTCGGAAGGTCGGCCAGCACACACGCAAATAGAAGGACAGCAAAGCCACGGACGCCGTCCACACCTGAAACGAAAATGCCGTACATTAAGTCAAATTCAGTATAGTTGTAGAATGGACAACCTAACACCCAATAATGTGTTAGCCACCAGTGCAATTGAATCAAATAAATGAGTCGTAGAATTGTTGTTTAAAAACATATCATTCAAAATAAACTAGTACATGAGCGTACATACATTAGGTCCCTAACAATTTGGAAATTAATATGTCTTTGCGACACATAAAAGTGTAGTCACTGTTAGGTATTTTTAGTTATAAATTTTGAACGGAGGTACCAAAATATGTCATATCAGCTTTTTAGGGCCACGGAATAGTTTGTGAAAGAGGGTATCTCGTTACCAAATGAGTACCGTATTATTCAGGCAATTGACGGCAAATATGAAATCTTTTCAATCCTTTGCGAAGGCAGGCACCGGGGTGTAGCTTGTCGTTCACAGCTCCAGAGTATTCTCATGGGCTGCTATTAATCCAAGCTACCGCTGTATGTGTTCCATACTGCTTTGTTGTTTCCTAGGAGTTCATGGCTTGTTATTCAGGAGACGATATGCTGTCATGTAGTCCCTCTATTTTGGACCCCACAGTAGTGACGCCATCTTGGCTTCATGTAGGGTCCGCCATTTTGTTTCCACGTGGCAGCCGTCTTTTTCCTATGTACCACGTCTCGTAGAAATGTTACTCAGGTGGCTGTTTTGGAGACCAGCTTGAGGCTAACAGTGGAATTCCCGTCTGTTATTTGTTTAACAGTAGCCCCGGTTCGGTTTCCCGTCACCTCGGCTCGGTTTCCCGTCACCGCTTGAGCTTGTTCGGGTTCCTTGAAGCTCCTATGGGTGCATTATTATTCTTGATATGCACGCCTATTGTCTTCATTTATCTGTGGCTCCGCTGTAGTACACCGTCAGCCCTCCGTAGTCCGGTCCTGCCTGCTCCGTGTCCGCTGCCTGAATGATTGTTTGTGGGAATTCCGACAGTGGCTAACGCATGGACTTGGTTTTGTTTATGTTTTTGCAGTTTTGTTTTACTCCATAGTGTAGGTGCTAACGGTTTGGTACATTTTCTCTTCTAATAATTTTATTTTGATTTGTGACAAGTCAACCGATTTAGGGAAGTGTTATTTTTCTTCTTCTTTTTCTTCTTCATCATATTCTTCTTCTAGTGGAATGGATACTCTCTGAAATAGTAGTGCAAAAGTGTCAGTTAGTGTCTGCGTGGTTTCGAGTCTCAGATTGGGCCAATCTGGTTATGTGAGAAAGCTTGCCAGTAGCTTATCGTGGGTCAGTGGTTCTTTCCAGGGGTTTTCCCGGGTTTTTCCTCCAACATTAATAATGGCTGTAATGTATAGCATATCGTGTGCTGAAAATAGTATTATACCCTTAAACAACAACAAATGGTTTAAGAGAAACTGGATCGGATGAAGGTTTCCAGCAAGTTTAATGATGTCACTCGAGCAAATCCTGTTAATCAAAATCGAGTAAAGGTCCGTTTATGGCAACTCTAGTCATTTCATGACAGGAAGGACCAAATCGTGTAAAATATTCTTTGTACGATACATACCCGAGAAAATTTCCCAGGTAATACGCAACCATATCAACTGAAAAAGCATCAAATGACAGTAACTACGAAGCATCTCGTGATGGAATCTTTATACACTGTCAGCGAAAAATAAAACTTGGCTGTATTACTAACAGAGCTTACGTGAGAACTAGAATCAACAAAAAAGGCATCTCGCTCACAGATTTAACTACTAGTGTTTTCACGGATCGATTGATGCAAATCTTGTTATCGATCACATTAACCGAAATCCACTTGACAACCTCGTAAATAATTTGAATAATAAATGGATCGAATAATAATACAGGATCCAAAAGACAAATTCAAAGTAAACATTTACTTCGCTGTTCATGACACTGCAATACAGTCAATTGAAGAAAGATTCACTCTAATGCAAAATATTAGTTCGGTGTTTGGATTCCTCTATGATGTTCACAGTATTCAAAATAAAACTAACAAGGAAGTCATGGAACATTGCTTGAATCTTGAGAAAGCATTGCAACTTGGAGACTCCAAAGATATTGATGCAGTTGATCTAAGCAGTGAACTGAAAGCCATTTCAAGACGAGTTGCAAGGTGTACATTGCCACAGGATGTACTAAACTTTATATTGAAAAATAATTTAACAGATAGTGTCCCAACACTGTTATTGCACTGAGATTCCTCTTGACACTTCCAGTTTCTGTGGCTAGTGCTGAGCGAAGCTTCTCAAAGCTGAAACTGATAAAAACATATTTGCGAACGTCCATGCTACAAGAAAGACTTGTTGGACTAGCTACTCTGTCAATTGAACATGATACTGCTCAAGACATTCAACTGATGGAACTCGTTTCTACATTTGCTAAAGCGAAAGCGCGAAAAATAAAGTTTTGAAATTACATTATATAAACGTGTAGACCCTAAAGATTTTTTTGAATGTAAATACGAAATAAAACAAACAGCAGTATAGTATTCCTTTGGTAAAAGTTAATATTACTTAAATAATTAGTTGCCGGGGCGCAGTACGACAGGTTCGCCTAGGGCACCAAATACTCTTGCACCGGCCCTGATTGGAGCTCGTCAATTTGTAAAATGTTTTGAATCGCATTAAATGTCCAAGATATAGTTTTACTATTAAAGCAAATTTTACTATCTTTTCTACTCATTATACATCGATACTATTAGTTCCGGTGATTATTTGCTAAATCTAAAGCCCACTCGTGTAATTTTCAATTCTCTCTTAGATTAGTTAACCCGTTTCCACATATCGGATTTGCAAAATGTTCGATCAATCGTTCCGCCACTCAAAATTATCCTTGAGAGATACATTTGTTTAATATTATCAACTCTAAGCTTTAATTTTTCATATAAATTTCATATAACTGCGGTTGCAAGATACCCTCTTTTCTAACACGATTTGTCAATACTAGTCAACATTCCTGATTTGATTTGTTATTTTCTTTGGTCTTTTGTTTGTTTTTTATGGTTTAACGCCATTTTCCAGCTAAATATAGGCTATACATGGCGGCCAGATTTAATGATAGAGAAACTACTCGGAAAACCCCCGGAAAGAACCACCGACCCACGAGGAGATACTGGCAAACTTTAACACATAACTACATTAGCCGAATCTTAGACTCGGTCCCACGCAGACACAGGTGAGATGGCAACGATCCGTAACAGACAGCGCTTTAGACCACGCAGCCACTCCTGGCTTGGACTATTAACACAGTATGGCTTTTTTTTCCTTAACTAGATGAGGATCGTTTTTGTTTCGAATGTATCTGTTTTCGCTGGTACAATACATGTTACTCTAAAATAATACTTCCGATTATCGTAAAATTGATGATATTTGATGCTCGGATATCGTTCATCGTAGCGTCAACACCATCATGGATTGCGAATGTTGACAATATGTGAGATGAGAAATCTTTGTTAAATTTGTTTTCGCACAGTGAAAGTTATAAATAACATTTTTCGTTTTCCTATTAACCAGAGATTGAATTGGTAAGTCAAAAGATATTATATCGAGATTAATTTTGTATTCGAAGGCTTGATTTTCCATAATCTCTCAAACACCTCCATATTATTATTAAGACAAGTATTAAAATAAATAACAATATTATAAAGACAATTACTCAAACAAAGGTCAGTGCAGTTGGTTAATGATATGGTCTTCACGATCTTGTAACCAATCCTGTATACATGAATTCTGCGGACATCATTTAAAGCGTGTAAGGAGAGGAATTATATGTCCTAAAACGTGTTTAAAATGTGTTGGAGTTAGAGGATAACACTGTTTTATTAGCAATGTGGTGATGAAAGGTACAGAGTGCTCAAATGATATTATGACAAAGTGAATATAGACAGTACCATGGCTATCAAAAATTGTAGAGGATACAATTGTCTAGCTACTCAAGTAACCATTTGGACAAAAAATGATTTTACCAAATATTAATTATATTAAATAAACCAAGAATTTGTGGCGCATCCCAAGATTAGGAAATATGAAGCATCTTGTTATGTTGTAATAAGAAACTGTCGGTTGAAAAGATCAGTCGGCACTCTCGATAATGCTTGTTATCTCATATTTAATGTTTAGGAAAAATTATATCTTGGTCATACATTACTTTTTTAGACATATTTCGGAGAAATCAAGGAATGTATTGTGCTTGCTCATATTCACGACGATCACAAACTTGATATTTCTTTATGTAACCTTTAAGCGATCATACAAAATGATAATAAAACAGTCGAAAATAAATATATTAAGTATGTCAGTACAGAGACTAGAAACGAAAAAATATTAAAATCGATGAATAAAGCTGGAAAAAAATTTGTTAGCTTCATATCATCGATTCAACGTGTAGCAGAATATGTACATAAACCCGCTATTTCGAGTGAAAAATCAGAAACAAAATCGGTTTAAATATATAGAATGTATACAGAAACTGGTGAAATATATCTACATATTATCAGAAGGGAGATAATTACTGTCAGAAATGTTTCTCAGTAAGTCAGCTTAGTTACATACCCTGTTACTCTCAATGACCTGAAAGGAATTTGCGTTCGTCCGTTCGTACAAAATATTTCGTTTATATGATGTCCAAATTAAAAGAATACAATACGATATTTCGCTCCCTCGATATTGATACTATACATCTTTATAGCAAGACAGCGCATTGAGTTTTCCTCCTCCCACCAACAAAAATATTTCATAGATACTGACGGATACATGAAATTCTATTTCAATATTGCTGGTCATTTTTAAATAAATGTCATATAAAAATAAGCGAGAATAAGCATTACTCGCAACAGTGATACCGTTACCTGTATAATAGTTTTCTTTATATTTCGTGATTTTTAGTGATCATAACAATAGCGCATTGCTAGCGCGGCTGATTTTCGTTCCGAAAGTCTGCGGTTCAATCCTCCGTATCGGATATATTCTCTACGGTTACGTTATATCGGTTTTTGTATTTAAAATGGTGCGTGCGTTTTGAACTGTCCCCGGGGTTTTATCAACGGGAGGTGTGCATAAAACTGAAATGCATATACCATCTTCTGAATATTATAACATTTCCTGTCGCTTAGAAAAAAAACCGTTGCAGGAACGTTTATGAAAATAATTTTTACGCCGACAAATAAATCGTAGCATTATTATCTGTAAATCCAACTGAAAGGCACCCAGAAGGATATTCAGAAAGAATGTAGGCCAAAAAAAAGCGTTCATATGATGCCATAATAAGAGTAAAGATCTCAAAAATGGACCCTAATACAAATAGGATAACTGCTCATCATCGTACTAATTCAAAGACAAATGTATTGTATAATGAATTATAAAATGTTAATAATGTTATTTAAGATGAAACATTTTGAAAAACGAAATAATACAATTATCCAGTAGAATAAATCTTGAAGATACAACTCTGATTGTGATTACTTACAAGTGCTTTAAAACGCTGAGAAATGAATTCAGCAAGCCGTCTTTGCTTCATTAGCGGATGATATTGAATAAAAGAGAATTGTGCCTCTCTTTATCACCGTTTAAAATGTTCGATTAGATTAATCAAACGATTACGAAACAAAATAAACCATAAATGTACGTATCTAAGATCTAAAGCAGATTATATCAATTGAAAGTAGTCAGTACTGAATATAGAAATTAAAAGTAGTGAGTACCGAAGATAGAAAATGAAAGTAGCAAATACTGTGAGGTCAGCGCCAAAATCCTATATTGTTCCCCACGAATTGCGCATTCTGAATTGGTAACTGGTAGTAAAACTCGTGAAAATCGTCCGAATTCCACACTATGATAGGGTTTTTCCTGGAACAAATCACAAAAATCGTATCAGAAACAAAAAAATATAATGAAATACGATTATTTTGTCATGACAGATATAGTATGTCATTAAAAGTTTATGTAAAATTCAGATGAAGAGTTTTTTTATCGGACACATGAATTAAGTTCCCGATTTGGTCCGTAAGTTTGAAATTTATTTTGTCAGTATTGAATTATGACATCGAATATACTTCGGATTATTCGGTTCATGTACAGTCAAACTTTCATAGGATACTCGAAGGGTTGGGGTATACAGAATATATCCTTGCTGTGCCATATTTGATCTTTGTGCGTTTTCAGATAACTTTCGTCTATTACATCAGATGCACAATTGAATGTAATCGTTGCTGATATATTTACTATTCTGGTTATATATGCATAACCATCGCCAAATACATTAGCATTGTTTCTGAGAATAGATGCCGGTGATAATGTTTTATTTCCATGCAGCGAGTATCTTAGGAAAGATTTGATCGATTATATTAGTATTGTATATTCTTAGTAAATCACCGTAGTAACCGGAAAATTCGAATGTCATATGATCAGCTTCAGGCATACAAAATGCACTGAAAAATTTATGTAAAGGGCGATGATTGTTACCTATGGCGTCAGTATAATCAAGTATTTCTTGAATTATTCGCTGGTTAATATATTCTATGTATGATACCAGTTGTTTTAATATTTCATCTTGTTTCATGATTGTATTGTGTGAACTTGTTAAAAATCAAAACGATATTTTTGGAAACAATGCTGTAGTTCCTCTAGTTGTATTTTGTGCTCATGTTTCATCGATAGCTGGAAAATCAGTAATAATATTATCCTGTATTTGTTTAATCATGTCAATGATCGTCTTGATATCAGAAAGTTTAATAAAAATTTTCCCCGAGTAACAAATAAATTATTTGTCATTTCATAATTTTTTTTATCAACTTTCTACGTAGATTTGAAAACGTAATAATATGAACATCGTCCTCGGGCCGCAACTTTTATAGCTTTGTTGTCTACGGTCATGTAGTTAATATCTACATAACTTTGTGTTGACTCATCCTTGTCAAATGTTGCATCAATAAGTATTTCATTTTCATACCCGTTCAGGTTGAGTTCGCTTTTCATTGTATGTCCGAACATTTGTGCTCGCGCGTTAATCCAATAGCGTTGACAAAGTAACACTTGGATTAAATCTTCCGTTGGAATCAAACACTATTATGATGGTGTTGCGCACTTCTTCATTTCTGATGTGGTCCATGTAAGAGATGCCAAGGATGGTTCTGTAGCATTTCATTTCAAGTGCCTGAATTTTTCGTTGTAATTCTGCTGTCAGGGTCCAGGCCTCATATGAATACAAAAAGATTGAGATGACAATTGCTCTCAATAGTCTGGTTTTAGTTTCCAGACCGCTGTTTTTGTCTTTCTAGATGGGTTTTAGCTTTGACATAGCTGCCTTTGTTTGTGCTGCCCGTGACAAAATTTCTTCTCTTGATTCCTCTTCAATGATTATGGAATCAAGATATCTGAATTGGCCTACAGTTTCCAGTTCCTGTCCTCTGACTTTAATCTTAGTTGAGATTTGTTTGCCACTGTTTGTTATCAGCTTTGTCTTGTCGTCACTTATCTCCTTGTCAAATCTGGAAAATGTTTTATGCAGGTTCTTCACTAAGGTGGTAAGCTCATCTTCACTGCCTGCCATGCTGATGCTTATCCTGAAATAAAACCATTTCGTTTGGATCCACATTTGTAAGATCTAATATTTCGGAAAATTCGTCGATATTGATTGTTTTACAATCTCTTGTGATATTCATTATGTGGGTTTAAGTTTCGAGATAGATCTCCCTTCAATATCTACCATAATATTGTAAGATCTCTTTAAACGGCGATTACTCGTGTACTCGTGTACCGCATTATCGGGTGGTTTGGATGATTTTGATATAGACTTTAGTACATCAATTACTTCACGGCCGTATATTGGTGGTTAGTTATTGTCTGTGTTGGTTATGTTGAATACCAAATCGGAGTTTTATGAACATTGACATACTAGATTCATTCTTCTGGCGGAGTAATCCGAACGGATCAAAAAAAATAATCTCACGTGGATCAATTGCGCATGGTGTAAAGTGAGTTCCAGGTCCGGTGGAAGTATCAAGATTAATTATACCGGTAACAGGTATCGCATAAAAACACATATAATGGTTTTTTTTAGAAACAATTCTTACTGTTTTAGTAGCATCGATTAAATTAACATTTGACATTGGTGTTATTAAATCTTTTCTGGTAGTCTAAGATTTTTTCCTTACGAATAAGGACTCGCAGGTAATATCAGGTCACTTACGTACGTAAAACGATTCCGTGGAACGCTTTTCGCGTTGTTTTCTTTGATGCTATTTCAACCGCTGCTGCAAACATCTCCAATGCAGAAGCTTTTGAAACAGCAGGGTTAACAGCAGTGATTGATGCCAGTATTGCGGAAAAAGTACACATATACCTTCTGATTTAGTTATATCTGAAATAAGACCAACAGATAGAGTAAGTCGCATTCGTCTACCAGCATCTTTAAGTAACGTCGATGTGTCACATATTATAGCATCGATTCCTCTTCTGTAACCATCAGCAGCTGATACTTCACCTATAGGAGCTCGGAGGTATATGTCAACAGCAATTCTTGTGATGAATGGATATTCGTTTGGTATACTAGTGTCATCCGAGATTCGTCCATTTTCAGCAATCTTCCAAACCTGACCATAAAAAACAATACACTTTATTACAAGATTTCGCTTTTTCTGACACTTATGTCATATAAACATCGATATTAAAATTCGATGAACTTAAAGATTGCAATGAAAACTCAAAAGTGTTAAAAAGGTATGCGATTATGTTGCTTTCTTTTTCATTGATATTCTTACCACCCCGAGTTCAGATGGCCTCAATGGATTTATTAATAATTTTCTCGTTTACGACGACGTAATGCTGTAACAACAATCATATCGATCACGGATATTGTCTCGACGCAGACATAAAAACACATCCGTGTATGTTACTCCGCGATATACACAAAAACCTGAAGTGATCGGACACAAATTTTCATAGAGAGCAGAATGAATGATGTGATAAGAATAAGTTTCACGGCGTGATCTCACGCGTGCAAACTTGTTGAAAACCGCGGAAGACAAAAAAGTAACGAACGATCCTAACCGAAGAGACACGCTATAGTGAATGACTATCGTTCATAAGAGGGTCTTTTTTGACGTTCTTGCAATTTTACTTCGTTTTCTAAGGGACTTTAGAAACAAGGACGCTTGCAAAATTGTATATGTTCACCCTAGATGCGGCTAGAGTTCTGATCACTGCAACATATTGGGAGAAACAATAACACGGGTCACTAAATCGTCTATTGGGTCTAGACATGTCATTCACAATCAACATATAGGCAATTAATCCAGTACATTAGTGATTCCTGTGTTAGTCTTTTGC
Organism: Unio pictorum; assembly: GCA_030141615.1. Taxonomy (NCBI): domain Eukaryota; kingdom Metazoa; phylum Mollusca; class Bivalvia; order Unionida; family Unionidae; genus Unio; species Unio pictorum. The sequence goes on along the minus strand of JARLTB010000240.1, from coordinate 3,450,526 downwards.
AATACCTTTAGCACATACCTTCGTTGGGGAGGTAGTCTTGCCTTCGTTATACACATCAAGATGAACTGATATATGGTGATTTGCGAAGAGAACGCTTCATATAGATATGTGTTATGCTAGGCAATTATATATATATATATATATATATATATATATATATATATATTATATTTCCAGCTTGCCCATTAGGCTCTGGATCTGCTGTATTGCTAGATTTTCACAAGGTGGAGACTTTGTGGAACTCCAAATATTTAACGTTTGCAACAGTCCACGAAACAAATATAGATATACCAATACCATTCTATTGTGGAATTCAAACAATTAGGATGTAGTTTAAACATGAAGGCATTTTGGATTTGGAGTCCGTTATAATAGAACAGGATGATCAAGTGAGGAATGAGATATATCAAGACCTTTAGCTACGTATTATTCCAGGATCTCAGGTGAGCTAAAGTGTTGAAAATTGATCGCTTCGGATTCCCTTGCTCTGTTTAGGTCTCGGCTCTACTTGATTCTCCGTTCGTAAAGCATAACCGCAAAAGCAGTATGTATGTATGTATGTATGTATGAATGTATGTATGTATGTTTGTATGAATGTATGTATGTATGTATGAATGTATGTATGTATCACATTTTGTTGTAGAGGCTTAAGAAGTCAGATGAAACAAAAAACTACTAAATAAACTAATTCTAAGTTGTATATATAATAACCTCACATTTTGTATATCCGTTCTTAATTTTCCGGTCCTAAAGGCCAGAGCATAAAACGTCATCAACACATCCAACCATGCTGCTGTTTAATGCATCCATGCCTGTGTAATACCATCTGATTCTAATTTGCAAGAGTAGATTGTTATGAATAGTCCGACATTCCCAAACGACGGTGTTCCTGTTGCTGATGTTCAGCCATATAGTTCTACAACTTTCATGGACGATACTAGAAAAGAATCTTGCCCGTCTTAAATTTGTACGTTCTTAAGTATCATTCTTTTCAAGCCTGACCAAACGATCATCCACTTGTTTATTTTCTGCAATACTTCGTCCATCGACTCGATGAGGCCCGCACTGTTCATCTGAGGGCTGGATGGTCTAATTCCGTTCAATGCATGCGCAGTTGGATGACGCAGCCATGACTTGCAGAAATGTCCTTTTCCATAAGACACAGGGGATGATAGGGCCATCTCCTGGTTGGATGATGGGGCATGCTTTTCCTGCTTACCTCTTAGGCTCTGCAGCTGCTGTGTTGCTAGATATGCACAACGCGGAGGCCTTTGTGGAACGTCACGTGATTCAATCTCGTACTGTTTGTATGGCTCCACATAGGATTTTCAAGGTAACATTTGATGCATTACTCCAGTTTTATTGAGACTGATGGTGCAACCAAACCTTGTGCAATGGTTGATGCTATGCTTTTGACATTTTTCTTCTAGCAGCCTAACAACACACACCATGCCCATGGTCCCACGTTTGTTTTGGAATCCACACTGTTTTTCTCGCCGTAGTCCATGGTCAAGGTGTATATTGAGGTGGTTAAATAGGATTCTTGCTGGTATATGTCCTGCAAATGAGAGTAAATATGTACCACAATGGTTCTCGCAGTTCTGGCGGTTCACTTTCCGCTTATACAGGTAGAATTTGGAAGCATATTTGATTTCCAGAGGAATTGTCTCTTGCTGTGGCATCAGTCAACACATTTGGTGGAGCATTTCTATCAGGTCAGTTCCCAAATTCCTTTTAGACTGCAGCTGAGATGGAGTCTAAACCATATGCTTTGCCACTGGAGAGCAGACGTATCAAATATATGTGTTCTCAGCAAGGCCAGAGGATCATCTAGTGCTTCGTTGATCAGTACTTAGGGGAGACGACTGATCGCGTCATCAATGCTGGATGAAGGGAGAGTCACGAGGTTGTCAAACTGTTCAGCCAATTCTTGTTCAGTACTTAGCGTCTTTCCGTTCATGCTGAGAAGGGACGATGTAGTTGCATATTCTTGGTTTGGGCATTGTAGACGTTTTTAAAGGAATGCTAATCGGTCAACCTAGCACTGCAACGAATCAAATATGTTGCTCAGATATGTGTCACTCATCTGGCGGAACGTATGTTGTACCGTTCTGCGTATGTTCTTATACGCATGTCTCCTAGATGTGGACTTGCGGTTTTTGATGTATGTTTAAAGGAGACAGTGTTCCTCGTTTAGCATCTGCTAAACTGGTCGAACTTCTCTTCGAATCAGTCCTGATGCATTCTGATTGAAAGTCCTTGGATTGCCACAGATGTGGTGTAGACCAGCCCCGTGAATCTCACCCAGTCGGTCGCCACATTCTGTCTGCGAGAGGGGATGCTTTTAAACGATGTTCCCGAACATTCATAAGTCCATGAGAGAATGTTTGGCACTAGTGCATATCGGCGTGGTGATTTTTAGTCCTTTAGTGAGCCTTCTTTCCTTGTGGTGTCGTTTGGTCTGGATGTAGTAGTTGGGCATGGTGATGATGAGGAAGTGGTTTGTGCTTCAGTCAGAAGCGCACATGGATATGTCACACGCTAATCATGTATGTTCCTCTTCCTAAAAATGACGTATTCGATGAGGTGCTAGTGCTTAGTTTGAGCATGGGTGCATCCATGACGTCCGGTTACGGGTAGGGAGGCGGAAGACAATATTACTGATCTATAGTTCATGCTCGGTGCACATGTGGTGAAGAAGAAGTCCGTTGTTGTTATAGTGAACAATCCGTCTTTTCCTAGCATTCCCTCCCAGTTAATGTGATTACAGTCTACATATGCATTGCAATCGCTTATCTGCCATTGTAAGGTCAGCAATGATGAGTTGAAAATCTTCATCAAACGTGACCTTTACTTCATCTGCGTTAGTGATGGTTGGACCATAACAACTGATGCTGGTAAGGTGCTGTCTACCAGACAAGATCTAGACTTTCATGGTCATTACTCTGTCGTTTACTCCGTTGAAAGATCGATCCAATTTGCCAGTCAGTGCCGTATTCCCTGCAAAATCGACATGAGACTCACGGTGCAATTCACTTCCTTGGATCTCAAAAAATGTTTATCCAGAACCACACAAACAGAAATTTTAATCGTCAGTTCTACTGATATTCACGATTAGAACTGACAGAGAGATAGATGGATCGATAAACATACATACATACATATCTGTTCTGAAATACTTTAATGGAATTGTTATCCCAGACTTACATGAAGATCGTGTACAATGCCCGAACCAAGAATATGCAACTACATCGTCCGATCTCAGCATGAACGGGAAGACGCTATGTACTGAACAAGAATTGGCTGAACAGTTTGACAACCTGATAGAAAGGCTCCACCAAATGTGTTGACTGATGCCACATCAAGAGACAATTCCTCTGGAAATGAAATCAAAGATTCTTCTAAATTCTACCTGTATAAGCGCAAGGGGAACCGCCAGAACTGCGAGAAGAATTGGGGTATATAGTTACTCTCATTTGCAGGACAGATACCAGCAAGAATCCTGTTTTCCACCTCAATATACACCTTGACCATGGACTACGGCGAGAAATACAGTGTGGATTCCGAAACAAACGTGGGACCATAGGCATGGTGTGTGTTGCTAGGCTGCTCGAAGAGAAATGTCAAGATCATAACATCGACCATTGCACAAGGTTTAGTGGCACCATCAGTCTCAAAAAACTGGAGTAATGCATCAACCGGTACCTGGGAAATCGTATGTGGAGCCATACGAACATTAGGCGATTGAATCACTTGACGTTCCACAATGGCTCGACGTTGTGCAAATCTAGCAACACAGCAGCTGCAGAGCCTAAGAGGCAAGCAGGAAATAAATGCCCCATCATCCATCCGGGAGATGGCCCTATCATTCCCTGTGTCTTATGGAAAAGGACATTTCTGCAAGACATGGCTGCGTCGTACAACTGCGCATGCATTGAGCAGAATCAGACAATCAAACCCTCAGATGAATAGTGCGGGCCTCATCGAGTTGATTAACGAAATATGGCAGAAAATTAGCAAGTGGTTGATCGTTTGGTAAGGCTTGAAAAGAATGCGACATAACAACGTACAAATGGAAGACGGGCAAGACGCGTTGGAGTATCGTCCATGAAGATGCAGAACTATATGGCTGAAGAACAGCAATAGGAAGACCGTCGTTTGGGAATGTCGGACTATTCATAACAATCTACACTTGCAAATTAGAATGGTAGTACACAGGCATGGATGCATTAAACAACTGCACGGTTGGATATGTTGATGAGGTTTTATGCTCTGGCCTATACGACAGGAAAATTAAGAAAAGGAGATACGAATATACAAAATGTGATAAGAAGTTATTATACATACAACTTAGAATTAGTTTATTTATAGTTTATTTTATTTTCATCTGACTTCTTAAGCCTGAACAACAAAATGTGATACATACATACATACATATATCTAGTAGAACCCAGACGTAAACTGAGCAAGGGAATCCGAAGCGATCTGATTGTCATAACTCTAGCTCACCTTTGAACCTGGAATAATCCGCAGCTAAAGGTTTTGATATATCTCATTCCTCACTTGATCCACCTATTTGATTACAACCGATACAGAATCCAGAATGGCTTCCTGTTTAAATTACATCCTAATTCTTTGGTTTTTCCAATATACGTTTTGAGTGATTGATTTCCCCAATAATATGGTATTGGTATCTATATTTGTTTCGTGGAATGTTCCAAACGTTAAAAATTTGGCGTGCCACAAAGTCTCCACTTTGTGAAAATCTAGTAACACAGCAGATCCAGAGCCTAATAGGCAAGCAGGAAATATAATATATATCTAATTGCCTTGCATAACACATATTTCTATGAAGCCTTCACTTCGAAAATCACCATATATCAAGTCATCTCGATGTGTATAACGGAGGCAAGACTACCTCCCCAACCAAGGTATGAGCTAAAGGTATTGCAAGAGACCAACACAGGAATCAGTAATGTACTGGATTAATTGCATACATCTTGATTGTGAATGACAAGTCTAGACCAAATAGACGATTTAGTGAAGTGACCCGTGTTAATTTCTCGCAATATGTTGCAGCGATCAGACCTCTACCAGCAGCTAGGGTAAACAGACACAATTTTGCAAGGATCATTGTTTCTAAAGTCCCTACGAAAACGAAGGAAATTTGCAAGAACGTCAAAAAGAAACCTCTTACATACCGATAGTCATTCTCTAATCTAGGGTTAAATACTCTCGGGCTAGTTTCGTTCGTTACTTGTTTGGCTTCTGTGGTTTTCAACAAATATGCAAGCGTAATATCACGCCGTGATATTTATTCTTATCACATCGTTCATTCTTCACTCCATCAAAATTTGTGTCTTATCACTTTAGGCTTTTGTGTATATCGCGGAGTAACATACACGGATGTGCTTTTATATCTGCGTCGAGACAATATCCGAGATCGATATGATTGTTTGTATAGCATTAAGTCTTCGTATACTAGAAAATTATTAATAAATCCATTGAGGTCATCTGAACTTGGGGTGGTATGAATATCAATGATAAAGACACTTTCGAGTTTTCATTGCACTATTTAAGTTCATCGTATTATAATATTGATGTTTATATGACATGATTATCAGTAAAATCGGAATCTTGTAATAAATTATATTGTTTTTTTATGTTTAGGTTTTGAGGATTGCTGAAAATGGACGAATCTCGGATGACAATAGAATACCAAACGATTATCCATTCATCACAAGGATTGCTGTTGCTATATACCTCCGAGCTCCTATAGGTGAAGTACCAGCTGCTAATTGTTACAGAAGATTAATCGCTGTTATACTATGTGACACATCGATGCTACTTAACGTTGCTGGTAGACGAATGCGACTTACCCTATCAGTTGGATCTATTTCAGATATAACTAAATCAGATGGTATATTTCCACTTTTTCCGTAATACTGGCATTAATCGCTTCGGTTGACCCTACTGTTGCAAAAGCTGCTGCATTGGAGATTTTTGCAGCAGCGGTAGAAATGGCATGAAAGAAAACAACGCGAAAAGCATTCCACGTAGTCGTTTTACGTACAGAAGTGGCCTGATCTTACCTGGGAGTCCTTTTTCGTAAGGAAAAAAAATCTGCGACTACCGGAAACGATTTAATAAGATCAATGTCAAATGTTAATTTAATCGATGCTACTAAAACAGTAAGAATTGTTTTTTTTTAAAAAACATTAGATGTATTTTAATGCGATACCTGTTATATTGAAGACCAAACAGCGCTGAAATCGGTATCAATGATCTTGATTCTTCCACCGGACCTGGAACTCACTTTACACCATGCGCGATTGATTCAAGTGAGATTATTTATTTTGATCCGTATGGATTACCCCGCCAGAAGAATGAATCTAGTATGTAAATGTTCATAAAACTCCGATTTGGTATTCAACATAACCAACACAGACAATAAGTAACCCACCAATATACGGCCGTGAAGTAATTGATGTATTAAATTCTGTATCAAAATCATCCAAACCACCCAATAATGCTGTATACGAGTACTCAAGGAGTCGCCTTTTAAAGAGATCTTAAAATATTATGGTAGATATTGAAGGGAGATCTATATCGAAACTTAAACCTGCATAAGGAATATCACAAGAGATTGTAAAACAATCTATATCGACGAATTTTCCGAAATATTAAATCTTACAAATGTGGATCCAAACGAAATGGTTTTATTTCAGGATAAGCATCAGCATGGCAGGCAGTGAAGATGAGCTTGCTACCTTAGTGAAGAACCTGGATAAAACATTTTCCAGATTTGACAAGGAGATAAGTGACGACAAGACAAAGCTGATGACAAACAGTGGCAAACAAATCTCAACCAAGATTAAAGTCAGAGGACAGGAACAATCAATATTGACGAAATATACGAAAAATTAAATCTTACAAATGTGGATCGAATCGAAATTGTTTTTTTTCACAAAAAACATCATTATCAGTCCCTTGACCTGGTGTGGTCGTTGAGGCACTGTGCTGCTCAACATCTGACCAGTTCCCTCCACTTGACTCGATGTGAAAATGCCTGTGTCTCTGCAAAACGTTTTCTTGTCCATTCGGTGATGATGTCACTCCACGTTTTTCTCTGTCTACCTCTCCTTCAACCACTGTGGACACTTCCTTGCAGTACGGATGTGGATAGACTGTTGGCTCTAGTGACATGGTCATACCATTTCATCTTTCTCATTTTGACAGGGGTTAGGAGGTCTTCATAATGGCCGACTTTGTGCTTGATGGTGTTGCGCACTTCTTCATTTGTGATTTGGTTCATGTAAGAGATGCCAATGATGGCTCTGTAGCATCTCATTTCATTCTTCGTTGTAATTCCGCTGTTATGGTCCAGGCCTCACATGAATACAGAAAGATTGAGATGATTAGTGCTCTCAATTGTCTGGTTTTAGTTTTCAGACCGATGTTCTTGTCTTAGCTTTGATTTAGCTTCCGTTGTTTGTACTTCTCGAGACACAATTACTGCTCTTGATCCCTCTTCGGTGATTATGTAATCAATATATCTGATGTGGCCTACTGTTTCCAGTTCCCGTCCTCTGACTTTAATCTTGGTTGAGATTTGTTTGCTACTATTTGTCATCAGCTTTGGAAGTTATTTCATCCAGGTTCTTCACTATGGTGGCAAGCTCATCTTCATTGCCTGCCAACCCATCAATATCGTCTGCAATGTGGAGGTTGGTGATGTTACTGTCCCACAGTGGTTTTACAGGTCTTCGCTCATGATGCGCTCTTAGTAGATGCTGAAAAGGGTCGGTGACAGTAGACAGCCTTGCCGTAGTCCAACTGTATTCTTGAACTAGTCCACCATAGAACCTTGAACAATTACTGCACTGATAGCCTTGGCGTACAGCATAAGCAATGACAATTTAAAACGAGTATTATATCATTGCATGATATTATCTTTATAATAAAAGGAGGACTAGAAAACGCCATAAAAGTGCTTGATTCCAACGGATTTAACTCGCGAGCACAAATGTTCGGTCATACAATGAAAAGCGAACTCAACCTAAACGGGAATGAAAATGCCGTACTTATAGATCCATCATTTGACAAGGATGAGGCAACAAAAAGGTATGTAGATATTAACTATATCACCGTAGACAAAAAGCTATCAAAGTTGCGAGTCGAGTACGCTGTTCATATTATTACATTTTCAAATCTACGTAGACAGTTGATAAAAATTGATGAAATAACAAATAATTTATTTGGTAATCGGTGAAAATTGTTATTAAACTTTCTGATATCAAGACTATCATTGACATGATTAACCAAATATAGGATACTATTATTACTGATTTTCCACCTATCGCTGAAGCATGAGCACATAATACATCTAGAGGAACTACATCAATGTTTCCGATAATATCTTTTTGATTTTTAACAAGTTCACACAATACAATCATGAAACAAGATGACATATTAAAACAATTGGTATCAGACATAGAATCAATCAGATTTTTATCTTCAATATTTATTCTAACGGATAATTGTATTCCTTCATTTTTAAAATATGTTTTAGTATAAATAACATTATTAACATTTTATAATTCATTATGCAATACATATGTCTTTAAATTAGTACGATAATGAGCAGTTATCCTCATGATTTCATTATTTGCCTTAGGGTCCATTTTTGAGACATTTACTCTTAATATGGCGTCCTATGAACGTTTTATTTTTGCCTGAATTCTGTCTTTATATCCTTCTGGGTTCCTTTCAATTGGATTTAGAGATAATAATGCTACGATTTATTTGACGGCGTAAAAAAATTATTTTCATAAACATTCATCCAACGGATTTTCTAAGCGACATGAAATGTCATAATATTCAGAAGATGGTCTATGCATTTCAGTTTTATGCACACAGCTCCCGTTGATAAAACTCCGGGGAGGCTACAAAACGCACGCACCATTTTAAATACAAGAACCGCTATAACGCAAATGTAGATAATATATCCAATACGGATTATTGAACCGCAGATCTTCGGGACGAAAGTAAGCAGTGATAGCAATGAGCTTTTGTTAAAATCACTAAGTATATATCAAGAAAACTATTATACAGGTAACGGTGTCACTGTTCCGAGTAATGCTTATTCTCGATTGTTTTTTATATTACTTTTATTTAAAAATGACCAGCACTATTGAAATGGAATATAATATATCCGTCAGTATATATGAAATATCAGGTTGGATGGTGGATGAAAACTCAATGTTCTGTCTTGCTATAAAGATGTATAGTATCAATATCGAGGGAGCAAAAGATCGTATTGTTCTCTTTTAATTTGGATATCATATAAACGATAAATGTTGTATCAACGGACGAACTCAAATTCCTTTCAGATCATTGAGAGTAGCAGAGTATGTAACTAAGTTGACTTACTGATAACGATGTCTGACAGTAATTATCTCCCTTCTGATAATATGTAGATATATTTCACCGGTCTCTGTATTCATTCTATATATTGTAACCGATTTTGTGTCTGATTTTTCTCTCGAAATAGCGGGTTTATATACATATTCTGCTACACGTTTAATCGAGGATTTGCAGCTAACAAAATATTTTACGGCTTTATCCATCGGTTTAAATGTTTCGTCACTAGCCGCTGTACTGACATACCTAATAGGTTTATTTCCGACTGTTGTACAACTACCGCAGCATTTTCATTTTGTATGATCGCTTAAATGTTACATAAAGAATTATCAAGTTTGTGGTCGTCGTGGATATGAGCTATCACAATGCATTCTTTGATTTTTCCGAAATAAGTCTCAAAAATGAATTTATGATCAAGATATAATTTTTCCTAAACATTAAATCTGAGAAAACAAGCATTATTGACAGTGCCCACTGGTCTTTTCAACCGACAGTTTCTTATTACAACATAACAAGATACTTCATATTTCTTAATCTTGGGATCAATCACAAATTCTTGGTTTTTTTAAAATAATTAATATTTGGTAAAATCATTTTTTGTCCATATTGTTACTTGAGTAGCTAGACAAGTAATCTTCAACAATTTGTCATAGCCATGGTACTGTCTATATTCACTTTATCATAATATCATTTGAGCACTCTATATGTTTTATAACCACATTGCTAACAAAATATTGTTATCCTCTAACTCCAGCACCACATTTTAAACACGTTTAATGGCCTTGTTACAAGATCTTGAAGACCATATCATTAACCAACTGCACTGACTTTTGTTTGAGTAATTGTCTTTATAATATTGTTATTTACTGTAATACTTGTCTTAATAATAATATGGCGATGTATGGGAGATTAAGGAAAATCAATTCTTCGAATATAAAATTAATCTCGATATAATATCTTTTGACCTACCAATTCAATCTCTGGTTAATCCGAAAACAAAAAGTGTTATTTATAACTTTCACGGTGCGAAAAAAAAATTAACAGAGATGGCTCATCATTTATTGTCAACATTCAAAATCCACGATAGTGTCGACGCTACGATGTACGACATCCGAGCAGCAAATATCATAAATTTTCTCGATAATCGGAAGTATTAGTTTAGAGTAAAATCTATTGTACCTGCGGAAACAGATACATTCGAAATAAAAAAGATCCTCATCTAGTTAAGGAAAAAATAGCCACACTGAGTAAATATTCCAAGCCAGGAGTGGCCGAGTGGTCTAAAGCGCTGTCCGTTACGAATCACTGCCATCTCACCTCTGTCTGCGTGGGATCGAGTCTAAGATTTGGCTAATGTCGTCGGCATCCGTATATCTTCGAGAGTCTATGGTGTAGCTTCCGATTTAGGTGTCCTATCTGCACCTTCGCGAGTGGCTGAAGAGTCCGACCTTTGAGTGACAGTCTATGTTGCACTTGCTGCAGGTGTATGCTGATGCTTGCTGAGGATGTTTTTGGTTCTCCTTCCTCCCGGCTCTCTTTGCAGCGAGGTTTGTGTTTCTCATCTCCTCAGCTTTCCAGTCGTTTGTGCACCTTCTACTAGCTCGCCGTACAGCAGGTCCTTTGGTATGCGGCCTGGGTCCATTCTCCTAACATGGCCTAGCCAGCGTAGGCGCCTATCGCTGAGAATGAAGAACATGCTGTTCATGCCGGTGCATTTCAGAACCTCTGTGTTGGGAACTTTGTCCTGCCACTGGATACGCAGAATGCGCCACAAGCATCTCAGGTGGAACCTGTCGAGTTTCCTCACGTGACTCGCGTAGGTGGTCCATGCCTCGCTGCTGTAAAGGATTGTGCTGAGCACGCATGCCTGGTAGACGCGCAGTTTGGTCTTCTCGGTGAGGTTGTGATTGTCCCAGACCCTCTAGTTCAGTCTCGCCATAACTGCTGATGCCTTGGCAATTCGGCCATTTACATCAGTATCAACGGAGAGCGAGTTGGAGATGGTAGACCCAAGGTATGTGTTGTCCTCAACAACTTCCAGGTTGTACCCATCAATGGCGATGGTGGGAGAGGAGTCTGCGTCCTGCACCATTACATTCGTCTACTTCAGACTGATGGTCAGTCCGAACTCCTTGCAGGCTTGGGAGAGGCGGCATACTAGCTTCTGCAGTCCATCTTCCGTGTGTGATGTCAAGGCTGCATCGTCTGCGAAGAGCAATTCACGGATGAGAACCTTTGTAACTTTCGTCTTTGCACGGAGACGGGTGATGTTAAACAGCTTTCCGTCAGTTCTGGAGTGTATATACACACCCTCGCTGCAGTCCTTGAAGGCGTACTGGAGGAGAATGGAAAAGAAGATGGCAAAGAGAGTTGGCGCAAGGACACAGCCTTGCTTGACTACGCTGCTGACTGGGATGGCCTCTGATGTTTCGCCGTTGAAGCACACTGTGCTGTGCATGTTCACGTGGAACGATGTTATGATAGCGAGCAGTCGTGGTGGGCATCCTATCTTCTTAAGGATCCTGAAGAGTCCGCTCCGGCTGCCCAGGTCAAATGCCTTGGTCAGGTCTATGAAGGCAAAGTAGAGGGGCATCTGCTGCTCACGACACTTCTCCTGCAGCTGTCGTAGTGAGAAGATCATGTCTACAGTTAACCTGCCTGCTCGGAAGCCACACTGGGACTCGGGGTAGACTCGGGTTGCTAGGGTCTGCAAGCGCGCCAGGACGACACGGGCGAACGCCTTTTCAACAATACTGAGAAGAGAGATGCCCCGGTAGTTTTTGCAGTCACTGCGGTCTCCTTTGTTCTTGTATAGAGTGACAATGTTTGCATCTCGCATGTCCTGGGGGATGTGTCCTTGTCCCCAGCAGAGGTAGAGGAGTTCGCGCAGAAGCTGGATTAGTGCTGGTTTCCTTATCTTTAGGACTTCAGGCGGAATGCCGTCACACCCAGGGGCCTTCCCACATTCGAGGCAGTCGATGGCTTTGCTAAGCTCTTCCAGGGTGGGTGGTGTGTCTAGTTCCTCCAAGACTGGCAGGTCTGGGATGGCGTCTAGGGCGGTGTCCGTGACGACGTTTTGGGTTGCATACAGCTCAAGATAGAGCTCAACCCAGCGCTGCAGCTGTTTGCCCTGGTCTTTCATGACTTCGCCAGTCTTGGACTTGAGTGGGGTGATTTTGGAGGTTGGTGGGCCTGTTGCCTTCTTGATACCATCGTGCATGCCCCTTGCATCCCCGGTTTCGGCAGCTATCTGTATACTGGTGCAGAGCTTCAGCCAGTAGGTCTTAGCGCAGTGACGGGCGGTCAGCTGGGCATTTTTCCTGGCAGTCCTGAGGGCCTGTAATGTACCAAGTCTAGGCGCAGCCTTGTAAGCCAGGAGGGCTTTCCTCTTCGCCTCAGTCACGGGTTCCATCTCCTCCCAGCTGGCCTCACACCAGTCTGTGTTTTTGTGCTCTTACTTCCCATAGGCAGTATTGACTGAGTTGTACACACCGTCTCGGAGGTGGGACCACTTGGAGTCGATGGTGTCATCAGGTGTCTCTTTGGTGAGCGCCTAATGAAGTTTGCAGATGAACCGCTGTGTCTTCTCTGGATTGCTTGCACAGCAGGTGTTGATGCGTGGGCGACCATTCTTCTTGGCGTGGTGCATTTTCTTGGGTATTATTTGCACCTTGCTGGCCACAAGGGAGTGGTCCATGTCGCAGTCGGCACTGTGGTAGCTGCGGGTGAGAAGGACGCTGGCTAGTTCCGCGCGCCTGGTGATGACTAGATCTAGCTGGTGCCAGTGGCGGGAACGTGGGTGTCTCCATGATACCTGGTGGATCTCCTTGCATTTGAAGAAGTTGTTGGTCACAAATAAGCTGTGAGTGCAGCAAATCTGCATCAGTCGCTGGACTTTCTCGTTGATTTTGCCCCTTCAGTGCGGGCCGAGACAGGTGAGTCATGCCTCGTAGTTAGCTCCCACTCGCGCATTGTAATCTCCTAGTAGGTAGAGGCTCTCGGTACTGGAGATATTTGATATTGCTTGATCCAGAGCCTCGTAGAACTGGTCTTTTTCTTCTGGGTTTGAGTAGAGAGTTTGGGCATACACGCTGAAGATGTTGGCTGGGCCTGAGGCTGTTGATAACCGGAGGGCAAGGATCCTCTCAGAGCCTGATGATGGAGGCTCAATGAAGGCAACGAGGGTGTTCTTTACAGCGAAGCCGACACCATGCTGCCTGGGTTCATCTGATGGTTTTCCTTGCCAGAAGAAGGTGTAGTTGGCTTCCATGATGGTGCCGATGTCGGCCAGTCAGGTTTCTTGAAGACAGGCAATGTCGACATTCAGTCTGGAGAGTTCTCTGTCAATGACGGCAGTCTTCCGTGCGTCGTTGATCTTCTGCAGGTCAGTGGTGAGTCCAGGGCACAAGGTTCTGATGTTCCAGCTTGCGAAACGAAGAGCTGGAGTCTTCTTGTTTCCTCTTTGTATCTTGCTTGGTGCAGAGTTTTTTGGCCTGCTTGTCGAGATGGTTCTCAAAGCTCCACGCACCCAGTGAAGCAGGCAGGACATGGCGGGAAGCACCTTATTGACTGGGGGATGCCCAGCTTGAGGCGAGCGGTAGCTTCAAATGAGACATAACGATCTCTCCCACCGTCGAAAGCAGCCCCTCGCGCCAAGTTCTACGCCAATCGACCTATGTCTTATAACCGGTAGACTGCTGCTTCCCGTGTTGTGCCGACGCCTTAAGACGACGCTGGAGTGTCCTCTCTAGTGGAGCTACAAAGCCTGGGCAGTCTAGAATGAAGAATCAGCTGTTGCCCATGAAGCAGATCCCCCCTCTCCACGCAGCTGTTGGAACCAAGGGAACGACAAATGTCGCTACAGCTTGACACCAACGGCCGGAATGACGTTTACTCCCTTAGCCTTCTCGTAAATGGGTATAGCCGCAAGGCAGCGGAGGTTTGGGATCAGAGTCTTCCTTCTCCTAGATGAGCTACCATCCAAGGTTTACGAGCTCTATCTACCCGAAACGACTGGTTTTAAGGCGCCAGTGGCTGCCTTCACCCCTTCTCCTGTCAGTGAAAACATCGTCCGCCGGACGTAAAAGCTAAGACACTCGCGAAGGTCAGGAGCTGGATTTTAGTTGACAGAGGCGATCAGAGTCGCAAGCACAATGGGGCATTTTTGGAGGAGTAAGGAGCTTGTCTCTCACTCCCACCCCGGCAATGTCAACCTTGGACCACTGGCTAATGTAGTTATGTGATAAAGTTTGCCAGTATCTCCTCGTGGGTTGGTGGTTCTTTCCGGGGGTTTTCCTGGTAGTTCCTCTGCCATTAATTATGGCCGCCATGTATAGTCTATATTGTGTTGGAAAATGGAGTTAAACCATAAAAAACAAAAAAAAAACAAACAAACAAAATAACTAACCGAACCAGGAATGTTGACTGGTATTGTCCAAACGTATTACAAAAAGAGCGTATCTTGCAACCGCAGTTATATAAAATTTATATGAAAAATTAAAGCTTAGTGTTAATAATCTTAAACCAATGTATATTTCAAGGATAATTTTGTGTGGCGGAACGATTGATCGAACATTTTTCAAATCCGATAGGTGGAAACGGGTTAACTGATCTAAGAGTGTAGAACTGTATACGAGTGGGCTTCAGCTTTAGCAAAAAATCACCGGAACTACAAGTATCGATGTATAATGAGAAGGAAAGATTGTAAAATTTGCTTTAATAGTAAAACTATATCTTGGGACATTTTATACGATTTAAAACATGTTACAAATAGACGAGCTCCAATTAATAACATTGATGATAATGCCCAAGCGTGAATTAACGCAGTAAAAGTATTTCCACAAGATACAACCGTAAGATTGTACGCACAGAATATGTTTGATTTTATTAACAAAATTAGTAAAAACGATCCTGTATCAGTATGGTTATTTAAGAGTTATGAAAACGACGATTAACGTATTTAACCAGATGTAATTAGTTGTATCAAGGAAAAATGAAAGTGTGATCAATTTGTAACAAGATGTATATCCTCAGCAACTCGTTTCAATGATACAGGATTAATATCAAAAAATTTACTCGCAGAGGATATTGACGGAACATCAATAATATCGGTGTCGATGAACACGGTCATAGGTCTTTGCTGCTGTGATTTGACTCTCGGCTTCAAGTCAAGAGAATTTTCACCTGGAGTAACACCTTCCAAATTATTTACGAGGTTGTCAAGTGGATTTCGGTTAATGTGATCGATAACAAGATTTGTATCAATCGACCCGTAAAAACACTCGTAGTTAAATCTGTGAGCGAGATGTCTTTTTTCCTGATACTAGTTCTCACGTAAGCTCTGGTAGTAATACAACCAAGTTTTATTTTTCGCTGACAGTGTATAACGATTCCTTCACGAGATGCTTCATAGTTACTGTCATTTGATGTTATTTCAGTTGATATGGATGCGTATTACCCGGGAAGTTTTCTTGGGCATGGATCGTACAAGGAATATTTTACACGATTTGGTCCTTACTGTCATGAAATGATTAGAGCTGAGTTAAACGGACCTTTACCCGATTTTGACTTAACATGATTTGCTCGCGTGACAACATTAAACGCGCTGGAAACCTTCATCCGATCTGTTATGTTTGGTTTGTTGTACGCGTTTGATTCTAGATGATCCTGAATGTGATAGTATCATCGCGAACACTGAAAAAAATAATAAACTTGCATCTCGTGAAAATGCTTATTTCTCAAAGGTGTAAAAAATCGGTACTATCGTTGCATAGTTTGACGGTGAATCACCACACTACTCCCATTTAAGATCATAGATGCTAACTTATGTTTCTATTAATTTGTTATCGAATGTAAATAGATTTTTCAACATCGAGGTCAGAGATCCGACAGATTCGTTTTACTTTGACCGGAAACATATTAAATCCATCAAAGAGTTTATTATTCCCAGTAACGAGTGTGGTTCGTGGAGAATAAAACAGGAAACGTTACACGGATATTGTGATTCAGCGGATGTTACCATCGAGGATAAAATTAACAATGAGAAAAAAAATCAGAGTTATCATCTCCGCCATCTGTATATGATCCTATATCCATATATAAAATCGTATACTTGAACGGACCAAGAACCGCTCCGATGGCCTAGTGGTTAGAGCGTTCGCCGCGGGAGGGCGAGGAATCGATCCCCGGCCGAGTCATACCAAAGACTTACAAAACTTGTACTAACAGCTGCCTCGCTTGACGCTCAGCATTAAGAGGTTAATGTTAGGACTGGTCGACCTGGTGTCAATTTAATGTGGCTGGATGGGACATGATGCTACATGTCTTCGGCATGATTCCTCAGTGCTAGACATCACTATAAACTTCCTCACAGCAGACGTCGTAGCAATATGACTGACAAATTCTTAAAGCTACGTTAACAATCCTAATCAAACAAACAAACAAATGAACGAACCAGGAGGATGCGGTAAGACAACTCGTGTTATCGAGTTATTTGGAGGAGGTCGGACATGATTGTATTAACCCCAACACGCAGACTTGCCAGGAAGATGACAACCCAGGGAGGAAATTCTTGCAAGTATCACAGTTTCTTTCAATGGAAAGGTGATTCTTGGACTCCGGATCGGATTGGGTCAAAATATATTCCTGTGAATAATATATGGGATGAAATATGTACAGTATTGTTAGAGAGGCCATATACCACATACAATATTTCCTGGAACCTTTATAAGGGATTTTTTTGAAACGTGGAAACAAACCGATTTGATAACCGTGAGTAGAAAGAAAGTCAGAGACACACTTCAGATGAAATTGTTTTATCTAGATGAATACAAATTTCCAATGTATCCAGTTCTATTATGTTATGGACCGGCTGATACACGACTGCAAACTATCTATTTTGATATCCCTTGAACATCTGATTGACAAAAACTAGTACTAAAGGATGTTGTAATAGTTGACATCGCCGTTGTGAAAGATACAATAAACGCTAGAAAATCTCCCTTGACGCTAGGATACGCAATAACAATTCATTCCGCTCAAGGATTGACCATCTCTGATACAATTATTTGGATCATCGATGATTACATCTCGAATGGTCAAATTTAGTTTACTTAGCAGTATCTCGAGTCGTAAGAATAAAAAAACTTCGAAGAGTTTTTTGTAAATTTTAACAATAATGTCATGAACGATATTACCAACGATACTGTAATAAGAAAAAACTCAACGGGTATAAACATCATGATAAAAAATAATAGTGAATTTGCTCTCCACGATACATTTATTATACAAAATAAAACAACTACAAAATAACCACTGCGCGAGTTGTAATGGTATAATTATGTGGTGTTTGGATGATAAATACCAACGACAATTTACTGTAAATATCAAAGATAGTAGTCGCGGTCATACTCGAGAAAATATAATGTTGACCTGCGTCGAATGTAATCGACGTCTTGGTACTAGTAAAGATCCCGTGGTGCTTATTGAGAATCAACATGAATCAAATGTAGTATGTTCGCGAGTAAATCCACGTTGAGGAGCGGTTGAATTTAATATATAGATTGCTGATCTACCTTTAGATGTTTCCACGTTGGATATATTATGTGCTGTTATACTCCAAATATGATCAGTTGACCATTTTCTACCACCTTCAATCTCACCAGGTTCATATAAATATCTCACGGTGACATTAACTAATATCAGTTGTATTGAACAATGACCCCCTGGTGCATTTGCGATTTATCTTCATCGCGGTGACAAGTTTCATATTGATTATTCAAGTAATTTCATAATTCAACGCGGTTATCACACACGGTAATTTTGCATCCCATTCTCGTGATCGTTTGTCTTCGAAAAAGTATCTCGCGTATTGATATCCAAGAAACCGATCTGCAAGTGTTCGATTAAATGGCTCGACGAGTACTTCATCGCTATGAATTGCAGTATTTTCTCGTCTGATGACGGTGTTATCTTGTTTCAACGTTGATGATATCTCACCTTGAAATTCTTTACCCGAATCGACCTGCAATAGATTTGGCAACCGCAGAGGTCCTCGTCGATAAACTCGTTTAAGCGCAGAGGCAACTTCAACTGAAGCCTTAGTTGATACGGGCTCTGCTTCTTTGTATCTACTCGAAATATCAACGACGGTTAACGCTTGTGTGTAAGTACGTATCACTACGTGTATTAACAGTATCATGTGCGAGAAATAATATATCAGCCTGGTGAACTTCGTTGGGGACGCTAACATCAAAATGCGCAATATCAATTTTCTGAGGAGGC
This sequence comes from Unio pictorum, assembly GCA_030141615.1. Taxonomy (NCBI): domain Eukaryota; kingdom Metazoa; phylum Mollusca; class Bivalvia; order Unionida; family Unionidae; genus Unio; species Unio pictorum. Next base: position 3,431,821 of record JARLTB010000240.1, on the reverse strand, counting down.
GGTAAATACATTTGTCATATTGCTTGTCGGGATAACCAATCTGCCTCTGTATCCGTTTTGGCTTTTGCCGCGATGGCCAGTTTACTAATCTCGTCGTTACCCTTCCAACATCTGGTTTTGGAATAATTTATTGATTCCATTTAATTAAACACTGTTTCCCAATACTAATTTCATCGCGGATTTTATTAACCTATTAGCTAATGTTTTATTGAATGTTTAATCGGTGATATAATTTAGGGCATGAATCAGTTTCACATCTGCGATATGTCTCTGCTGAAGGTCTTTACTTTTATATGAAACATTGTGAGCATGTCAAGCTTTATTGATATTGTTTACTGGATATTAAACTGATATAATTTGATCTTGATTATTAAGCCGGATATCGAGTTGAGTTCCGGGGCCGCAGTAATTATATCCTGGAAGGTGTTTTTCCACTGGATATTTAGTCCACGGAGCTCCAGGGACTTTCATTAACCTGGAGGCAATATCACCTCCAGTTTTTTGTTTAATATTAAATCTAAAAATAATTATACCATTTCGTGCCCACGCATGGGTGATCGCATCTCAATTGTGTCATTTTGTAATAGGCCTTGGGTAGCTTTTTAGCGTACGTTCTCTACATTTCACACAATATAAATCCATAATTTAGTTATAATAGCATAAATGTAATTAACTTTTCAGCGACGAAATGACGAGAATATTTGAGTCATCATGCAGCGCTACCAAATTTAATCAGAATAATTGTAATTGGACCGTCTTGAAGCGGTAAGACACAGCTTAAACGATGACGATGTTCTTCATTTATCACCGTTATCGATGAAGCATCGAACGTTGAAGATCTTGATAAGAGTGAATAAAATTTAGTTGTATACGATGATGTGATGTTGGACAAACAGGCAAACCCCGCCAGGATATTTTTACGCGCTCCACACAAAAACACCGATGTAATTTATGCTACTCAACGGTATAGGCAAATCCCTAAATTGATCAGAGACAATTGTAATATTCTCGCGGTGTTTAATGGAGTTGATACTCACATGTTAACACATATTCGTCGGACCTGGTGCAGCGATGACATGGATATAAACAAATTTAGAAATTTATTTAGTCATGCTAAAGCTACCCCACATGGATTTATGACAATACATTTATACGACCCTCGAACACGATATCGGATCGGACTTGATAAAATATTTGGCTTAAACCTAGCAATTGATTAATGCGCGACGCGCGGAGACACCAACACAGATGTGTTTGTTTGTAATTTTTTTCACACTCAAACATATATATACATACATATCTGTATGCCATATATATATATATATATATGTGTGTGTGTGTGTGTGTTTTCGGGTCTGAAGACCACCTCTACTACTCGATTAGAAATGCCGCACCATAGGAAGCATATTTAGAAATGTTCCAATTGTAGACATGATCAAAAATGTATCATTTTAGGAGGCATGACTAGAAATGTCCCAGTTTAATAGACATGATTATAAAAGTCCCAATTTAGGAGACATTGCTATAAATGTCCCACCTTAGTAGACATGATTATAAATGTCCCACATTAGGATAAATAGTTAGAAACATTGCTTATTGTTTAAATTAAAGGGAGATACCACTATATAAATTATCTAAACTACCAAATTACCAAACATAGTTAGCGAGGAATCGAAATTGTTAATAATTCTGAGGTTGAAACGGATATATATATATATATATATATATATATATATATATATATATATATATATATATATATATATATATATATATATACAATGGTGTTCGTAAGCAGCAAGGGGGGGGGAGGGGAAGTCCAGCTTTTGTTTGTAACAACCCTTATCCCGCAAATGCCCCGATTATACAATCCGGGGCTTGACAAGATGTTGAATATTTGTTCGTTGTAAGACTGGTTGGCAAGATGAAATCCTCTCGCGCCTACGGTTTTATTAAAGTCGACAATAATTGGGATCGATATGTTGTCTGCGGTGAAGACAAACATAATTAATAAGGAAAAGGCGATGACCACGCCAAGCTCAATTATATTTCATACAGTATTTCACTGGTAATTTACATTTTTAGTGCTATAGATGTTAATTTGCGAAGGTCCCCTCCCCTCGCCTGCAAGTGTACAAAACAGTCGCGTTTACTTGGGTCAAGTTATGTTCGGTATACTTAATCGTTGATTAATATTTCAACATCTCAGCATCCCCAGGCCGTGTCCCCAATTATATTTTTTTCTTTACAGAAGCCGTCAAATTGTCCCTGTTGGTCGTTAGTGGGTACACAAATATTAGTACATTACCATATATATTGAAATCTTGTTTATCCGCAGACCGATGATATGTAAATAAATCAATGCTGTAATTATAATTTTGAGTGAATCTGCGCTGACAATGGAAACTCGTACATCTAACCAAGGTCGACAACAAGTAGCGGTCAGAAAGACATATCTCCCTATCCATAATTCTGTCAGACATTAGCCACAACAAGGCCAGTAATCTTAATTTACAGATCGTAAGTAACGATACTTTAAACCAACTGTCAAACAAGCAAATAATGTTACAGCGACGAGGGTAAAACAAAACATCTTTATACATTGTCGATGTAAGTGATGTCATTGTCAAATTCACAACCATCCCAGCAACCTCAAACTGAAAATTAACCACTGCCACCGTCAAAAGATAGAACAAACATAATACATAATACATATATTTACTGAGGTGGCTAATGCAGTTATGAATGCTAGAGACATATTATTAAATATTTCCGGGTTGGAATATGATTGTAGAAAACAATATGTAAAACCAGAAAGGTTTCATATATTAACGCTGACCACTGGGGTAAGAATGTATTATTTTAATATTCAGCATTTTAAATCTAATGACGATTAAATGACGTTATACTTTTAACAAAGTAGATAAGAAATATTCTGCAAATGAAGAAGAAATATCAGACTAAATGGAGGGTAACCTTGCAAAATTGGATGATAAAAGATGAAAGTCATGTGTAAAGAGCTAGATCTGTAATATTAAAGGAAAAATATACTTTCCGTCGCTGAGTCCTAGCAGCTGCGTTGAAATGATACCAGATCCGTAGGACGAATTACTTGAAGTGTCAAATGGGAAGTAGCCTTGATACTCGTGATGTTCAACCGCAATATGGTTGTAAATTTCATACATCATCAGATATTATTAAACTTTGTTCGAATGACATTCTTGTTTATGTTGATCGACTAGAAAATTTGATTGGTGCAAGACTAGACAGCATTACGTACCTCCGAAATCAATCGATGAAGCAGCTGCTATCTATCAGTGTTTATGTACACGTGGATTAAAGGGCATTTAGCTATGTACGTCGTTTACTAATTACAGAATATTACTTATGAGATTGATCAATTAGATCGACACAATATAAATAACAGGATTATAATAATTATAAATATTGATCTGTGATGGTCAGGATGATAAATGCAAGATGTGCTTTTGCAGACCTAATTGAGCAATATATTGTCATGCGCCAGTGGTTACATGTGCAACTCGCTTTTGTTGATGAACGTTAATATCAGGGTTGTGTGCATGATAAAGTGCACAAACAGTTACAATATATGATGTATTATAATATGGACTGCAAATGCCCGTCATAACTTCACGTGTAGCTACGTGTTCATGAGTCCTGAACTGAGTCGCGTTTATCAAAAATAATCAATGTTCAAGAAATCCCATCTATTGTCTTATAAACAAAACTTGCCAATATTCAATTTTTTCTGAGACAAAAATGTCTTTTATCGAGCAAATACAACTATTTGGGTAAATATTTGGTTGAACTTAGTGTTGAGAATAAAGACTTTTTAAGACATAAACGTAATGTAAAGGAATTATAGTACACCCTAAGAGAGAGTAAAATGCAAATAGAAAAAGGTATATGGTAAAGTGCTGACTATGATTTGCGTGGTCAAGATGACAAGAAAGGACTGTATTACATGCAGTTTTCAATATTGCGTACATAGTGACGTTACGACGTCTCTTGATGAGTGTAAATTCGAAACCCTAGAAATTATTACTGGTACTTCTGACGAGTATAGTATTGCTCACACACACACACACACACACACACACACACACACACACACACATACATAAATGCATACATGAAAACATAGATACATACATAGATACATACATAGTTACATACATAGATACATGCATACATACATACCTACATACATACATACATACATACATACATACATACATACATACATACATACATACATACATACAAACATACATACATGCATACACACACACACACACACACACACACATACGTGTATTCAGATACTTGTGAGGACCTTGACATATTACTACATTTCGAGGACCATGAGAAGGAATGGAAGTATATGTTAGAAATTTGAAAGTAAGCTTAACTTTAAGATAGGCAATATCTGTATCACTTCATTTTTGCCAAAAACTTCTTTATGCGTTATGAGGACTACTCTGACTTTGCCATCATTGTGAGGACGTCATTGTGAGGACTAATTTACACACAATCAAAGACTACCATCAACCTGAGGACCTGAATATTTTTTATTCTTCTTACTGCACCTGTCTTGTAAAAACATGAGAAGATATTTATAAGTTTAAGAACAAATTTATCTGCAACTAAAACTACAGACAGACAAATAGATACACGAACTTAAAGGTTCAAATCTCATTAAAATATTAGTTTTAAGTTAATTTTTAATTTTATCTATTAATATCAAAAAATGTGATTCCTAAAAACGTAGGTTGACGCCAAAGCAACTAAAATGCCATAAGGCAGTTGCCCAATGCAAATTCACTGGAACTGAAGTTGCCTTTTGGAAATCTGCACTTGACTCATTATATGACAATAGATCACTACACAAGTTTAAATATTCTGCAGAATAAAATGGCAAGTAAAGGAAATTGTGTTCCATTCATTTTAGTTATTTTTTTCTTCTTCATGTTTTATTTGTTTATGCCTTAAAAACATACGCCCATAATTATCAGTTATCAAAAAGTGTAAATAACAAATGAAGATAAAATATGTATGTGAGAAGGAAAGGAAGGGTTAGAATGCATATGTATGCATGTGTATATGCATGCATAAATATACTATGGTTTTTAAATATTTAGAAATGAGATAGTATAGATAGGGGGGGACACATTGAATTGAAGCATTAAATAATTTGTCTTCTAATAGGTTCATCTGACTTGCTTTTGGAACCGTTATTAAATTCAGTTTTATACGCCATGATATGCTAACAGATCAACATGTGCAGTAATGAAAGCTAGACTTTAATAATAATATTTTGTTCTAAAATCTAAATATTTTCAGAACACTTCCTTATTCATTTGCTTAAAAAAATAATCTAGTCACCGTGAAGTCTCCGATATGCATTTAAAATCTCTCTGACGAGTTGAAGTCGGAGGAGTTAACTACACTTATTTTAATTTGTTTACTTCTTTTTCAAACAATAAAGAGTTATCAGCCTTCAGTAATTTGCAGGTAAACAATCATAGAATAGATTATACACATCGATTAGGTTGCAAGTGTTTAGGTTGATTGGTTAGGCATTTAAAGAAAAAGAAATAGAACTTCCTTATTGCATGTCTTAATAACATCAGTTTTTGAGGACTCTATCTGGGTTGCATTTTAGTTAACACATTAACCCCTGGAGGTTTTTGCTGTTTTCGCATGCAATGCGAGTTGGAAACACATTTTGGGGACTATTTCTGAATACATCCTAATACATCGACTTCCAAGCAATATTCCATTAGAAAAATAGCTAGTTGTGCTAAAGAAAATGTTTTTTCATTGGTTAGTTTGCTGGCGTATGAGCAGAAGGTGAAAAAAAGGACTTTTTTTTTTTTGCTTAACGGACCCATAATTTTCGTATGGAGAAGACTCTTTATTCAAAGTGTCCACCTTATCCTACTTTTGGCACAGGTTCACCTGTCTGTGTGCTCTTCAGATTTGTCGGCCGTAGATCTGAGGCCATAAAGTCTAAAATATGGACACAAATTTGGAATCCAACCATGGGCGAATTTTGGGAGAAAAAAAGAACGGGTCCAAAAACTTACGTTTTTCCCCCCTGTATTTCGTAATGCAATTAAAATGTCCGGATTGTTTACTATCATTGTAGAGCAATATGTCTACTTTTCTATAATACCACCCACTTTAGTGTGTCATGCATGACCTTGACGCTACAAACATTGGAGGGGCCCCGAGTGGCCGAATGGTCTGAAGCGATCTCCGTTACAGATCACGCCGTTTCACCTCTTTCTGCATGTGCTCGAGTCTAAGATTTGGATAATGTAGTTATGTGAGAAAGCTCGCCAGTAGCTTCTCGTGGATCAGTGGTTCTTTCCGGTATCTTCCTCCACCAATAATACTGGCCGCCACGTATAGCCTATCGTGTGCTGAAAAATGCAGTTAAACCCTAAAATAAAATACACAAAAAAGCAAACACTGGAAGTAGGCTACTATCTCATGCCCCGTAAAATCGTCGGTAGGGGTTAATGTGTTAACAACAATTTCGAAGAGAAAAATTGTCACGCTATGGCTACATTTGTAATTCATGTGCAGTGTTGATGCACAAGTGATTAAATACGCATAGAATATTCAGATTTTGTGGTATCATGTAAAGTGACTGTTTAACACATTAAGCCCTGGAGGGTTTTGCTGTTTTCGCATGAATTGCGGTTCGGAAACACATTTTGGGGACCATTTCTGAATACATCCTAATACATCGACTTACAAGCAATATTCCAGTAGACAAATGGCTAGTTGTGCTATAAAAAAAATGTTTTTCATTAGTTAGTTTGCTGGCGTATGAGCAAAAAGCAAAAAAAAATGTTTATTTTTTTATAAATTTTTTGCTTAACGGACCCATAAATATCGTATGGAGAAGACACTTTATTCAAAATGTCCACCATATAATACTTTTTTGCACAGGTGCACCTGTCTGTGTGCGCTTCAGACCGGTCTACCGTTGATCTGACGCCATAAAGGCTAAAATCTGGACAAATTCGGAATCCGACCATGGGCAAATTTTGGGTGAAACAAATGGGTTCAAAAACGTAGGTTTTATTTCCTCTGTATTTTGTCGTGCAACGCAAAATGTCCAGATTATTTGCTATCATTGTAGAGCAACATATGTCTACCATTCTATGATACCACCCATGACCTTGACGCTACAGACCGTGGAAGTAGGCTATTAACTCATGCCCCTTTAAGTCGTCGCTAGGGCCTAATGTGTTCATATTTAAGAATATTCATTTATTTAAATTATGAACTGGAATTTCAAGGTTCATATTCTTACATATTAGGGGGCCCCGAGTGATCTAAATCGCTCTTCGTTAGGGATCACTGCCAAATCCCCTCTGTCTGCGTGGATTCGAGTATAAGATTCGGCTAATGTAGTAATGTGAGAACGCTTGCCAGCAGCTTTTCTTGGGTCGGTGGTTCTTTCACGTGGTATCTCCCCGATACATAAAGAATGTTGGCACATTCTAAGCTATTTACATATCTAGTTCAGTATTGGAATTAGCTTGCAGCACTACTGGATATCATTTGAAGAGAAAGTCAACTGCAATTTTAGAAAGAGGAGAGCGAGAAGATATGCAAATTGAGTTATGTGCATGTGTACAATCTGGATATTTATCATAGTTTTTTATATTTTTTTTAAAATCAGTCATATGACTAATAATATTTGCAGTATGGCAGTATATAGTGTTGTCTAGCACTTGGGTATCATGCTGCTGTCCTACCAAGACACATTATCCTAACACCAGGATAATAAGTGCCAACATTAAACTCTTACTGCTGAGTATCTATCGCATGTCTTTGGTTTATGACGATATGGGTTAGAACCAGCACCCCCACCCACCCCAATGTTGGACTGACGCTCTTGCCACCAAGCCACTGGAGTGGTCTATTGGCAAATGGAAATAATATATTAAAAAGAGATAAACAACAGAAAGAAAAGGAAAATGGAGAAATGCAATTTAGATTTAAAATTTTGAACTGGAAAGTGAAAGCAACCCTTCCTGTACATATATGCTTTTGTTTTGATGCTATCATAATAGGTTAGTATAAATTGCCAGAGAAGAGGAAGTAGATCAATATGGCTAAGGCAGCATTGAAATATATTTGTACAAAGTGTACTTATTGGCAAAACTAATAAAATCCACACTTCATCCTCATTGTAACAAAGTGTTAATTATGATGTGGTTAAGGTACATATCTGGAAGTGTGACCAGTTGGTACCAGATGAACAAGTTAGAAAATTTCAAAATGGAAAGGGGATAAATCTATATAATGAGAAAGTGCATGCTATTTCTGACTGCTAAAGATTGAAATATAAGCAACATAATAGAGACAGACTATCCGAAGGCTCCTATATTAGGAGGCCAATGTCACAGTACTGTACTGAAAGCAATAAAGTTGTTGGATCAAACTAATCAGTCTGATTTTATGATTGAGAATAATAAGCCATTTCTGTTGAAATGTTCTATATCAACTGTGAGCAATTCTACCAAATCTATCACACTTAAAATATTAATGGACACGTGAGCTTTTCAGTCTATTATTATCAGGTACATTGCCTGTCTCTGAGCACAACTCTGGTCAGTGTTCTTATTCAGGATGTAAAAGTCAAGCTTTGCTTTTTTTTATCCAGTGTACTGAACTCATGACCATTAAATTACAAAATGCAGTGATCCACCTACCTAATAATGTTTGAAACCAACAAATTAAAATTAAAAAACAGTAGAAAGTTGAGAAGAAAGAAAAACCAAAACATTAAATGGTTAGATTGCATTATAATTTAATTGAACCAGAGATTCATGTATGAATATGACACATATTTCATTGCATAAAGTAAATGTTCATCTCCAAATAAATATTTAATATAAAAGATGCAACCCAAATAAAGTCATGTCAGTCATTATTTATGTCATTATAAGAAGCTGGCCACAGCCTGCATATTAAGTCCACTTGTGAACATTCAAAATGTTGGTTACAATGGTATCAAAGACAAATAAAGTAACACAACTGTACCATTGAGGGTAATTAACGGATGTTGATGAATAACAGGACATCAACTTCCATCTAAGGTGGAGGAGTCTTGACATAAATCACATCACAGGAAGACATGCAATACTGCTGCATTGTTATATGAAAACATCATCTTATTTATCATTAATATCTGCATGGGCAATCTCTATTATAAAAAGATTAGGTAATTCCTTGTTCCAACCTTGATGAAACATCACACTGTCAATTTCTTTTTGGAAGGAACATGAACAAGCAAGACAATTTAGTTCGCAAAGTGTAAATGCATTTTAGTAATTCAAATAATTTCATCTTTACTTATTCAATGAAAGAAGCAAATACAAGTTAGCTGTACCATAATTCCAGTTAGATTCCCCCACCCCCGAGTCCAAACAGTGCAGAATACTAATAAAAAATGAGAAATGATAGTAGACATTCGAACACATTCAAAACAGGAGCTGAAATGCAAGTAAAAAATGTAGATGTGGCATAATCTCATTGATTAACCTTTTAAACATATGACAAATAAAATGGTTACATAAACCAGTTCATCTGAAAGATGTTATTAAGTTTTGCATTCACAAATATCAGACAAACTTAATTTGGAGAAAAGACATTGTACTGTACTTGTATTTACAGGATGCAATACCCCATTTCAAAACTGCATTATATTTCTTACCCAAGTAAACATGTATGAACTATGAGTAAAGAAATTAAGATCCAAATTTCTTTAAAACTAATATGAAAAATATATACAGGAACAACATAATTGTAATTAAAAAAAACAACACAATTTAAACATCATGTTAAGAAACCACAATGACTAATTATCATACTGAAGTAATCATGATGTCAGAGACAACACTATTTTCTGGGGCAATATTCAAATATATATTTTTCAAACATGGCAATATATTTAAATGTTTCTTAATGAGTGACAAATATCAAAAGGACTTCACTGCCTGGAAAATATATTTGCTTAAGAAAAATATAGTTAAAAAAAAGCAAATAACAAACTGTACATCTGAACACAAATTTAAACTTTCATGGCCTGCAGACATGATTTTGACCTTTCAAAAAAAAAAAAAATGAAAATCTGAAAGCGGGGGTTTGGGGGTACTCCCCCAACAGGGTCTCGAGTGGCAGCGCCCCTTGTCAGGGAGTTCCAGGAGTCGAAGACCCCCGACTAAAAATGCATTTTACACGCATACAAATCTGCTCCTGGTGCAACTTGTGACCATAATATGTAACAAAATAATCATTTGAAAAACTAAAAAAAATCTGAATAATTTTTCAATATTTATTGTTACATGAATTTGTTCTCCAATACTAGTATTACTTAAGTTATTTCATGTGCATGTCAGTGTTCACATCGTAATTAAGTCAATAATTAGTTATTTTTTGCTGCCAACATATACTTTTCTCTTTTCATAACAAATATGTAAAATAAACACCCAAATACTTTATCTATATAAACAAATAATCTCATGTATTCACTTGTCTTTTTGTCCATTGAACACAACCTCTTGATATGCCAGTTGAGATCTTTCTGCGGGTTTAAGAAAGATTTCTTTAGTCTTCCTTTTCATCACCAATGATTCTGCTGGCTCAATGTGCATTCGTTTCTTTTCCTTCTCAATGACAGCCTTTCTCATTTCCAGCTCTAACTTGTATTGGCGACATGCAGTGCACATATTCTGACAGAGGGCTTCATTTTTTTCCGTATGCAACTTCAACCGCGACTTCTGTAATGTATATATTGCAGTAGGCACAAAATGCCAGTCCTCGAGCGTTTAGTTTTCTTATAAACTGACCAACTAAATTTCTGTCGACGATTCGCTCCAGCCATTTCCTTCCATTTTTTAAAAACCTTTATTAAACATTTTGTATCATCGTCTCTCTCAACAACTAAGGATGTCATTTATGTTTGCAAGCACGCTTCATCTTTCTATTACCATCAGTTTCCTTTACACGAAGATTCATTGGATGAACTTTTGACCGTTCAGAATACTCTTTATGAGAGTCGCGGGCTAACTAATATATGGAGCGAATACGTTACATGGGTTGTTGCGTAATGGGACTGAAAAGACCGGTTAAAGACCGGGGGAAAAAAACAGATCGGACATTATTTTTAAAAAAAAACAGACTATAACAAAAAAATAGGATTCAAGTCAGGAGAAAAGCGGAATTCCGTTTTAAAGTGGAGAAAAATCATGTCTGGGCCTGGATGCAAATTAATCAAATGACCAAACTGAAATCTAAGAGTACATCATAACACAACTGGAGAATCTACCCTATTTGTTGGCCTATAATTCACTATGGAGCTTAAGTCAACTTGGCCAGTTTCTGTCCTTCATTCATAAACAAGTAGATGCCAAGTATAAGACGAGGCTAAAGCAATACCTAAACTTTGTTTTTTGTCAGTTTGACACGCGCATCGTGAATTTTCTCCAAGCTTAAACTCCACAAATTTACAGGTCAGCACAATTAAATGTAGCTAAAAGTACTTAATTTGCTTCACAACAAATATCTAAAACAATACTGATACTTTTAGCCACAAATGCCCTGACAATTTACAGAGTTACAGATAGGATAAAATTTGTGATGCTGCGTGAAATGTACTACATCAACTTCTGTTTTTAGGAATTTTACACTGTATGCATAGCTGACAACCCTCCAGGCTCGCAAATCGTGAAAATGGTGATAATTGGTGGCATGTAATTAACACTGCAAAGCAATTTTGTTTTGAGACAATGGATACCACAATTTAGACAAAAAGGAATTGTTGACAAAGTGATATCAAGTGGTGCATTGCCTTTATACAGGAGTATGATCACTATTGTCATCTAACTTTTAATACAGATTAAAACTCTCTGGAAACCATTCATATCAGAACATATATCACAAGGTACAATAGAAATGGATTGAATACCCGTCTTTGTCATGGATATTCATTTTCTAACTTATCTATTATATGTAATCAAATTACTATTACATGCTACTTTCGCACAATTACATAAGATGCACCAGAATTTAATACTTATTCACATGTATATATTTTGAAATCCTTCTAATATTGGCTTCTAACTTTTTGAATGAAAAATGAATTGAATGGCAAATTCCATATACAACTTGATTAAGAGTGTAAGACAAAGACCAGACTTTATGATCCAACATTATGGACTTGTGAAATTCTTAGTTCTTTACTTTTAACATTGATGGTTTACATTTAGAATTTTTTATAAAAAATTTGATTTGGGTCCATGGACGCCTTGCTAGAATAGGCTCCTTTCACCTGGCCTCCTCACATGCTGCTTTTCCTGGCAGCAAAGACGTTCTAATGAACTGTCCCAGTTGTCTTTCGACAGCTGCCTTCTCCTCTAGGGACCACGGTACCCTTGACGTTTTCTTCTTTTCTGCTTTGAGAATTGATTTGCAGCTTTTATCTACAAAAAAATATTCCCTCTTAATTTTGGATGTTATATTCACCAGACATTGATACTATTTTAACTAGGAATTATTCAAATGTAAGCAAAGTAAAGAAACCAGTACTGCCAATAGGAAACATTAAATTTAGAATCTCGATTTCACACTAACAAATATATTAGTGTAACATACTATTTAGTTTGCTTTAACAGCAACAGCAAAAAGTGAACATCATCTACAAACCCAGTAAACATTAGGTAAAAAGTATAACCTCAGCATTACGGCCATATATTATTTGAACTCTAGCCAGTAAAAGAAAGAAACAAGTTTAATTGTGAACATTCTCTAGGTACACATCAAATCACAAAAGGATTATGTTGCCATTAACAACATATTAATTATATATACTGAAACAATAAGTTTTGACATAAGTTAAATGTTTTGGGATCACTGATTTTATTAAACAATCTTTATAGTACAGATGTTAACTTTAACAGTAATGTATTTTATCTTTATGTGAAAATATTGTGGTTTTGTAAAAATATATTTCTATCGGTGCTCTTATGCTCTGAAATATAGTTATAATCAAACAGCAACAGGTCCAAGCCTTCCAGTATGATACACTTACATAACATGTTACACTCATGTAATTTCAACTTACAGATATTACATAAGTGCATATCCTTAATTTGCAAGCCCCTATTGTTTCATGGTATGGATCACCAAGGGATCTGGAAAGTAGTTGTGTGTGGCAACCATAAAGATAGTGAATTCATAGTCTTAGTGGTTTGTCGGGATCACATATGTATTAATTTTTTTATCGGTAAGCATTGCACATCAATTTATTTCCTGTCCTAAACAAAACAAAGCATAAACTGTAATACATTACCTTCACAAAAATCTGCCTTTTCTGCTTCTTCTTCCTCTTCCTCCTCTGAACAATCGTCCTGAAGGTCTTCAATAATATCTGTAAGAATAATGTTCAAATTTATTTTATAATACATAAAAATGTATGAACTGGATACTTGCCAAGTGTTTTCATTAATAAATAATAATAACAATAATAATAATGAAGACTTTGTATAGCGCCTAATCTTTAGAAGCTCTAAGTACATTACAACATCTATAATGATATGACTACACTACAGAAAGAAAAAAAAGGTAACCAAAGTATATTCTGACCTTTAAAACTTGAACTTATCAAATATGTGACAATGTCAATTTATCATTTAGATTTGCGAATCGTTTCATCATATTTCCTGAAGTTACAAAAGCTACATATAAAATACGTACAACATATTACACATAAAATGTTCGCTTCACATGACATAATGTTTAGCTATGATACATATATGGTTAAATATCAGCAAAAAGGGCAAACCACTGCAGAATAATAGGACAGAATTTGGATAGCACATTGACAACATCATCCTTCCCGCTGTTTGTAATAATAATGACAAATACTGGATTGCAACAGAAACCGAAAATGAATGATTCATACGCATAAATAGACCAGTAAAATCAAAAGGGATTATATTTAAACCAGTTATCTGGAAATTTAACAAGCTGATGTCATCTATATGTAAACTTTGTGCTTTACGTCATTTCTTTATTTTGAGGACCATTTATCAAGTCCAATATTGAGGAGTCGTGACAATCAGTCTTTGGTTCTATCAACAACCCATTCGCAATTTTACTATGCAACAGAAATTAGAAGATTTATAAATAAGTCCCACAACTACCAAAGTTCAGTAGACTTTCTTTACATATTTTGCAAAGTTTTGGTCACTGAATAACTATAATATACAACTATTCACACTTTAAAAAAATTCAAATGGACCTACCATCATTATCAATCTGAATCTCATCTAGACTTTTTCCTCTGTACTCTTGGATGTTACCACTTTCCAGTTCCAGGAGAATCTTGCTAACTTTGGCTAACTGAATTGTGTCTTCGGGCAATCTATAGAATTGCCGATGAATCCGTATGTCATGACCTAAGAATGATGCTAATGAATCTAACTCGTTTTCTTTGAGATTCAAGATCTGATAAATAGTTGCAATATGCTTCCTTAGTGATGTCGATGTTAAAAGTTCTGGTTGTAATGCATTACATTCTCCTGCATACTTTCTAAGTACATCGGAGCTGCGTATTGGTGTCAGCGCATTTCCTATTCTTGCAAATACATACTTGTTTTCTTCACTGACTCCAACTGTATTCCTGCATCTATTTAGGCAGTCTATTCTTTTTCTGTGGCTCTGAGTCAAAATCACGGGTACACGTCGCCCTCTTTTTCCACGTATCTCCACACGACCTAACTGTCTGGCCAGTTTTTGCTCAAAAGGGGTTAAGGAGAGCACCACTTCTTCCTGCATTGTTTTCCCTGAGTTGAGGCCCTCTACATATTGGGAAATCTCCATTCTCTCAGTCTCTCCACCTCTTCTTCGGTTGAACAAGACAACCTGAGCCAAGACTACTTCAACTAATTCTCTCCATACAATTGGATCAGGACTTTCCTCCAATGATTGATGCAGAAGTGAAGCTTTTGTCTCCAGGTGTTGATTCAGTTTCCTAACATCTTCTGCCAGTGGAATCCTTTTTGGTTTGTTGAACATACTGGAATGAAGCGTTTGCAGTGCAAAAGTTGAAACTTCACTGTTCCATTCTGTGGTATAAAGCTCAATGAAATCCAATACCTTCTGTTTCATGACTGGGTCTTCTGCTTGTATAGCCTGGGATTTAAGTATTCCTGCACACTTCTTGAGTGAATGCCCAAGCTTCAGGGCCAAAGATGGCACTCCATATGTCCCATCCATTCCGTCAAATTTGCATGTTTCTCTAACAGCCCTTATGACATCTTTGAAAATGGGGGGATTGATACAGTCCTACAGGCTGATGATATTTGGGTTAGTATCCCTTGCTACCAAAAGAAAACGTGCAAGTTATCTCATTTTTTGTTTGACATACTGGAATTGATGTGGTTCTTTGGCGCATTTTGCAAACATCTTTTCACCGAAATTCACTATTGTATCGTCCATCCTTGCAATAAAAGAGATTGTATCATTGGCCATGATGCTAAGGATGTTAGCTTTAAAGTTTTCCTGCACCGCAGATGAAACTGGCAAGAGTAATGCACTAGCTGCTTGGTGCCTATGACCCCGAGACTTGCTTTCATTCGTTGAAGACTTGGCCCTTTGAGTACATTTTTTAGCATGTCTCCAAAGATCCATCTTCAGAAAGAATCCAAAACAGTGCTCACATGGTATGTAATTGGTGGCATCAGCTTCTGTTGATGGTCTCTTGTATGGTATCAAAGTGCCAGTTCCTTCCTTAAAAACCTGTTTGTTGTAATGGTAGTCCCCTCTATTCAAGAGGTCTCGCCAAATAGCTTTCCTGGCAGTTGATTTTTTGGGTAAACTCAATGCCTTTGAAACATCCAGTTCATCCTTATGCTTCTGTTCAAAATGACGAGCCAGTTTGGGGTATAGTTTTCCGCAAAAGACACAGCTGTGTCGTTTGTCCCATATTCTTTTTCCACAATGCTTTTTTGACTTCATTACTTTCATACTTTTCTGGGGCTGTTTAGCTGATGCTGCTGTTGGGTTGCTACTACTAGCAATAACTTTCCTATCATTTTTTTTAATAATATGCTGTTCTGACTTCTGGAGATAATATAAATCTGCTTCCATTTGGATGAAATCAGAGGCACAACTGTCACTCCCAGACACATGCTCTTCTTCTTCAAGTGATAAAAAATGTTGACTATGTGGTAGCTGCAAAGCTGAATATTCATTTTCTAACTTATTCTCACACTGACTCAATACATCTGACTCGTGGGAGGAACATTCTTGGTTGTTTGGATCTTCAACATCAGCTTCATATTCAGTTCTGTCTGACTCTGTGAGTTCAGTCCTGATACTCATTTGGACATCATTTTCATATGTCTCGTATGTGGCAGCTTCTGTGACAGTACTGACTAATCCATCAAAAGCACTGAGGTCTTTTGCATGACCCTCAGAAGCTAGTTAGAAAAAAGAATATCATCAATATCATGCATCATCGTGTGTCTATTCTATATAATATATGTAATATATGAAAACTACAAGTAAAATATTTTCTTTTACCCATACAAAACTGAGTAAATGAATATTTTTGACTCGCAATGTGTTGCAAATTAAAACAAAGTACAGTGTGACCCCACTATGACGCGGTAGTTGGGAGCCAAAGAACCTGATCGCGTTATCAATCACTTCTTGTTGTAAGCAACCAGACAGTTAGCTGAAGAATAATAGAGTATCAAAACCATGTACTCGCGAACGAACCTCATTGTATACACTGAATCCACAATACAAGTGATTCCATTGAAACTATGCACACACACACTTTTAAAATATTCATTAATTTTGTCACAGGTCATATTGGTTTGAATTCAGTAGAAAAACAGCACACTCACGTAACGAATGAAGCACATTTGTTTTTCAGTATGTCCCAAATCAGCAAAAGTTCGCTTGCGTTTAATGCTGCCATTTGTAGCGTTGTTAAGCATAAATGTTTTCCCAACGAAATGGAAACTTTCACGGCACAGTTAACGTGTTCCAGTCATGTTGGAAAATACAAAAATCAATCAGATTTCATGACTTTTTTTTAAAACTTCGTACTGACTTCGTTTGAATAAAAGCTCTTTGTTTTTATTGAGATTGTAGTTGGCTTTCTTTGATGATGGGTGCATGTGTTATTGAAGTCACCACTAAAGGATAGCTTTGGAGAACCAAACAAATGCCCATTTCTTATTGTGGCGGCAACATCAAATAATTGTATTGATGATTGAGACAAATTGTTTTTCCATTTGCTGAGTACGTTTTCATAAGATTCGGTGCTTCAAAGGTAATCTGTTTCCTTTGAAATTTCAAGAAACTATTTTATATGGGTGCATTTTAAAAATTGAAGTGGCTGTCATTTGGATGATTGTAGTTAACAGTTCCTCCTGCCTATTGAATAGATCAACAAATAAGATTTTTTAAAAATAAAAAAATGTAATTTGTGGTAGCGGAATGATGCTGCCTTGCACTTGTGCATCAGAAATTTAACAAAGGGTCAACGTATGATAGAGACGCAAGTGATCTGGTCTGATGACAAGAATTATTACAAAAAATGCGGATGTTCTGTAGGATTTAATTCTGAATGGAAAGAAAAGGAATTTTACCTACCATCCATATACAAATATCAGCCTATGTAAATATATTAATTACTAGCGAGTGGCCAAAAATCTGAGAAATGCTTTGTCCGGTTGATCTTCGCAACCAGAAATGTCAACAACAAAAAAAGTAGATATCTCAAAACATACAGTACTCATGCTCGAAGTCAGCATAAGCGGATTATGATGTAACAATGCACAGTCAAGATGGTTTGTCAGTATAGATAAAGAAATTTTTCATGTAACAATAGATACATTTCATTGAGTTTTTTAAATCTAGTTTGTGGTTACCTTTCATGGGGCCTCTCAATTTCCCCACTCCAAACCAATGGTTGTATATATTATTATATAAGTTTGAACAGCCAACAATGTCGCCAATAAAAAAGTCGCTAGATGGTATATTTTGCCGCCAATAAGGAAAACAAAATCGCAGTTTGCAACATTGGCGAAGCCCTACGCGATCCGAGAATAAACATTTTGCACTTCATTTTTCGTACTTTTTGCTTGGTTGGTTATATGTATGCAGTGAAAATAAACACGTCGGTTATTGTTTGTGCAACAATTGTATACCTAATTAATTGACAACAATCACAAAGACGACTTACTGGCTTTTTACTCATGGATCAGTAACATTTCCAGTGTTTATTTTAATATAACACTTCACAAAACTGGTGAAAATGTTAAATTTTAGAAGCTACGCCACGATCGTATTATATTCAAATTCATACTAGAGCTCTTCCCCAAAGTGATAAAAGTTTTACACACTTTTTCTCGTATTTAAAAAAAGAAAAACACACATACATGAAATCAAAATTGCAGGGACCATGCAACAATCGTATTAAATTCGAATTCATATGCGATCTTTTCCCATAATGATAATAAACTTTGAACAAAAAAATATATTTTTCATGTGCGAATGAATATATGAAGTTATGGGAGCCACGCAACAACCGCGTTATATCTGAATTCACGTTATAGCAGGGCTGCACTGTAGATAACAAAACAACTTTACAATCATAAAATACTTGGATGCATAAATTTCGACTAACAAATTAATTTATTTTTCTCCTCTAGAAAGACCTAGATACTTCACAATTTTTTTAAAAATGCAGCCCATTTAAAACAAATCTTGATTATTTTTACTTTTGATCTGCCAAACCCATTACCATACACAGGTTGCAATCACATGCCTCTAACCCTTTGTTGCCATCTACGAATACTCCTTAAAATGTCATACCAAATATCACTAATGAGTGTCAATGGAATTGATGTTACAAGGTGTCCATACTACATATGATCCTTAATGCCACATATCCATTGAGCTGCAACCAGGATCATTTTGTTGTCATCATGTCAACATAAAATATCATGCAGATGACATGTACATTACAAGGATAACAAAGCGATGAACAAATGGATACATTCCGGTAATTTTCCTCATTATATTGCACAGAGATTAGTCAAATGAACATGAAAAACAGTATACTTGTGAATAAAATGACATGTCTTGAACTAGCTACTCTTCAGGAAATGCATGCATGCCGTATATATGTGACTTCAAGATGGTTGTCCTAGCAATAAGCACATGAACCTACTTTGTAGCTTACATGTTTCAAGTCACATATCTGCATTTCCTGTGCAGCAAATACACTACGTCACTAATTATGTTTCATGCAGATAAATGTAGTAAATATCTTGTTTATTGTTAAAAATGTTTGCTAGGTTTTTTTCTAACATATCTACTGAGATACGTTCATGCTTTGATTATTATCATTAATTTAAGGAGTCTACAGGTTATTCATCATATATATCAAACAGCATGTCAATGAAATTCTCTAAACTAAGCTGAACACAAGAAGAGAATGATACTGCACAGGTGAGACATGAATTTGACATATCTTTCTCTTTTGTGCAATGTTATAAGCGAAACTCAGATTACAATCAAAATGTTCACTCTGTAACAATGTCATTTCAATGCAACAAAACTGTAAAAATTACCTTTCTCCTTGGCAGTCCTAGGACATCATAACTATAAAGAATTTCTTCCCCCGGGGAAATATCTCTCACTGCAAACATGCAAAGATGCGGAGACCCATCCAAAGGTACAATGCCGATCCTTACATTTGCCATGGCTCCAACTCCCTTCTTTACCATTCTTCCAATGGAGAATTTTTCATTTGTTGCATCAACACTGTAGAAACAGGATAAAGATGTAAAAATATCCTTTAGTAGCGTCTGTAGTCGATGCACAGAAAAAATGAATAGTATAAACAGGTCAAACATAAGAAAACTTATTAAGAAAAGTGTAAAAAATTGGAATTACATTAGAAAGTTTCCAAATGCAAAAGTTATGTCATGGATAAACAGCAAATTAGCCTTTAATGATAATAATTACTACTGCTTATAAAAGATCACTGACAGTTTGCTTTGATATTTTCTAAGAAGATCAAAAGCACATCAGATCAATTAGGTTGTATTAACTACCCCCATTGCCTAATGCTAAATCGGTTTTTGGTTCAGCTGTACAGTTTTTCAACTAGCTTGCAGGCAAAAGAAAATGACAGAGTACTTCCAATGAAGTATACCTCAATGTATTATTCACTTGAGGTGTGACAATTCAATGATAAACAGAAATACCCCAAAAATTGTAACCTTAATATAAATCAATGTACACCTCTCTCTTACTAATTCGTGCACATCAAGGTTTAAAAATCATTGATGGCACTATAAGTGAGAAGAGAGTCATCGAGGGACCTATATAAAAAATCAATAAAGGGATCAACATAAACACAAAAGAGAGGTTGGTTGGTTGGCAGATTATGGTGTTGAATACACAACTAATAATAATGTTGAGATTAACTGTGAATAAATATCTCTTCATAACTGTGTAGTTTGTTTATTTTTTCCTCATAGAGTAACTTTAATTTCAGGATAAATTACAATATATTGAGATTGTCAAAAACATTATTCCACATGGTTTCCATTCGCTTAATGTGTACCACTTTACACATTGTGTACGTCACTAATTTCTGTGTTGAACTGGAAACTTTGTAGATTGAAAACAAAAACAAAAATAAACAAGGGTTAATCATTACATAAAGGATTTAATGGGTCTAGCAGCAGAGAGGGTGAATCCTACAACGTTTTTAGACAAATTTTGATTGAAATCCTAAAACGAGCCGTCCTATAATCTCATTTTAACCAAAAAAAAATATCTCAGGGGCAAACCCTACAACGTTTTCAGACAAAAAATTGATTGAAATCTTAACGAGCTTTCCCTACGAAATCTCATTTTAATTAAAAAAATGAAAACGGAGATTTTACGATTTTTTAATCAATTTTGGTCGCAACTTGTTGTCATCCACCCTCTCTGCTGCTATGGGTTAACAAAAATAATAAATGATTTGATCCAGTCTTTAGGATCTCACAAACAGACTAATCGCTAACACCTCTTCTTGTAAATCAATCAGATTATTGGACTGATCTGTGAGTTTGAAATTAATTCTCGTTAACGAATTATTATGGCATCGCATGTAGACAGGATTAATTGGGATTTCAATAATCAGGAATCCTGGAGGAGCTGTTGGTGAAAACGAATAAAGAATATATCCTTGCTGAGCTTGATTTGATCGTTCGAGATTAATTTGATAGCTTCCTTCAATAACATCACATACTAAATTGAGTGCAATCACTGAGGATATATTTACGTTGAACGGAGCGATATGCCTACCGCCACCGTCTGGGTCATTATTGTGTTTGAGGATTTTTATTTCCGGTGATGCTGTTTTTTTCCATGCATCATGAATTATTTTAAAACCAACATCGATGGCATCACTGAGAGATTTTTGTAGTTCTAAGATATTATACCCTGGTAGTTTGAATGTTGGAATGTCTTCAACGCGGATTTGATAGATTAATGCAAATTCTGTTCTCGTTATAGGATTACTGTCACCTAATATCACTTGAATGATTTGCAAATGAAATGTTTCCATATCATTGATGATTTTGTTGCATGTTTCTACGACGCTGATAAATTCATCTCGGATGAGAGAGCCGGATTTAAGGGGTATTAAAAACAGCGAAAAATCATTATTCATTGCTGTGAAATTTTCATCGATTTTAAGATCGTCAGCAACAAGAAATTTCCCTCCCCCAACATTATCGTGAAAGATCTTAAAAAAATCTCTAGTGATTGTGCGATCTTGATAACTCTTTATTGGATTATCAGATTTTATTCTGTCGGTGATATAATCAGTTTTTTGTGGTTCTGGTAAATCAACGGTTTTTCCCCCTGGTGGTAATTCAGGCCATCCTAGTACGGTTCTAATAGAACTCTGATAGATATCTACGACATATCCTTCTGTGTTTATCTCAATTGCGGATGATAGCGTCGGCTCATGAACTGTTATAGCGATTTTTGACTCTACTCCAGTAATCGATTTTATTCTACGCGCGAATTCATTATTGATTTGTTCGATTTGGTATGATCCGGTTGGTATGGAAACAACGTTCCAGTCTGGAGTCCCGTCGTCTTTATTCTTATATGAGAACACCAGTGAATTATTCGGTTGTTGACCACCAAATGATTTTGATCTGATATTAGGCCAACTGTGGTATACTCGTAATTTTGCTAGCGCTATCTCCTTCACGGGGACTGGGCTAGGGAAATTCACACTAAACTCGGGTTCCGTTGATGTTATTGATATCATACTTGTTTGTACTGGGTTCGTGTTCTCCACTATTTGTTGAAGTAATTCCATCGGTGTTGTCATCGTTGCTATACTGTTGTTGTCGCTCTAATTTTGACACCGCGGAATCATAAATACTGACCATCACTGAGAACTCACACTTTGGTATGGTTGAGGTTATTGAGATCATTCTGGTTTTTGGGTTCGTGTTTTCTAATTCCATCGGTGTTGTCATTGTTATTATATTCATGTTGTTGCTGTAATTTCGATATCGCGGAATCAAAAATACTGACCATCGCTGAGAATTCACTATCTGATATAATTGTATTATCGAGTGACGACGATATCATCAATGATAATTGCGAGTATGCGGTTGATGCAATATGAAATTGAAGTAAGTAATTCTGCAGTTTACTCTGGCTGCATGATGATATCTTTTTTGCTATCCCGGTTGATATACCCCCGATTGTAGCCACCGCAGAAATGCAAATTGGAACTACGACCGGGGCAATCATTGTAACCGATGCAAGTATTATTCCGGCGCCAGCGAGAACGCTTGACACCGAGTACACAATAACATCAATTGCGGTGATTCTTCGTCGGTATTTTTTTATTTTTATTTGATACTCCTCAGTGAGGGTTTTGAGTCTATTTTGAAATTCTCTGACCTGATCATAGCGACATTGCGTTGATGAAATCATTTTTATTTTAAAAATACTAGTGTTTTCAATTGTGAAATCCGAACGATTTTCCTTTCAATTTAGTTATTTACTTAAATCCGCTACGAATTCCACATACCAGGTTGCTGAAACCCTAATCAAATTTTTATCAGTAGCTGTTATAGTGAACTTTTCAGTTGTATCCTTGTCGATGATCGTTGAAATCGTATTGTTGACCCCGGATGAACTCGACGATGATATATTAAATTGAGTCAATGGTGTCACCAGTGTTAATCGATAAATACCCTTAACTGTTGCAGTGATATCTAATTTGTTGTTTGTAGGTGTCCACGCAAATGATCCGTGTTGGATGGTGTATACTACGTTGTTGGTTTTCTCATGAGGAATTTTTGTTTTTTCAATGATTGTTATCATCCTCGAAAAATCACCTTTGATGGCTTCGATGAATGTTTTCATCTCATCGATGGATTTTTTAATATCCGGGAGTTTTATTTCAACTTTATCCAACGGGGTTCCAATAAATTTCTCAATGATATTTTTACGAAAAACTGAAAACTGTTTTCCGTTTTCTTCAATTTTAGATTCAAGTGTTGTTAGTTCTAACAGAGAATTATCCAACTCATTTTCATGGGTAGCAATCTTATTGTCGTGGGCGGCAATCCTGTTGTCGTTGTCGGCAATCATGCGGTTGTTGGTGATAATCATCTTGTCGTGGGTGGCAATCGCGTCTGTGATCGTAGACACAAGTGCACCTGGTTTAAGTCGTCCGTCGCTGGAATACAACGCAATAGAGTTTTCAGTGGCGTCTTGCTGCCGTTTTAAAATGTCATCCGCGGATATATTACTGGCTTTAAGTCGTCCGTCGTTGGAATACAGCGCAATAGAGTTTTCAGCGGCGTCGCGCTGCCGTATCAAAATATCATCCAATGACACATCACTGCTTTTCAATTTACCCTGCTTGTCTTGAAATACAACTATTTCGTTCGGATCAACACTTGTTAAATTCAACGTCTCAGCTATTTCATCTTTGATTTTTTTTTTAATATCACCCGTTGCAGTGTCATCGGGTTTGGGTTTCAAAGATCTCCCCCAAATATCAATCATGTTATTGTAAAACTCTTTCTCTCTCTAAAATCGTTTTTGACGACTTCGTTGAAAAATCTTCGATTTTCTCCAGCGATTACTAGTGTATTCATTCACGACAACATGTGGTGGTTTTCCGCTTGGGTTACTCAAGGAGTTAGAAATAGCGTTAAGGACATTTAATACTTCGCTGCCACATATTGGTGGGTCAATCATCGTTTGTGTTGGTAGCGTAGAATACCAAGTCTTCATTGGAAGGGTTTTTATATAACGCAAAAACTCTTTTGGTGGGGCTAATCCATATGAATCAAAATAGACAATCCCACGTGGATCAATAGCGTATGCAACCCAGTGAGTTCCGGGTCCGGTGCTGTTATCTAAATTAATGATTCCGGTTTCAACGCTGTTTGGTTGATGAGGTAATTGATCTTTCATAAAGACACCTCTGAAGTTTTTAATCGCGAGTTTTTTAGCAGCATCGAGTAAATCAAAATTGGACATGGGAACCATCGAAGATTTGGGAACCATAGGTTCCTCAATTAATAAACCGGTCCTAGTCTTAGACCCTTTCCGCTGTACCACGAATACGGGGTTCCTGGTAGTCTTAGACCCAATCCGTGAACGGATCGTCCCTTTTTTTATATCCTTTCCCAGTTGCCTTCTTTAGTGCCATTCCTGCTGCAGTACCAACGGCTCCTAACGCTGCCGCTTTAGCCACCGCTGGGGCTGCTGCTGCAATCAATGCTGGTATTGCAGCTAACAACGGGAATATACCGCCTGTTTTAATCATATTTTTGATAGCAGCCGCAGAGAGAGTAATCTGAACACCCTTTTTTGCTACTAGTGCATCATTGAAATGTTTCACCTGACGAGTTGTCAGCGATAGTTTATTTGCACCACCAGTCATTTGGTTGGGTTTCAACGTGATTGTGGTTCCACATTTTTTAGCTGATTCCGATTGCAATTTTTTAATTGACCGGGAGTTAACGCAACACTAATAACACTATATGACATTATACATAATAGATTGATTCTAATGGAAAAATCCTTCGGATTTTCAATTACATGTTTTCCACTGGTGCATCTACCACTCTCATTCTTCCACCAACACCTTCAAGTAGCATTGATTTATCACTGAGAATGACAGCAACCGCTCTATAATCAGCAATAGCACCACGAGTCACATTAGCTCTAAAATGTATATCAACAACAGATTGTCTCATCAAATCGAGATGTTCCAGTGAGAAGTAATAGATCGGATACAGATTTTTAAAATCATATTGTGATATTTGCAAACCAGTATCCACATTTTTATCGCGTGCCATAAATGACAACAGACGATGATAAACTCGTGCAATATGATTTTCTGTGTAATTAAGTTGTATATCCTCGGATGGTTCCTGTTGGCCGTTTATTCTCAGTGAGACGTCTTTCACACCTAATTGATCAAATATCATATGACTGAAACGTTGATCGCCAACTCGTGCGTTATCTTGTAACGCAATAAATATATGACGTGGCGCAGCAACACCTTGTTTTGATGCTAGGTTCCAAGTGAATAACCCGTTGATATTTGATTGTTTAACATCTGTACTCACGGTTAGCCAACTTAGTAATGATTTTCCTCCTTGGTCCATAAATGATAGTAATCGTTCTTCTGCGGTGATTGCTGGAGTCAACACTGGCATCCACAATGATATTTTTGTTAAATTGACTTTACCGGCATCAGCATTTGGATTTGCATTGTCTGCTGGAATCCTCCAGATTGCGTCGTTATCATCACTCTTTCGTACAAGCGATACTGTATGCTTCGCCCCGTAGATAACTTTTCGGACGTTTCTACAGAATCCAAATATGTGATGCAGTGGAATCGCGCATGAAAATGATTTACGCGCTCCTTGCAACATTAAAATACGTGTTGCAGCTCCTAGATTGAAATTAACATCGTTGTTTATAATCATATCTTCGGCATCAATATTAGCGGTGCCAGCATTATTCTTTGGTCGTCTTACAACAAATGGATTTCCTCCAGCGGTATTCTTACCATCTTTTGCAAACATCATAGAGGGTCCTGCTGATCTTGTATAATCATCAGAATATCTCGCTAACCCGATTATTGTTGTAGCCACATCAACATCGCGATCTATCGACTCGATTTCTTTTCCATCAATTAGATATCTAGCACTCTCAAATAGCGCCATGATACCATTATTGACAAAACCGACTTGAGTACCAGCTGGATACGGTGCTGGTACAGCAGGAGTATCAGCAGCTGTTACAAGTTCTCCTTCGATTTCGATAAACGCTTCACAGGGTAGAAAGTATTTACTGGTATCATGGACTTGAAGATCAATTCTTGCTCGACAATTTGAGTCTATGGCATGATAGGCGTAATATTGATAATCGCGTACAGAATCATCCTTGCCAACTGGGGCGTCTATATCAAATGCTGGATCACGTGACTGTTTGAACATTTTATTCTATTTATCAGAGTCTAAATCGCGATTTCCCATTTCATCATCGTGTTTTTTTAAAGCCACTTCCTGCTATCATATTTGCAATATTGCTTTGGTCGGGGGTTAAAACCATCGACGCTAATTTTTCATCTACTGCGTTATTTATAATTCTACTAACACTTGCAGGCATTTCCGCTGTAGACGGTAACGGTTTTGAAAATCCTTTGGATTTCATCCGTGATTTCACTAATGATGTTAATTTATTCTTCGCAGTTGAAAACGCTTTTCCAGCAAGATCTCCAACAGCACCAATACCCTTATCACGAATAACATCAATTGCTTTCATTCCTAATTGTTTAGCCAACGGCATCACTTTTGGAGCCATTCTCGCAAATAACCCTAAAATGGTATTACCTAAACCATCTCCGTAGTATGCTCTATAAACCGGAAACCGTGAATTAACTACGTAGACGGGGGTTGGTTTATCATGATTGTAGTGTATGATCGTTATTTGAAATCAGAAACAATTTTTCAATTGTTATTTATCTAATCGAATGACTTTTCAATTCAGTCACTATGATACCCACTTTCCACTAACTCGCCAATGAAATCTCGATATGTGCTGATATCCATGATACCACCCTGAAATAATCGTCTACAGATATCAGCTGCTTCATTAATTATTTCCGGTGAGTTATTTCCAGCTCGGAACCCTCCTACAAGAACCTCTAATCGTGATATATCACTGAGAACACTACCAGGACATGAAACGCTAGCGTTTCCAACTAGACCACTCCCCAGAAATTTTTTCTCATCGTATGGCTGTCTTATTTGGAGTTGAAATTTTCTTTTGAAGTCTCTGTATTCTTTCATCCTTCTATCTAAACTCCCAGTATTTATTTCATACACTATATCAGCCCATTCATTATGTGACATTCTATAATCCGAATAATTGTCCGTGAAAAACTTCTCTTGTGAATCATAGCTGTTAGCAGCGAATTCACCTAAATTGTCTATATCCTCGTTGAGAATTTGTTGTTTAGCGCTCTCGGTAAATATAATTGATTTAGGTAGTCCACTAACTAGTTCTTCCTGAAATCCTTTAAATGTTCGTTTCGAAGCGGTTGATATATCCTGAGGAAGTGATTGCAAGGATTTTTTTGTTTGTTTAGTTCTTTTTGCTATTTTTTCTAACACAGGAATAAGACCCTCTTCTTTTCTTTTACCGTCAGGATCATCTCCCAGTATAGC
The DNA here is from genome assembly GCA_030141615.1 of Unio pictorum. Lineage (NCBI taxonomy): Eukaryota > Metazoa > Mollusca > Bivalvia > Unionida > Unionidae > Unio > Unio pictorum. The sequence goes on along the minus strand of JARLTB010000240.1, from coordinate 3,403,958 downwards.
ACGCTCTATCTCCTTCGTTGCTGTGGTTACTGGTTTAAACAATTCTTCAGATCCCGCAGCAAAATCAGTCTGAAGACTCTGTCGTTGTTGTAGTTTATTCCGTACAGAGTCACGAATTGGTACAAATCTCCTGATTGCATCTAATCGTTCACGAGCCAATCGGGTTGTTAATGCTTCATTGACCATTATTTGAAATCAGAAACAATTTTTCAATTGTAAAACAATTTTTCAATCCCGACCTAACACCATCGGATGGTCATGGAAGTGTTATTTCATCCTATAACGGCTTCTATCAATGATGGCGAAAGTGTGATAATTGTATATAAAATAAATAATACTGATAGTTCCCTCACTTTTTTGACATGTCGGATGATTTTTAATACGGTCATGGAAGTGTTTTAACAGCTCTATCATTGATGAGGGAACTATCAAAATTGTATATAAAAATAATTAATACTGATAGTTCCCTCACTTTTCCATTGATCATCCATCGATTTTTGACATCCATTGAGGGTCGGCTAAAAAAAATGATAATGGTCGGGCAATCAAATAATGATAAATGGTCGGGCAATCAAATAATGATAAATGGTCAATCAAAATTGTTCATTTTCTTGAATTAACGCCCGTAGGTTTCTAACTTTAGAATTAACCTCCTTTTTCAATTCGTATTCGTACCCCAATTCTTTTCGTATTCGTTCTACGATGGTATACAACGGAGCGAACACACTTACGTCACTGGAAAATGCGAGAGAGTCCCGAATAGAATTCTGAATTCTTTTGATGAGCGCATACTTCTTTGGTAGCATATATTTATTGTTGTTAACTCCGTATTCTATATCCTGAAAATCAGACATGATTTGATCAGGATTTAACCCATCTGATAGTTCAATATCCCAACTTTTCAATTTTGAAATCTCGGATATGATGCTATTCATGTTTTCAGAATTCATTATTCTATAATAATGATATATTTCTAAATGAAAAATATGACGCATTAGACATAACTAAATCGAATTTTCTGTCCCGTCCCTTTTGAAATCGCAGATCGACAAACCCCCTCTGCAACATATCGTACTGAGGGTCTACAAATATTGAAATACTTGCCGGCTTCATATATTGATTGAAATATTTTTTCTTCGTTAGTTATCGTATTCAAAGATTTTACTGGTTTCGTTTTTTTTGAACAATTGCCAGTCCTTCCTCGTTTGGAATTCTCACTCTGTGTGATTGCTTGAAGATTTGATAAGGAATTGTTCTTCGGATTAGAATCGATATGATCAATAACAAAACCATCTTTGATCAATCCATGGAAACATTCAAATATGAAACGATGATTGTAATATTTCTTCTTTCCAACAGTAAACATCAAATACCCCATACCATTATCCCTCCCAACTGGGTTCTTCAGTCTACGGTTTCTTACAACACCATCACTGGATGCTTCATAATTTGTACTCACAGGGTGCTGTCTGAATTCTTGGGTCATTCGTATACTATACTATTTGTCTAATTCAATGACTGATCCATTGCAGGGATTCATTATACATAAATCTTTCATTTAGACACTTGTTTTTAGTATAGCATGAAAGAGTTCAAGAGATTGACTTCGAAAAATGCTGAATTCAATGTTGATAAGGAGTTTAAGAGATTGTTGAAAATCAATCCTAAATTTAATATCGATAGACCCAAAAAACGTCCAAGAGACGGAAACATGAAAGAGTTTAAGAGATTATTAAAAATTAGTCCTAAATTTAATCTCGATAGACCCAAAAAACGTAACAAACGTCCAAGAGACGGAAATATGAAAGAGTTTAAGAGATTATTGAAAATCAATCCTAGATTTAATCTCGATAAACCCAAAAAACATCCAATAGACGGAAACATGAAAGAGTTTAAGAGATTATTAAAAATTAGTCCTAAATTTAATATCGATAGACCCAAAAAACGTAACAAGAGATTATTGAAAATCAATCCTAGATTTAATCTCGATAAACCCAAAAAACGTCCAATAGACGGAAACATGAAAGAGTTTAAGAGATTATTGAAAATCAATCCTAAATTTAATCTCGATAAACCAAAAAAACGTAACAAGAAATTACCCTGGAAAGATGCTCAATTCAATCTCGATATAGTTTCTAATACACCAAAGAATACAATTCTTGATAAAGCCATGATTAGTAAAATCAGAGATTGTTTTACTGAATTCAAACGTGATGGAGCATCTTATTGTTGGTCAACATTTCGAATTGATGGTGTTATTGACGCTACCATGAATGATGAAAAAGCAGCAGTGATAATTTCACGTGTTGGGGAAAAACGGTATTTTTTCCGAATCAAATTCATTATTGAAGTCGATGGCATATGGATTATTAGGGATAAATTTGAACCAATCCTCAAGAATAAAAAAGCTGTCATTGTGAGTAGAGATTCCAAACCAGGAATTCTAACCGGCATTGACAAACCATACTACGAAAGATCTTATCCCGTAACAGCAATGGTTTATGGGATATATCCGTTAAATGATAAACCCGATATCGCAAAACTAGCTCCTATGAAATATTCGTCAGGGCTTAATTGTGCAGCAGAACGAATAATAGAACACTTCACAAATGCATCCCGAGGAAATAAACTAACTGATCTGCGACGTAGGAAAATAACCGAGTGGGAACTGACAGTGAAACAGCATGGTGCAAAGATTTCTGATATAGCTAAATTAGAAACATCATTAAGATTTCCAATAACAGTTATGACGATAACCGGAGAGGTTTTATACGAACCGAAATATAACAAAAATGGAGCACCAATACAGATTATTGATCATAATAAACACGCGTGGACACCTGCGGTAACAGTATTTCCACGAGAACGAACCGTGAAATATATCCCTAAGGAGTTCGTCGGGGATGTTTTCTATGAAGAGAGATTATTTGATGCTATTCATGCGTTGTGTAAGGATGATCCTGTGTCAGTGTGGTTACTTAGAAGTGATGAAGATCCCGAAATAGGATTCGATCAATTTGTAAAACCAAATGGTGAATTATATCGCGTTGAAGAGTTAGATAACAGAATGAGAGAAATCGCTAGTGATTTTTCACCGGAGAGTTTCCATGAAAAACTACTCACGGATAGTTTTACTATTCCATCAGTGGTAGCTCACTTCGCAAGAGAAAAAAACTCATGGCGTCCAACACGAAGTGATTTTCTCGAGGATGTTAAATTGAGTTGCGTCGATTTGGTCATGGAGGACTGTGGAATACGAAATACTCACGTGATGGTATGATTTCAATTGATATATCCGCGTGTTATCCCGGAAGGTTTCTCGGGTATGGGGAATGTGCTGAGTACTTCAAACGATTTGGACACCCCACGCATGAAATGACTCGTGTTGCGATTAATGGACCATTGCCTGATTTTGATTTAACCGGATTCGCTCGTGTGATATCATTTGAATTAGCGTCAGGATTACATCCGTGTAGTTATGTTTGGCTCGGTAGACATCTATCTGAAAAGGCCTGGATGCCAATAGTGCTATTGAGATATATGATTGATTGTGGTATGCTAATATCGTTGATTGTTTCCGAGGCTATTATATGCTATCGAGCTCAGAAAGAAGTTTGGCTACCACAACCCGATCTAGATCGTATAATGAACGAACTACGAAAACAATTCCCTGATTTCAATGAAGAAGAAATCATAAATTGGTCTAAGAAGTTATTTGAAATTAAAAAAGAACAAGCAAAAGATCTCGGACGAAGAATAATCGGTAAATTCACTCAAGGTGGACGGTACGACAACGCAAAATATTCTTCGCGGTTGATCATAGACGTCGCTGAATACGATTTTATTGTAACGGATTTAATGAAACAGGGAAAACTTGTATCCCGTAAGGATGCTTTTCTATCCAATGGTGAGAAAATGGGTACGGTTGTTACCTACTGTGATGGATATAATTCCCAGTACACACATTTGAGAAGTTCAATGCTAGCCTATGCTTCTATTAATCTATTTTCGATGATAAATAGATTTCCTAATACCGCGGTTAGAGTGGCCACTGATTCGATGTATATACACAATAAGTACAAATCAGCTGTAGCTAAATTCACAGATCCCGAAGAAAATTGGGGGCGTTGGCGATTTAAAAAGGAGATGCTACATGAGTATTGTGAATCCGCAGACGTTGCCATGGATGATAAATATCTTTGTTGTAACCGTATTGAAAATCAATCAGAATTTTCTAATGCACCACCGGTATCTGATCCAGTATGTAGATACAAGACAGTTTATTTAAACGGTTGTGGTGGGTCAGGAAAGACAACTCGTGCAATTGAATTATTTGGTCGGTCAACCATGATTGTGCTAACACCGACTCACAGACTCGCCAGAGAGATGATACAGCGAGGGGTAAATGCCTGTACTTACCATAGTTTCTTTCGATGGAAGGGTGACAAACGGACTCCTGAGCGTATGGGTGATAAATTCATTCCTGAAATCATAATTTGGGATGAAATATGCACAGTGTCATTAGATGTATTACAAACATTTCTTGAGTGGTTGTTAAACAAAAACACAAAAGTCGTCATGTGCGGTGATCACGGCCAACCACCACCATTTGTCGGTGCATCTCCACATGAATGGCTAAGGGGTTTTGTAGACTACTATGAAGAAATCACCACTGATTATAGATCACTTGATGAACGATTACGAGAATTCAAAGCGCTAATTAGATTACAACCAGATAGAGTCAAATGCGAAATAGCGCGTGAAGTGATTTCAGAAACTCCAATGAATGATTTCTGGGAAACATGGAGACCAAATGATTTAATAATTGCAAGTAGAAAAATAGTCAGGGACACACTTCAGATGAAGTTATTTGAATTGCATAAAGAAAAATTTGCAACGCTTCCAGTACCCCTTTGTTATAGGCCATCGGATACACGAAAACAGAACATTGAAGTTGATATTCCAGGACAGAGTGAAAAACAAATTCTCGTATTAAATGATATTGTGCTGGTTGATATCAGCGTCGTCGAAAATGCATTGCGTGCTAATAAATCCCCGTGGACGCTAGGATACGCAGCAACAATACACTCTTCACAGGGATTGACTATATCGGATACAATTGTTTGGATGGTGGATAATCACATCGAATGGTCGAATTTAGTCTATCTCGCAGTATCCAGAGTACGAAGAATAAATCAACTTCGAAGAATTGTTTTCGATGATAATGACACCACAATAAATGATATTGATGTTAGCATCATTAATAAAAAAATCTCCGGTTACAAACAACAGGACAAAAAAAAAAACGAGAATTTGATATTGATGCTGAATTAATAATTACGCTGAAGAAACAACAGAATAATCACTGCGCGAGTTGCAATTGTATAATGCGTTGGCAGTATTCGGATAAGGATCCTCGCCAATTCACCGTAGACAGAAAAAATAACAATCTCGGTCATGTCAGAAACAATGTGATGTTGACTTGTCTTGAGTGCAATAGACGCAACGGTGCTAGTTAAGACCATGCGGTGGCAATTGAGTATCCTCGGGAATTACCTGTAGTTGTTGTCTAGTAAAACCCCGTTGAGGGGCAGTTGAATCCAGTTTATAGACTGGAGATCTACCCGTAGATCGTGTTATACTAGATATCTTATGCGTAGTGACGCTCCGAATAGGATCAGTAGCCCTTTTTCTACCCCCTTCAAGCTCTCCTGGTTCGTATAAGTACCTAACAGTGACATTACTACCAAGAATTGGTTCTTTGAAATCTTTTTGTGGTTGTACGGGTATTGACTTCTTTTTAATCGCGTTGATAGGTTTCATGTTGATTGTTCTAGTAATCTCGTTATTCAGTGCAGTTATCACAGATGGTAATCTTTTAACCCATTCACGGGATCTTTTTTCTTGAATGAATTCTTTTGCGTATTGATATCCAAATAACCGCTCAGCAATCGTCCGATTAAATCGTTCTACAATGGCCTGATCGCGATGTAGCGCACTATGCCCTCGTCGTATGGTGACATTATGATGTTTCATTGTAGATAATACTGCACCCTGAAATTCCTTGCCAGGATCAACCTGCAATAGATTTGGCCAGTGCAGAGGACCTCGTCGATAAATCCTTTCAAATGCAGAAGCGACTTCAGTGGCTGATTTTGTTTTTAACGGTTCTGCTTCTTTGTATCGACTTGCAATATCAACTACGGTTAAAGCGTATTTGTAACCACGATCATGTGGCAGAAATAATATATCAGCCTGATGAACTTCATTAGGAGCGGTCACATCAAAATGCGAGAATTGAATTTGTTTAGGCGGTGGTAGATAAATTTGCCATAGTGCCTGTTTGGATAACCAATTAGCCGCAGTGGTTTTTTTTCACTTTTGCAGCGCTAGCGAGTTTATGGACTGCTGATTTACCCCTCCAGTATCCTCTTGGGGAATAATAAATTGATTCCATATTATTAATTACCGGCACCTAACATCAATTTGCTTTTCATAGCCGATTTTATCAAAAATGAAGCCAATTTTTCTTTGAAGGATTTATCAGGAATAGCATTTAACGCATGAATTAATTTCACATCTGCGAGATGCCTGTGTTGCAGATTGCTGCTTTTATAAGCAACATCATGAAGGTGACAGGCCTTATCAATGGCGTTTATTGGTTCTTCACCGGGGTTGGGTTGATTTTGATTATTGAGTCTGATATCAAGTCTGGTTCCCGGTCCACAGTAGCTATATCCGGGAAGGTGCTTTTCTCCGGGGTATTTTGCCCATGGGGTTCCAGGGAGCTTTGCCAATTTGGCTGCGATATCACCTCCTCGTATTTTTTAAATCAGATCTCATAGACACAAATCTAAATTTCTTTGTACCACATTGCACGCATTTACCAGAAAGCGCTGATCGGTTATTTTTAGTTGTAATCGTCGTCAAGTCATCTGTGCCAGTACGCGTTTTACACTTCACACAATATAGATCCATAATTTATGTATAGAAATATGGATATAATTGATTTTTCAGCGACTAAAAGAAGAGAACCGGTTAAGCATCATGCAGCGCTACCAAACTCTATCCGGATGATTATAATCGGGCCATCTGGATCCGGTAAAACGCAATTGTTACTCAATTTAATAATGAGATGGATGAAGTGGGATAAGTTGTATTTAATTGCCCCTAGCGTAGATGATCAACGATGTTATGAAGTGCTAAAAGATTTTAATGAAAACGCTTCAGAAATTAAGGGTGAGAACGCCATTGAATTTATAACCGATATCGATGAAGCACCGAGTATTGATGATATTGATGGAGATATTAACAATTTAGTCGTATACGACGATATAATGTTGGATAAACAAAAAAATCCTTCTAGGATCTTTTCCCGGGGGCGTCACAAAAACACTGACGTGATATATGTCACTCAACGCTACACTCAGGTTCCAAAAGTCATCAGAGATAACTGCAATTTATTGTCTGTATTCAACGGAGTTGATACTCATACTCTTAGAAATATTTGGCAGACATGGTGTTCTGATATGGACTTCAATCAATTTCGAGATTTCTTTAGTCATGCTCAGTCAAAACCACACGGATTCGCAACAATAAATTTGCATGATCCTCGGACACGATATCGTATCGGACTGGATCAAATATTCGGTTAAAATCATTTATTATTTTTTGTTAGCCTGTAGCAGCAGAGAGGGTGGATGACAACAAGTTGCGACCAAAATTGATTAAAAAATCGTAAAATCTCCGTTTTCATTTTTTTAATTAAAATGAGATTTCGTAGGGAAAGCTCGTTAAGATTTCAATCAATTTTTTGTCTGAAAACGTTGTAGGGTTTGCCCCTGAGATATTTTTTTTTGGTTAAAATGAGATTATAGGACGGCTCGTTTTAGGATTTCAATCAAAATTTGTCTAAAAACGTTGTAGGATTCACCCTCTCTGCTGCTGGTCTACAAATTTAAAACAGCGTAAATTAGAGCACGATATAACATGCAGTTTGTGATACGCTTGAAAAATTACAATTCACTTTTGTTTGAAATAATGATTTATTTTTTTGATGATTAACTCGTTGATTTCTTTGCGCCAAGCAAAATCCCTCAGATTTCTCAACTGCATGATCGTTATGTAGTCAACATTTAGGGTATCTTTAATTTTAATGCAAAATAACACTTTTGATCAAAGCAAAGCCGGCAGGTAATTAGGTACACCGAGTTGTAAGAGTAATATAGAGTTATCGAGGGAGTGGTGTACTGGCCATTTTGATTACATCAATGCACAATAAAGTACACATACCACACTGTCTTCTCCTTGTATCTAAAATAAAACAGGAAACTCGCAGCTGATTTTTCACGATATAGCTTTTCTCTCTGGCAACCTTCTTTGTACGAAATAAGTTGTCCCTGATATTGTAAGATGTATTCATCTTTCTTTACACTCTTTGCAGCAAACACACCATGTCCTGCAATGTAAAGAATGTATTGCATGTCTCAGTTAACAAAGGCAAATCATGGCCACTAACAAGGTCGATCTGTCAAATGAAATGCTTAATAATTATTTTAAATAACTGTACAATCCATTATGATGCAGTGAATAACACTAAACATAATGCAGAGATAGAACAAAAACAAGTCATTTGGCAGTACAATTGGTGTCCAGCACACTATAAAAAATGTGGATGTGCCCAAGACTTATTAAGATGACTTATCATCTGAAGAAAATTATGCGAATTGAAGGCCAGGTATATAGTGATGTTACATGTTCACCCAATGACTTGCCTGCGACTTGTGTAGATTATTACTGAGGCTGAAGACAGTTGTATGTAATGTACTATAAAAAAAATCATTTGCATTTTTTAATTATTCTCTAATTTATCTCAACTAAATGTCCAAGTCAATTTCTACTATAAACTTCACATTCATTTGTTTTCAATTTACATGGCAACCAAAGTACTGGGCTTATCAATGTAAACTATGAATGCACAACATTTTTCATCTTCTGATCTCCGAATTACGCAGGCTATTGGCAAACTTTTATGCGTAGCAAAACAAAAATAGGTTGTGTTGAGTTTCCAGTCACTTTTGTATATTAGTCCCAGATAAACTCATTACTGGATCTTTCAATTATAAAATACTGATACAAATTACTATACAAATACAAGGGGACTAGATCAAAGAAAAAGATAAACTAATTACTAAATATATTACTACATGCAGTTTCAAAATGTGACATACAAAGAAGGTACTCAATAAATAAAAACTTAGTAATCAGTTTAGAGATGACCTGTTTACTTTTGGGATATCATTTTCCATTAATTAAGATATGATATCTCCATACACATTCTTGTGATCAACACGAAAAGTAAATGAATTCAGAACCATTTTGTAGGTGGGTTGTAAGCATAAATAAAACAATTATAAAAAAAAGTCCAAAATGAAGTAAACATTTAAACAAGACAAAGAGTTTGGAAATCAGAAATAATGTTTAGTAATGGCTTGATGGCCTTAAACTAGCAGAAATGATCAAAACAACCTTTGTAAAACTCAGCAAACCTATGAAATCATGAAGTCAATTTAAAAATAAATTCTGAAAGTCCAAAAAGTTTTATCACAAATCCAAAATAATAAAGTTCTAATTGAATTCCTGTTGTCTCCAACTGACTGATGTGCCAGTAATAAAAAAAACAAGATGTCCTTGTCTGAATTCACTAAAAGTACAAATCAATGTTTCAGACCAAGATTATTTAACACTTTGTAATGCCAGTAAATCATTTCAAAAGTTACATGCACCAAAACTAAAAACAGAACATGGCAATAAGACTGATTCCACCATAGATAGTAAAATAGGAATGAGTAATGTTTCAAATAACCTATATTGATATGTAAAGCTAAGACACAAAATTAGAGCCAGAATGTAGGTCAGTTCCTTTTGGAAACATTAATGTTGCAAAGAAGTCTAAGAGTTTCCAAATTACAACCCAATGAACTAGACTAATTTTTTTAAAAAAATAAAAATAACTTCATTGATATTAATCCTAATATTTAATCCATATTCACTGAAAAATATGAAATATGTATAATGCAGTTCACAAAATCAATCACAAAATACAATCATCAAGAAAGGTAACTAATAACGCAAATAAACAAATAACAAACCTCAAAAAGAGTTGTAATATCATAAAAATGTTTTAAACAACTGTACCTACTAAACATAACAAAACCATTTATTTAATGTTGTAAAATTATATTAATTACATACCTATATAGTCATCTATAGATTTCACCACAAATCCAGCTGGGTCTATTCCGACCTTGCATGATTCCAATGCTTTATCTATTTCACTATGCGGAACTTTTTTGTGCCCCCTTAAAACAAAATATAGTAATTCATGAAATGATCAATGCAAAGATTTTCACCTAGGTTCACCAGAAATTTGTATGCAAGAAGAGCAAATATATCTTCAGCAATATTATATTGTCTACTTTTTTTATCTAATAGGTAACACCATGAAATATTAATAGCTTTTTAAAGTATATATGTCACTGCCAGCTTGGGAATAAATTTGATTTAATCCAGGTAAGTCTAGCTCAAATTATCATGGTGCAGTCAATAATACAGAAGTTTTACTGATTGAAATTTGAATGATTGATGGATGAGTACCATCCAAGGAAAGACCAAAACACATAGCGGTAAAAAAAAAAATGTCTCACCTATTCTGTTTAGAGAAGGTTTATAGACTTATTTTATTTTCAATTTGTATACTTTTGGTTTTTATTCAAAGAAAATCTGAACCACCTTATGCAGTCTAAGGTGTAGATAACTGAATACCAGTTAATGCCATTAAGTTTTTTTGAAAAAAAGCCCATTCTGATTTTTCAAATCCCATAATGACTTACATCACGAGGCTGAACATGCATACTTATTCAATAGAAACTATGTGTACCGCACAGGACTGGCCATTCGATGAGGCAAGATTGTTTCTTCTGACCCGCATATTTTTTCTTTGTTATTAAATTCATCACAAGACAAATTTATTTAAAATAAGAAAATAATGACATGTTTCATTTTTATAATACAAATCTCAAGTTTAAATCACACTTCAATAATACTATGATTGGATATCAAAAGAAATAGTACAAGATATTACAGAGACCTCATCAGGGCATCTACCAACATTCCCCTCAGCCAAAAAAACCCAAAGTAAATGTACAGTTACTTGTCACTTGAAATTTGGCTAGTTATATTCTTGCTCATGTTTATTGGGTAATAGGCACTTTAGGTAAAGAGTCACATAAGTTGAGACCCTTTTGTAATTTTGGAAAACCCCTCCCCAACACTTCATCTGATCCTGCTGTGCTCGTGCATGGGGTAACTATCAAAACTTGTGCAGTATTGTTTTGCATCAAATACGAATGCGGTTTGTTGTAAACTGCTTGGTGTCTATTGTTTTGTAATCGTTATTTTCACTACTGATTTTCACATGATAATTAAAGTACATGTATATTTTATAATCTGCAGGTAATGGATGTCTGTACATTCTGATAACATAGTATTGAAAGATTTTAAAAAACACATTAAGCTTCATTAGACCAAATGTACACAAAATAATTCAAAATTTGTTATATTTAATATAAGTTATATAAATTATAATAAATTGTACTTTCTTTTCTGCAAGTGATGCAACATGAAACTAAAAAGAAGCTGGAAACCACATTTCGGTGAGAGTTCAAACAGTACCATAATCTAACATTAACAGCGTGTATTGCAATTTCCATAAGAGTTTATTGCTTCAGTTATTAATAATAAAAACATATTACTATTGATTTAATATTGATTTCTAAAGTGGATTATTATGTTGTGGTTATTAATTATTACATTTTTCTTATTATAAGTTTCGTGATGTGTGAGATTTGTGCAACTCAGTATGCAAAACAGCTATATACATGTAGTTTGATTGAAATTATCATGTATTATGCGTGATAATGGCCTAAATGTAAAGATTCTGCAGATCTTTGCATATGTACTATATGGATGACCCCTAATGTGAGATCTATGAAAAATACACATTCATCAAACAATACATTTTCTCTGTGCAAAGAAAAGTAAACATTTTTGACAGGTGTAATTGTTTAGACACCAATTATGTAAGTTGAAACAATATGGCAGTGTTCATATACAAGTACGTAATCAAAGGTATTTATTTTCAATATCTTCTTCTTTACAATATATGACATGTGAATACGTTTCAGTACGAACAGTAATTTTAAAGATACATAAATTATCCATGTAGAAGTTAATCAAAATATCAGATAACGGTAAAAAAGAATAGTTCATGACAAGATACGTGAACTTTATATAAAAGTGTAAATGATGATAGATAAAACGTTACGAGTGACGAGAACACTTATTAATAAAATCATTACTAATATGCTTTTGTTTGCAATAGATTAAGCATTAAAACTATGTAACAACTGTATTAGGCCCTATTTAATAGTAAATGTTATTTTCTTTAAAAAATGTCGCAAATTTAACAAATTTCAGCAACGGTATACTACTGTACACGTTATTGCGTTCCGGTGTTTGTATGCACCGTTGCGAAATGTGTTCATCAGCTTTTCGTAAATGAAAAAAGTACAGTAGTAAATAGTTATTTTCGAGAAATTATCAAAGTATTATGAACAATTTGATCTGGCATATGTATTAAATGGTCTTCATTAGAACTAGGAAATGTGTATAATCATCAAGATAAGCGCATTAGTGGAAATGGGATAAAAGCATGTTGTCACAAATAATAACGAATATAAAACCTAGAAGCTGTTTTTTGAGGAATACAATTAACAACTTGAAAAAGAATTGTTTTGTTACTTACCAGTGTGATCCAGCATGTCTTGCCATCTTCCAAGAATTTAGTGTATTAGGCTAAATTTTGCCGGAATGGAATCAATGTACGCGGTTAAACAAAAACGCGCCAAAACACCGCACAAATGGACGCCACGGGCTTAAAATATCGCACTTTATTCTGGCATCGCCAGTTTGCCACTATTACAAAATTATTTTTTTTTAAACCAGTAATTATTTTTAAAAGTCGCATTTATCTGCATATTTAAATTGACAGTGACACTGCAAAGCAGCGATATTCTGATTGGATGACAGTCTGAAATCACACGCATTCTGATTGGCTAATAGTTTGCACACTAGTCAAGCGCCAAAGGAAGGCTGCAAATTGTGTGACTGTTACACACGGAGTGTGACTGTATGTCAAACATTACCGACTTTGTGAGGACTTTTACAAAAACACGTGGTTGGTATCATATGATCATTCTCAACCATTTTCCGACAAAACATTTCGAGGACTGGTGTGTAAGTCCTCGAAATGTAGTACAGTCCTCGAGATGTTGGTGTGCAACCCAACTCAAGTCCTCGCAAGTATAGCAAAACACACACACACACATACATACATACATACATACATACATACATACATACATACATACATACATACATACATACATACATACATACATACATACATACATACATACATACATACATACATACATACATACATCATAATAATAATAATAATAATAATAATAATAATAATAATAATAATAATAATAATAATAATAAGATTAGTCACGGTAGATGACTTAGACTTTGAGAGGGTTTTAGAGAAAGGTTTTTCGCCAAATTCTGTATTGGCAAGAGAATGGCATGAAGATTACAGTCATAAGGACGCCAAGAGGTTCAGGTGAAACTAAATTAAGGGGCAGTAAGTCGCATACATATGCATAAATTATGGTCAACTACTATATAGCCACTGAAATACTTGTGTTGAAAATCTATTTTTTAAGTCAACAAATGTCTAGTCATAAATTTCGTCTGATGACATGGAACGTAAAGGGAGCCATGTATGGTGCACCATTCTTGTACTCTTTGCTAAATGAGGTAGATATTGCAGTGCTTACTGAGCACTGGCTTCTTCCAGAGCAACTCAACTTTTTAGACAATTCGAATCCACAGTTTAAATCTTTCTCACGCTCTGACAATAGGCTAAAAGTGAATTTTGAAGAAAGGATAAGACATACAGGGTTTGGTGAAATAGCAATCCTATATAGGAAGTCACTCTGCGTTAATCCCGTATTGATCGTCGGCAGCGATAGAGTCTTAGGGATAAAAGTAATATGTAATGATAAAATAAAATATTTTGTATTCGGAGCACTTTTGCCATCAACTAATTTTCCTATTACAAGCTACTATAAAACAATGGAAGAATTAAAGGACCAGTTTGATATGTTCTGTAAAGAAGGCATTCCCATACTCGCGGGAGACTTCAATGGCCAGTTGAGTTCACTGCTTAGCTCCAAAACGAACTGTCTAACAACAAACGTTAGAGGCGCTATTCTAGAAAAGTTTCTGACTGATGGGCACTTAATATCCGTTAATAGTCAATCTATTTGTGAAGGGCCTGACTTAACATTTTTCTCAATCGATGGTAAATCCAAATCGCTGATAGACCATATATTATTGCAAAAAAGCAAATTCGATTGAGTGGTTAAGGCCGAAATAATTGATGACCATCCTTTGAACATTTCAGATCATAATCCTGTAAAAATAAGAGTTGCTCATTCCTTTTGCATATAATATAATCATGGCTGACAAACATATAATTCCCTCCATAAATTGGAAGAAAGCATCGGCAGAACAAATAAATAGGTATAAGGAAGCAACACGGAATGCATTTTTAGCGCAACTGCATAAGGCAGAACTAGTGACAAATGTTGAAGTATTATTCAAGACACGGTAAAGATCGTACATGACGCAGCTTCTAGGTTTCTGCCCATAAAAAGGTTTTGCCCGTCCGCTAACCCTTACTGGAAACTACTAAACGTGAAAAAGTTTCATACAGAAATGAGGCTGAAACGTAGGGTATGGATCTCTGATGGTAGGCCAAGAGGATGGGAATTTCAGTCATATGCAAACTATAAGAAAGCGAAGAAACTGTTTGGTAAAGAGTTACTGAGAGCAAAAGAAATGTGTGATAGAGAACAGTTCAGTGAGCTTGAAAAGGATGCAGAGCTCGATATTTCCACTTTCTATAAGTTTATACGGAATAAAAGACATAAACGTGATTACATATACGAAATTAAATCTAACGGAAAAAATCGTACGCGACCACGACTCTATAAGAGATTTATGGGCAAATCATTTTTCCAATTTGTCACTACCTGACAATACCTATCTGTACGATGGGAATCAATACCAGATGGTTTTAGAAGTGTTTAAAAACAGAGTATAGAAATCCACTCCCACGTTAATGAAGTTGTTGACAAAATTCCCACTAGAGAAGAAATCAGTTGTGCAATTAGTTCTCTCAATAAAGATAAGGCATGTGGTCACAACGGTATTGTTGCCGAGCATTTACTGTTTGCGGACACTCAAAGCAGTGTACAGTTACTTGAAACTGTCTTCAAAAAAGTGTACGAGACCGAGGAATACCCATGCCATTTTAAACAAGGTTTAGTAATACCAATATTTAAAGGAGGGTGAAGAAGCAAATTAGATATGAATAATTACCGTGATATAACTATAGATCCATTGCTTCAGAAAATACTAGAACGAATTACATATAATAGACTACTTATATTTTCTAAGCACATTAATTTTCCAAATCCATTGCAACAAGGTTTTAGGAATAATTGTGGTAGTATCACTGCAGCGTTCTGCATCAAAGAATCTATATGCTACTATATGGATAAAGATACTCCTGTCTATGCAACATTTCTTGATAATGCTAATGCATTCAATACAGTCTGGCACAATGGGTTATTTTACAAGCTGTACAAACTAGGCTTAAACGGGAAGACGTGGCGCATCATGAAAGACTTGTTTAAGGGAGTGACCAGTTCTGTTTTATTTGCGGACAAATTGTCCAAATAGTTCAATATTAAACAGGGTGTAGGGCAAGGTCGTATCTTGTCCGCTTGGTTCTTTCTCGTTATGATAGACGATTTGATCACTGATTTAGATCAAACTTTGAGAGGCCTAAAACTTGTCGATCTCCACCTTCCGTGTGTCTTATTAGCTTACGACACAACTGTAATGGCTAATTCGCATCATTCGATGCAGCATCTGCTCGATACAATCTCTAATTATGCAAAAAGGTGGAGATTGAAATAAAACGGAGATAAAAGTTGCAGCATACTCTTTACAAACAAAAGAAGAACTGACATCCCTTCTTTTCTATTCAACAAAACGCCAATTCCAGTAGTCAAAAGTAAGAAATATGCCGGCATACCTCTAACGTACAACTTTAAACCTAATGACGCGATAAAAAAAGCATGCGATAAAGGTAAACACTTATTAAACACTTTTTTTATTGGTATCGGAGACGAGGGAATGAACCCTCCAACAAGTATGAAAATCTGGAAAAGAATAATTCTACCCGCAGTCCTATATGGATGTGAATTATGGTCGAATATGACAAGCACCAATATAGAAGAACTTGAGCTATGTCAGAGATATGAAGCGCGACGAATGCAAGCTTTCTATAAATATTCGCCCACAGAGGCAACAAGTAGTACCTTAGGACTCTGGTCAATGGAAGCATACATAGATAAGATGAAATTGTTTTTTTTTAACCGGCTGTGTAGGGGCGATTGGACTCTTATCTGGAAAAAGATTTTCATTTTGCGCTTATGTCAGTACTTGACATACATACATACATACATACATACATACATACATACATACATACATACATACATACATACATACATACATACATACATACATTCATACATACATACATACATACATACATACATACATACATACATACATACATACATACATACATACATACATACATACATACATACATACATACATACATACATACATACATACATACATACATACATACATACATAATAATAATAATAATAATAATAATAATAATAATAATAATAATAATAATAATAATAATAATATTGAGGACCTTGTATAGCACCTAATCTTTCGAAGCTCTAAGAGCTTTACACCATCAATATTGATATGACTACACTATAGAAGAACAAATGACAAAAACAATGAAATTGGAAAAGATAAAAACATGCTGAAATCATAGAAGATAAAACCCATGATTAGGTCGCAAAGTTTGTCCCTGCAGTCAAAATAGGTGAGTCTTCAGAGCACTCTTAAAAGGGACCACTGTGTTTAATTTAAATGGGCAATTCGTACGACGTCGCCGGGCTTTGGTGTGCAAACAAACGTTGTCCATATGACTTTGTGTTCACCTTGGGAACAGTGAATATACGATTATCAGAAGAAGAGAGTAAGGATATAGCTATTGTATACAGATGGGTGAGGCTGGATATGTATGATGTACTGGAGTCGGTCATTGAAACATAGCACAGAGAACAAATATTTGTGTTTGATTCTGTATCGAATCGATAGCCAGTGTAGGGTACAGTGCAGTGGTGAGGTGTGCAATGATCGAGGTACTCTAACGATGATCCAGGCGACTGTGTTTTGAACTTTGTGAAGTTTCTGGAATAAATATTGTGACGAACCAGACAGAATTGAGTTACTATAGTCCAGTATTGAAAGAACTAACGAACAAACAAGTGTTTTAGTGGCATCAACTAAAAGATATTTACGAATGGAACTGATGCCTCTCAATTCATGATATTCAGTTTTGTTCAAGACAAGTTGGTGCAATGTGTGAGTACTGTCTAGAGTAACGCCTAGGTTTCGTTCTGAGTGTGAGAATTGAATGTTGATGTAGCTGATATTTATTGTCTGAGGTAAAGGATGTGAATGAGTCTTTGTGATGTGATCAGAATACAATACTTCTGACACTAACATGGTGTTACATTGTTTCATTGGTGGAAAAGTCCTAACCCTAACCATTGGACGAGCGTCTCTGATATGTACCAACCCACTCATAACTTTGAACATGAAAAGTGATATTCTGATGCCACTCTCAGATTTTACTCCAGCTTGATATACAAACGTATCCTTTTGTTAAATACTGCAACATTTCTTTACGAGTGGTATTTTAATTCTTGTTTGTATCTGGCTGGTCTAATACGATGTATAACATTGTTTTCAGCATATCGGAGTATAATCAAATATATTTCACAAATCAGATTCTGACAAGCTCGTACATATCTCCAGCTGAGATCTAGTGCGATACGTTAATATAATGACTTCATCGTTATGATGTGCATTGTAGCTTTACGATTGCATTCGATATACGAGCGTTATTGGTTCTTCCCTTTAAACTCTTCTCACATAAACGTGCTTGTTTCATCTAGCTAATAGTTTCTAAACGAAAACGCATTTCAGTTTCTTCTCCTTTCTTTATGTTTAGTCATCGGCTTGCGTACATAAGTAAGTGACGGTATAATCTTCTTTTCCATATTTTGAATTGCATTAAATACATTCTAAACTCTGTGTGTATTCCTTATAGCTTCAGTGTTACCTTCATATCATCATGTATTCCTAACCTTTACTAGGTCTTGTATTTTATCATTGATATCATTCTTCCCACTATCACGCTGACCCTAGGCCCAATATTCACGACATGAATGTTTGAGGTTTACAACGACTAGAGTTCTATAGCAGTTAAGCCCTGTTTTCATTACCTCTGACACATTTAAAAATACAAACATTCATTTTTCAACAGGTCATGACTACCGAGTCCATGATTGTGTGACAAGCCGGTCAACATAAAATGTTAATATGCAGTAATGTCATTAAATCTTAGCAGTGTGATACATTTAACGTGCCTATATCCTTTATCTTTTGTTTTTATTATGTGACACATTTAGATCTTCACATTCCGTAATTAATTTAAGTCTTTTCAAATTTCATAACACCAAAAACGTCTCATCCTTTTTTGAATATTTAACCTTTAATTTGACACCAGAGTGAATCTTTAATTTGCGAGTCAGTGGTTTAATAATATATGAGATATTTTTTAAGGCTAAATGTTTAGCTTTTAATGTACACCATCTGCTCGGATAACTATCTGCTTATATAGAATATCATTTAGTCGCATGATGAATACTTATATTCATGACTTCATAACCCCACTCCACGGAAACGATTCACAATCATACAACCAGACTTCAAAGTCGTATAGTTATGTTAAATAGCACGTTCATGCATATCATTGTATTGTCAAGATGTAATATGTAATTTGAAAAAGTGTCTAAAGCAAATGGAAGAAATATTGATTATTCGTCTTGACTTAAGATAGAAATAATCCATTAGTGAAAACCAATTTATTTTAGACTGAATTAACACTCACCAGGTGTATGACTAATTGATAATTAAATTGTATTTTCACAATTATCTAAGAAAGGAGACAATCAGCTAACACCGTATCATACTGACTAACTTCGTTCGGTAAAAATTAATATCTCATTTGTAGTAAATTTATTTGTTTTAATTTACTTTTTATTTTTTAATTCCATTTTAATTGCTAAACATAATTTCGACTTTGTTAATATGGAGTTAAAAGTCTATAAGGATATGATTGCAACAAATGTAAAATTAATTTTATTATGTTAAATGAACCTTTAATTTTTTATTAGCTGTAATATAAAAGTTAGCTGAATCATACACATCACCAATTGTGACGCATTTTTATCTTGTTATTCTCTAATGTATTGCTTTTCAATTTTGCAAGCACCCAGATTGCATGCTCCGTTATGCAATAAGCAAATGATTAATTGACCACATATTAATACGTCAAAACCGTATAAATATCGTGCATCTATATTCATGTTGAAATCAAGTTGATTGAGAATACCTAACACCTATATGACAAAGATTAGAAAGATCGTCAACATTATATATGCATAATTTAATATATTGTTATGGAATCAGAATTGCCAATTAAATTTAAATAATAGAAAGGGTAAGTCGTTTGCTTAAGATCACGATAAAAATGAAGTTCCTAATTATTTTCCTGCGAACTCCTGATTAGTTTGTGTGACGAAAAACACATTGTGTCTGATCGTTATTGCAAGTGAATAGGATGCCATTTCCATATTCGACGGTTAACGTACGTAATGAACTGTTATATAAAAAGCCCTTGTTTTTTGTGCAGTATAAACAAGCGTCAGAAAAAAGTTTTTTCCCATTCAATCAAATGATATGCTAGGAAAAATTACTTAAACTCGTCATTTATCGTTTATTTATTTATTGCAAGAGGAAATTTGTCAGTGACTTATCAAAACGCTGTACCTTGTATAATACCATTGTACAATTTAGACGGAGTGTGATAGATGCAAATATATGTCAAGTGGAATATACCATTTTTAATCGAGCTTGCTGATTGTACAACCTCAGATTAAAGATAACTAAGTAAATAATGATTTATGAGTAAATTATTGAAATATAAAAGTTGTTAATTCAATTATAGTACTGCCTGACTACACTATAATGATACATATTAGTAGACCGCGACAATGACTATTGCGCCACAATAAAGGTTCCGAATAATGTAACGACGTAGCAAACATGCGGGCTATTAAAACCGATATTTTCTTGGTAGTAAAGAACAAAAATAATAAGTATCACTTATTATGTATCACGTTAATATACTTGATTTTTATGGATGTTGTTATTGCTACCCTTATTGGTATTACTGCAGATTTACTTCTTTGAAAAATTAAAATTTTAGCCGAATTATAACATGAAAAATCTAGGGCTTGAAAGTGGTTGACAGTTACTTTTCCATAGGCAGTTCTTGGGGTACTTGAATTAAGTTGTATTCGATTAAAAAAACAACCTTAGTCTAAAACTGAAGGAAACACTATACTCTTACCTGAATACACCACCGATATACAACCCAATTAAAGTTTAATTGGATTTTGTGATTGAATGAGAACTAATGCAAGAAATCTGAAATAAGATACATGTGTATCGTTCATATTGCCATGTTATCATTGGGTAATGCACATAGACGCAGAGACATGCAAGCACATATAATATGGAGTTTATCATTGTAGCAGTTATTGCTGATGTTATGTCTCATATTTAAGATTTAACATAACCAGATCGAATCTCTGTTGTTAGTAAATTATTAAAATATAATGGCTGTTAATTCAATAAAGGTATTGCCTGAAGACTACGCTATTATATTTTATCTTCGAAAATGATCACTGCCTTACCTCCGCACCAATCACTATTGCATCAAAATAAAGGGTTCACACTACGCCGCAACTTTTCAATCGTTTAGGTCTATTACTATAACCATAATCTTGATAGAAAAAAAAGTATTACTGATTATTCATAACTTTAATATAGTGAATTATCGTAGATGATGTTATTTCTGAAATTATTGATATTATTATCACTGAGTATGAAAAGCTTTAATACAGTTAATTATCGTACACGATATATTGCTGATCTTATTGCTATTATTATTTCTGATTATAAATAACTTTAATATAATTGTCATGGTTGCTGTGAATGCCGCACTTATTGCTATTATTAATTCTGATTATAAAAAACTTTAATATACTTGTCATGGATGTTGTTTATGCCGCACTTCTTGCTATTATTATTTCTGATTATAAAAAACTTAAATATATTTGTTATGGCTGTTGTTAATGATGCACTTATTGCTACCATTAGTTCTGATTATAAATAGCTTTAATATACTTGTCATGGCTGTTGTTAACGCCGAACTTATTGCTATTTTTATTTCTGATTATAAATTACTTTAATATACTTGTCATGGATGTTGTTAATGCCGCATTTATTGCTATTATTGCACGTTTATTTCACTTCGTTGAAACGTTTAAAAATGCTTGAATTATAGCACGAAACATCTAGGTTTTGAGATTGCTTGACATTAATGTTCCATATATAAATTTTATACAAGTCCCTTACTTCTCAAGAAAAATTGTCATTCGCATACGTTACTGAATATATTTGAAGTCATTTTGATTATTCGTCTTGACGAATTAAGCAAGAACAATCCATGCTCGAAGGAAATTATTTTTTCTTTGATTGCAATCAAGATGACCAGGTGTAAAACTGATGAACAATTTAGTTTCTCACGCTGATCTAATCAATAGGAAAACAGCTAACACCGTTGCATGATCTATAACTTCGATCTGTGAAAATGTATTCCACATGTTGTTGGATTTTATTTGTTTTCGTTTAAGTGTTTCTAATATTTGCAAACATTACTGATGATACTATTATTAATATTAGTTTTCATGTTTTTTCATTGTTGTTATTACCATTATTATAGTCGCATTTGTTTTATTATTGTTACATTCAATTTTAAATTGTGTCATGTGTTTCTGTTTCTCATAAACGACAACTGGATTTTGGTTACGATTATGCATATTTCTTATCTATATTTAAGTCATAAGAGTATATCCCTTTAAATGAATAATCAGAAATATTTCGAGGCTGCTTGTCATTCATTCCAACCTAGTTTCGTGATCAAAGATGCAGCTCCGAATCACTAAATTCATATCGGACAAATCGGGAAGATAGGCAAGTTATTGAATGTGGTTACAATGTCGAGATCAAAGCGATGAGGATTCAATTTCTGCAATAGGATAATTTCATGTTAGGTAAATGAATATAATTTGCTGATGTTCCCGAAGGAACCGAGTTAATGAAACCATAGTTTAATTGAAATTATGTGAAGTCTTACTAGTTGACATGAAGTGTAATTATTTGTTTTTCTTTGAAACAACTTACATTGACATCATTAACGTTTCTGGTTAAAGTAACGCTGTATATTTAATACGCTCAGTTTAGTTTCCTCGGTTCCAATTGTTGGAAAACAAGTTCATATGTTCATATATGTATTTGCATATGTGAATAGTACATCAACATATTTTCTTTTCCAAAGAGCGCCCATAATATTCAAAGTCTGATGACAAAATGTCTATATATTTAATACAATTTCATATGATAAAAGAGAAAACAATTGTTACATTATTCATTTTTATTTCACAATTAATTTAATATTTGAAGGAACATTCAAGAATTCCAAAAGGTGCGTCGTGGTAGTATATATTACAGGTTATGAAGGAATACGTGATACAAATGATCTTATACAGCCAAATATCAATTTAATATTCCCAATTGAATTTGCTTCAAACTGATGAAATACTATCATGTATATACTATCTATCTCTCTTTACCATAGACACACACATGCACCATATATATATATATATATATATATATATATATATATATATATATATATATATATATATATATATATATATATATATATATATATATAGCAGCAGAGGGGGCGAGCCGGACAAATTTTCAAACAATAAATCGATAAACCCTTCAAAACAACACATAAAGCCTTCCTACGAAATCTCGTGGTTTAACCAAAAAAAAAAAGAAAGTCTCCATTTGGCAAATGGAGCCTTAGTGATTTTGTCTGGAACACGATCTTGCAGGGGTGAATCCAGGGGTCGATGAGGCTTCATCGAATTGCCTCCATAGGGTAAAAAAACGACGGACACTCACCGTTATGATTTCAACCGAATATTTTATCAAGTCCGATACGATATCGTGTCCTCGGGGCTGATAAATTTATCGTCACAAATCCGTGTGGTATTGACTGAGCGTGACTAAAGAAATTTCTAAATCGATTATGATCCATATCACCGCAGCACCAAGTTTGCCAAATAATTCTAAGAGTATGTGTCTCAACTCCAATAAATACAGACAATAAATTGCAGTTATCTCTGATCACTTTTGGTATTTGTGTGTATCGTTGAGTGACATATATCACATCAGTGCTTTTATGCCTGGCTCTGGAAAATATCCTAGCAGGATTTTTTTGATTATCTAACATGATATCATCATATACGACTAAATTGTTAATACTTCCATCGATATCATCAACGCTCGGTGCATCGTTGATATCAGTAATAAATTCAATAATATCATCATCGATTTGAAATTCTTCGAATTTTGATTTTGCTTTCTCGTTAAAATCCTTTAGCACTTCATAGCATCGCTGATCGTCTACACTCGGGGCTATTAAATACAATTTGTCCTATTTCATCCATCTCGTTATCAAATTAAGTAGCAGTTGTGTCTTGCCGCTTGCAGATGGTCCGATTATAATCATTCTAATTGAATTCGGCAACATTGCATGGTGTTTAATAGGTTCCCGTTGTCGGGTAGCTGAATAATCAATTACATTCATGCTGTTATATATAAATTATGGATCTATATTGTGTGAAATGTAGGGCGCGTACTGGCACAGATGACTTGACGACGATTACAACTAAAAATGACCGATCAGCGCTTTCTGGTAAATGCGTACAATGTAGTACAAAGAAATTTAGATTTATTTCCCTTGGTAAACCCAAGGAACCTTTAAAAAAACGAGGAGGTGATATCGCAGCCAAGCTAACTAAACTCCCTAGAACCCCATGGGCAAAGTATCCAGGAGCAAAATACCTTCCAGGGTAAAGTTATTGAGGACCGGGAACAAGACTTGATATCAGACTCAATTATCATAACCAACCCAAACCCGGTGAAGAACCAATAAACGCCATTGATAAGGCGTGTCACGCTCATGATGTTGCATATAAGAGCAGCAATCTGCAACACAGACATATCGCAGATATGAAATAGATTCACGAGTTGAATTCTATCACTGATAAATCCTTCAAGAAAAAATTAGCTTCATTTTTGATAAAATCGGCTATCAAAGGTAAATTGATGTTAGGTGCTGGTAATTAATAACAACATGGAATCTATTTATTATTCTCCGAGTGGATACTGGAGAGGCAATGCAGCAATCAATAAACTCGCTAGCGCTGCAAAAGTGAAAAAATCCACTGCGGCTAATTGGTTATCCACACAGGCTATATGGCAAATTTATCAACCACCGCCTAAACAAATTCACTACTTGCATTTTGATGTTACCAGACTCAGTGAAGTTCATCAAGCTGATGTATTGTTTTTACCACATGACAACGGTTACAAATACGCTCTAACCATAATTGATGTTGCGAGTCGATTCAAACAAGCAGAGCCGCTAAAAACAAAATCATCAACTGAAGTCGCTTCTGCATTTGAAAAGATTTATCGACGAGGTCCTCTGCAATAGCCAAATCTATTACAAGTTGATCCTGGCAAGGAATTTCAGGGTGCAGTGTTATCAACAATGAAGCATCATAATGTCACCATCAGACGAGGACATACTGCGCTACATCGTGATGAGGCAATTGTTGAAAGGTTTAATCGGACGATTGCTGAGCGGTTATTCGGATATCAATACGCGAAAGAATTCATCCAAGAAAAAGGATCTAATGAATGGGTTAAAAGATTACCAGCTGTGATTACCGCACTGAATAATGAGATTACTAGAACAATCAACATGAAACCTATCAACGCGATTAAAAAGAAGTCTATACTGAAACTCCCACAAGAGGATTTTTTCTAGAAACGCTAGCGTTTCCCAACCAATTCTTGGTAGTAATATCACTGTTAGGTATTTATACGAACCAGGAGAGCTTGAAGGTGGCAGAAAAAGGGCTACTGATCCTATTTGGAGTGTTACTGTACATAAAATATCCGGCACAACACGATCTACGGGTAGACCAGCAATCTATAGACTGGATTCAACTGCCCCTCAACGAGGATTTACTCGACAACAACTGCAAGTGATACCCGAGGATACTCAAGTACCACCGCGGGGTCTTAACTAGCACCCCGGCGCCTGTTGCACTCAAGACATGTTAGCATCACATTATCTCTTTTATGACCAATACTGCTATTTTTTCTGTCTACGGTAAATTGACGAGAATCCCTATCTGACCAACACCAATTCATTACCCAATTGCAACTCGCGCAGTGATTATTCTGTTGCTGTTTCAACGTCATTATTAATTCAACATCAATGTCAAATTCTCGTTTATTTTTTTTATCTTGTTGTTTATAACCAGAAAGTTTTTTTCTGATTATATCGCTGACTTTGTCAGGGACACAGTCAAGGCTGACAGTATCACTTATTGCATTGTCTATATCATCAAGGAGAACTCTTCGAAGTTGATTTATGTTTCACACTCTAGACACTGCGAGATAGATTAAATTCGACCATTTCATGCGATTATCTATTATCCAAAGAATTGTATCTGATATAGTCAATCCCTGTGAAGAATGTATTGTTGCTGCGTAACCTAGCGTCCACGGGGAATTATTAGCAACTAGTGCATCTTCAACGACGTTTATATCAACCAGCACAATATCATTTAGCACTAAATTCTGTCTTTGAAATCCTTCGGATTTTGGTCTTGGAATATCAACCTCAATATTTTGTTTTCGTGTATCCGATGGCCTATAACAAAGGGGCACTGGAAGTGTTGCAAATTTTTCTTTATGCGTTTCAAATAACTTCATCTGAAGTGTGTCTCTGAATATTGTTCTACTTGCAATTATCAAATCATTTGGTCTCCACGTTTCCCAAAACTCATTCATGGGAGTTTCTGAAATTATTTCACGCGCTATTTCGCATTGAATTCTATCCGGTTGTAATCTAATTAGCGCTTTGAATTCTCGTAATTGTTCATCAAGTGATCTATAATCAGTGTTAATTTCTTCATAATAGTCTACAAAACCCTTTAGCCATTCATGTGGGGATGCACCGACAAATGGTGGTGGCTGGCCGTGATCAACGCACATGACGACTTTTGTATTTTTCAGTAACAACCACTCGAGAAATGTTTGTAATACATCTAATGACAATGTGCATATTTCATCCCAAATCATGATTTCAGGAATAAATTTCTCGCCCATACGCTCAGGAGTCCACTTATCTCCTTTCCATCGAAAGAAACTGTGATAAGTACAGGCATTTACCCCTCGCTGTATCATCTCTCTTGCAAGTCTGTGAGTTGGTGTTAGCACAATCATGTTTGACTTGGAAACGCTAGCGTTTCTACGGAATAATTAAATTGCACGAGTCGTCATTCCTGATCCACCACAGCCGTTTAAATAAACTGTTTTATATCTACAGATTGGATCAGATATCGATGGTGTATTAGAAAATTCTGATAGAATCTCAAAGAGATTATGATAATTATTTTCAATGGTAACATCTGCTGATTGAATATAATCTTGAAGCATTTCCCGCTTAATTCTCCATGATCCCCAACTCTCGTCAGAATTTATGAATTCAGCCACTTCGTTGTTTATGTAAAATGAATCAGTGGCGACTCTAACTGCGGTGTCAGGAAATCTATTTATCGTCGAAAATAAATTGATATAAGCTATGCGAGCATAGAAGCTCTCAAATGTGTATACTGCGGATTGTATCCATCGTTGTAGGTAACAATGGTACCCAATTTGGTTCCATCGGACAGAAATGCGTCTTTACGATCGACATATATGCTCTTATTCGTTAGATCCGCGATTACAAAAATCGTATTCAGCGTTGTCTATAATCAACCGTGAAGAATATCTTGTATTGTCGTACTTGCCACCTTGAGTAAATTTACCGATTATTTTTCGTCCAAGATCTTTTGCTTCTTTGTTTCTGATTTCAAATAATTGTTTGGACCAATTTACAATTTCTTCTTCGTTGAAATTTGGAAACAGTTTTCGCTGTTCGCTAATTATTTTTTCTAGATCGGGTTGTGGTAACCAGACTGATTTTTGTAATCGATAGGATATAATTGCTTCACTGACAATTAACGATTGTAACATCCCACAATCAATCATATATCTCAATAGCACTATTGGCATCCAGTGTTTTTCAGACATGTGTCTACCAATCCAAACATAACTACGCAGATGAAGTCCTGTAGCCAATTTAAATGATACTACACGAGCGAATCCGGTAAAATCAAAATGTGGCAGCGGACCAATAATCGCAACACGAGCCATTTCATGTGTAGGGTGTCCAAATCGTTTGAAGTACTCAGCGCATTCGCCATACCCGAGAAAACTCCCTGGGTAACATGCAATCATATCAACGGAAATAATGGTTTCAGTGTCATATTTTGTATTCCATAATCCACCATGAGTCTATTCAAGACAGCTGAATCTGACATCTGTTAGAAACTCACTTCGCGTTGGTTTCCACGCGTGTTTCTTCCTAGCAAAATGTGCTGCAACCGAGGGAAGTGTAAAACTCACTAGCTAGTTTTTTCACTTTGATTATGCAGCGCTTCAGTACAAACTGATCAAATCCACATTCATCGTCTGCAGCAATGTGAAATAGCCACATCGACACAGGAGTTGAAGCGTTATTATGACAATAGAGTTAAAAATTCCATCAAAAATTCTGACCCTGACCTTGACTCTGTCAATTATAAAATCATAAGATCTCCTCAAGACTATATTGAAAGATTCTCCAGTGATGTTATTATTAGACGAAATAATAAATTAGACAAATAGTATTAGTATACAATGAAGCAAGAATTCAGACAGCATCCTGTGATTACAAATTATGAAGCATCCAGTGATGGTACTGTCAGACACTGCAGATTGAAGAAACCAGTTGGTTTGTGAGTAATCAAGGATATTTGAGGTTTGGCGCTGGAGGGAAAATTTATCACAATCATCGTTTCGTGTATGAATGTTTCCATGGATTCATCAAAGATGGTTTTGTTATCGATCATATTGATTCTAATCCAAAGTACAATTCTTTATCAAATCTGCAAGCTGTTACACAAAGTGAGAATTTAAAAGGAGGAAAGACTGGCACTTGCAAAACGGTTGGGAAGAGACCCTTAAAATCTTTTAATACAACAAATAACGAAGAAAGAATATTTCAATCAATGTATGAAGCCGGTAGGTATTTCAATATTTGTCCACCTTCTGTTCAATTCGTTGCAGAAGGAATTTGTCGATCTGCGATTTCAAAAAAGACAGGACAAAAAGTTCAATTCATTTATTTCTAGTCGTCCATGTATGAGAAATATATTTTTTGTATTAGAAGTATATACTATCAATAATATGAATTCTGAAAATATGAATAACATTATAGCTGAAATTTCAAAATTGAAAAGTCAGGATATTAAACTATCTGACAATTTAAATCCTGATCAAATTATGTCTGACTTTCAGGATATAGAATACGGTATTATGACTAACAAAGAAATATGCGTTAATCAAAAAAATTCAGAATTCTAATCGGGACTCTCTTGCATTTTGTAGTGATGTAAGTGTGTTTGTCCCGTTATTTACTACCGAGGAAGAAATACGAAAAGAATTAGGTAAGGATTATTAATTGAAAAAGGATGTCAATTCTAAAATTAGAAACATACGAGCGTTAATTCAATAAAATGAAAAAAACAACTAACGATTTGACAAACAGTCTAATCGAAATTGTCTACGAGAATTTCCATGCGAAATCGACTACTTTACCCGACTGAAATTATTGGTGAGTTTTGGTTGTTTTTGTCATTTTTTGTTATTTTTT
Organism: Unio pictorum; assembly: GCA_030141615.1. Classification (NCBI taxonomy): domain Eukaryota; kingdom Metazoa; phylum Mollusca; class Bivalvia; order Unionida; family Unionidae; genus Unio; species Unio pictorum. Next base: position 3,374,509 of record JARLTB010000240.1, on the reverse strand, counting down.
GACAGAAATTATCGATTTTTGGGTCAAAAATCATCAATAATGAATCCTAACAACTTTTCCCTACGAGAATTTTCATGCAAAATCGACTACATGACCCGACTGAAAAACACCAAAACAGTCAAAAAATCAGTAAAAATCAATGAAAAAAAAAGGCAAAAATGCATCAAAAACTGTGAATAAAAAACATTTGTTTATAAAAAATATTTCACAGCGAATAAAAAGTAAAATTTCTGTTTATAAAAAATATTTCATAGTGAATACAAAAAATAAAATCAATTCAACAATCATCAAACAGCGTTTCCCTACGAGAATTTCCATGCAAAATCGACCATTTCACCCGACTAAAATTATTCATGATTTTTAGTTGTTTTTGTCATTTTTTAGCATTTTTTGACTGAAATTATCGATTTCTTGGTCAAAAATCATCAAAAATGAATCCTAATCGAAATTGTCTACGAGAATTTCCATGTAAAATCGACCATTTGACCCTATTGAAATTGATCAAAATCAGTGAAAAAACAGGCCAAAATCAATGAAAACAGGCAAAAATGCATCAAAAACCGACAAAATCAGCAATACAAATTCTATGGAAAAAATATTTTTTATTGTTAGTTGCAGCAATCACGATGATGAATTGATTTTGAAATGGAAAATCCTATGGGAAATTAACATTGTAAATCGACTACTTGTCCATACGTGGTTTTTTTAATAAAAAATCAGTGAAAAATCAACAAAAATCAATGAAAACAGACAAAAAATCAATGAAAATCATCATAAATGAATCCTAACAGCTTTCCCTATGGAAAATCCTATGCAAAATCGACCTTTTGACCCTATTGAAATTGATAAAATCATCAAAATCAGTGAAAAAACAGAGAAAAACAGGCAAAAATGCATTAAAAACAGTGAAAACAGCGAATAAAATAAAGTTCACAGTAAATAAAAGCTAAAATTTCTGTTTATAAAAAATAAAATCAATCCAGCAATTATCAATCGAAATAGCTACGGGAAATCGACCTTTGACCCGACTGACATGTCAAAAACCACAAAAACAATTTGCAATTTATAATTTATTTCAAATTAACTGAAAAATGTTTTTGTCTGTTAGGTAGGGTTCGGGAATTCAAATTGAAAAATTGTTTTACAATTGAAAAATTGTATGCAACTTCAAATAATGGTCAATGAAGCATTAACAACTAGATCGGCTCGTGAGCGACTAGATGCAATTAAGAGATTTATACCAATCCGCGACTCTGTAAGGAATAAACTGCAAGCTAGACAGAGTTTATAAATGGATTTTGCTGTGGGATCTGAAGAATTGTTTAAACCAATAACCACAGCAACGAAGTGATTATTTACAAGGCACGGATAAAGAAAAACTGATACTAGTATCGGGAAGGGATTAAGAGATTCCAATGGAATTTCAATTCAATGTCCTGGTAATGTTTTCAGCAACATATCACGATTAGAAGTTCTCATTGGAGGGAAACGAGCTGGAAATAACTCACAGGAAATAATCAATGAAGAAGCTGATATCTGCAGGCGGTTATTTGCCGGCGGTATCATGGATATTGCAACATTGGCGAGTTAGTGGAGGATTGTCATAGCGACTGAAAATACTTAGGTGAAAATTCTAAGAATCGGCGATGAATCACTGATTAGATAAATAACAATTGAATAAGAATGATCATACACTACAACCATGACAAACCTGCCAGCGTCTATGTAGTTAATTTACGGTTTCCAGTTTATAGCGCGTACAATGGTGATGGTTTCGGTGATACCATTGCGGGTTATTTGCAAGAATAGCTCCAAAAGTGGCGCCGCTAGTAAAATAATTATCGATGAAAGCTTTTGATGTTATTCGTGATAACGGTATTAGTGCTGTTGGAGATCTTGCCGTGAAAGCGTTTTCAGCCGCGAAGGATAAATTAACAGCACTAGTGAAATCACGGAGAAAATCCGAAGGAGGACCACTACCGTCTACAGCAGAGATGCCTGCAAGTGTTAGTAAAATTATAAATAACGCAGTAGATCAAAAACTAGCGTCGCTGGTGACTCCCAACCAAAGCAACATCGCAAATATGATAGCAGGAAGTGGCTTTCAACCACGACGGGGAAAATCCTACGGAGTGTGAAAATCGTTTCCGATGAAAATCGCAATTTAGATCAATGGATATATAATTAAATGTTCAAAAGGTCACCTGATCCAGCGTTTGATATAGACGCCCGAGTTCGCAAGGATGATTCTGTACGCGATTATCAATATTACGCCTATCATGCAATAGACTCAAATAGTCGATCAAGAATTGAACTTCAAGTTCCTGATACCAGTAAATACTTTCTACCGGCTGAAGAGTTTATTGAAGTAGAAGGAGAACTTGTAACAGCTGCTGATACTCCAGCTGTGCCAGCACCATATCCATATGGTACTCAAGCCGGGTTTGTCAATAATGGTATCATGGCGCTATTTGAGAGTGCAAGATATCTCATCGATGGAAAAGAAATTGAGTCGATAGATCGCGATGTTGATGTGGCTACAACAATAATCGGGTTAGCGTGATATTCCGATGATTACACAAGCAGGGCCTTCTATGATGTTTGCAAAGGATGTTATAAATACTGCTGGAGGAAACCAATCTGTTGTAAGACGACCACAGAATAATGCTGGTAATGCTAAATTTGATCCTAAGTTAGGAGCTGCAACACGTATTTTAATGTTGGAGGGGCGGCGTAGATCATTTTCATGCGCGATTCCACTGCACTATATGTTCGGATTCTGAAGAAATGTTCGAAAAGTTATCTACGGAGCGAAGCATACTATAGCGGTTGTGCGAAAGAGTGATGATAATTACGCAATTTGGAGGATTCCAGCATATGCTGCAAATCCAGATGCTGATGCTGGTAAATCATTTTAACAAAACCATCACTGTGGATGCCAGTGTTGACTCCATCAATCACCGCAGAAGAACGATTACTATCATTTATGGACCAAGGAGGAAAATCATTACTAAGTTGGCTAACGGTAAGTACAGATGTTAAACAATCAAATATTAATGGGTTATTCACGTGGAACCTAGCATCAAAACAAGCCATTGCTGCGTCACGTCAAATATTTATTGCGTTACAGGATAACACACGAGTTTGCGATCAACGTTTCAGCCGTATGATATTTGATCAATTAGGTGTTAAGGACGTCTCACTGAGAATAAACGGCCAGCAGGAACCATCTGAAGATATACAACTTGATTACGGTCAAAATCCTATTGCTCGCGTGTATCATAGGTTGTTGTCATTTATGGCACGCGATCAAAATGTCGATACTGGTCTGCAAATATCACAATATGACTTTAGGAATTTATACCCGGTCTGTTACTTTTCGCTGGAACATCTTGATTTAACAAGACAATCCGTCGTTGATATACACTTTAGAGCTAATGTGCTTCGTGGTGCTATTGCTAATTATAGAGCAGTTGCTGTCATTCTCAGAGACAAATCAATGCTACTCGAAGGTGTTGGAGGAATAATGAGAGTGGTAGATGCGCCAGTAGAAAACATGTAATTGAAAATCCTTGTTGAAATCGTAAACGATTTTCTCAGTTTTTCCATTAGAACCAATCTGTTATTGTGTAATGTCATACAGTCATATCACTGTTGCACTAACTACCGGTCAACTCAAGAAATTGCAATCAGAATCGGCTAAGCGGTGTGGAACCACAATTAGGTTGAAACACAATCAGATGACTGGCGGGGCGAATAAGTTGTCGCTGACAACTCGTCAAGTAAAACACTTCAATGATGCTTTCAAGGATAAAAATGGCGTTCAGATCATTCTCTCTGCGGCTGCTATCAAAAACATGATTAAAACAGGCGGTATATTCCCGTTGATAGCTGCGATTCAAGCGCTGATTGCAGCAGCAGCCCCAGCGGTGGCTAAAGCGGCAGCGTTAGGGGCTGTTGGTACCACGGCAGGAATTGCACTAAAAAGGCAACTGGGCAGTGTTATAAAAAAGAGGGAAAGGGTCTAAGACTACCAGAAACCCCGTATTCATGGTACAGCGGAAAAGGTCTAAGACTAGGACCGGTTTACTAGTTGAGGAACCTTCGATTGAAGAATCTTTGACTGTGAAATCTTTGATTCCTATGTCCAATTTTGATTTACTCGATGCTACTAAAAAATTGGCCATAAAAAACTTAAGAGGTGTCTTTATGAAAGATCAGTTGCCGACACAACCAAACAGTGTTGAAACCGGTATCATTAATCTCGATAACAGCACCGGACCTGGAACTCACTGGGTTGCATACGCTATTGATCCACGTGCAATCGTCTATTTTGATTCATATGGGTTAGCCCCGCCGAAGGAATTTATGCGTTATATAAACCGCTTAAAAACATTTCCAATCAAGACTTGGTATTCTACGCTACCAACACAACAAATGAATGATCCACCAATATGCGGCAGCGAAGTATTCAATGTCCTTGACGCTATTTCAACATCTGGAAAACCACCACATGTTGTCGTAAATGAATACACTAATAATCGCTTTTTTGAGAGAGATGTATAAAATAACATGATTGATATTTGGGGGAGATTTTTATCAACGCTGAAGGAACCCGAACCCGATGGCATTGCAACCGGTGATATAAAAAAAATAATTGAAGATGAAATAGCTGAGACGTTGAACTTAACAAGTGTTGACCTCGGGGAAATAGTTGTATTTCAAGATCGTCAGGGTAAATTGAAAACTAGTAATATTTCTCTGGATGATATTTTGGTTAAACAACGAAACGCAATCGAGGATGCTATCGCGTTATTTTCCGATCAGGGTAAACTCAAACCGGGTGTACTTTTTTCGACTATTACAGATAGACTAAAAACTCTCAACGATGAGTTGAAAAATTCTGTGTTGGAACTAACAACACTTCAATCTAAAACTGAAGAACACGGAAAACAGTTTTCAAATTTTCGTAGAAACATCGTGGATAAATTTATTTGAACCAAGTTGGATAAAATTGAAATAAAAGTCCCTGATATCAACAAATCCATCGATGAGACGAAAAAATTCATTGAAAAAACAAAAATTCCTCATGAGAAAACCAACAACGTAGTATACACGATCCAACACGGAACGTTTGCATGGACTCCTACAGACAATATACTAAGTATCACTACAACCGTCAAGGGTATTTATCGATTAGCACTAGTGACACCGACTTAATTTATTATTTCATCGTCGAGTTCATCCAGGGTCAACACTACGATTTCAACGATCATCGACAAGGATACAACTGAAAAGTTCAAGATAACCTCTACTGATAAAAATTTGGTTAGTGTTTCAACAACGCGGTATTTGGAATTTGTAGCGGATTTAAGTAAATAACGGTTTTAATTGAAATCTGTTATAATAAATAAAATGGCAACATTAACGGTACCTTCTGTATCTCAATATTGCTATGATCAGGCCAGAGAGTTTTCAATGAAACTCAAAACTCTCACTGAAGAGTATGCAATGAAAATTAAAAAATACCAACGAAGAATCACTGCAGTTGACGTTACCGTGTACTCTGTGAGTGGTGTAATCACCGGAGCTGGTATTATACTATCTTCGGTAACAATGATTGCTCCGATGGCTGTTCCAATTTGTATATCAGCGGCAACAACAATTGCGGGAATAATTTCGATAATAACAAAAAAAATATCATGCAGCCAGAGTAAACTGCAAGACTACGTGATTAAATTTCATGTTGTATCAACCGCATACTCGCAATTGTCCTCGTTGATATCGTCGTCGCTCGTCGCTCGATGATACATTTATATCCGATAGTGAGTTCTCAGCGATGCTAGATATATATGATTCCGCGATGTCAAAATTAGAGTGAAAACATGAATATAATAACAATGACAACACCGCAGGAATTACTTCAACGAATAGTGGAGAACACAAACCCAGTACAAACAAGCATGATATCAATAACATCAACGAATCCTGAATTCAGTGTGAATTTCCCTATTCCGATTCCCGTGAAGGAGATAGCGCTAGCAAAACTAATAGTGTATCACAGTTGGCCTAATATCAGATCAAAATTATTTCGTGGTCAACAACCGAATAATTCCTTGGTATTTGCAAATAAGAATCGCGAAGACGAGACTCCAGACTGGAACGTTGTTTCATTACCAACCGGATCATACCAAATTTAACAAATCAATGCTGAATTAGCACGTAGAATAAAATCGATTACTGGAACAGAATCGAAAATCGCTATAACGGTTCACGAGCCGACGCTATCGTCTGCCATTGAAATAAGCACATAGAGATACGTCGTAGATATTTATCAGAGTTCTATTAGAACCGTACTAGGATGGCCTGAATTACCACCCCGGGGAGAAACCGTTAATTTACCACCTGAACCATAAAAATCTGATTATATCACCGACAAGATAAAATCTGATAATCCAGTAAAAAGTTATACCGATTATGACAAATTGAAAGTTTTTTACGGAAATAAAAGAAGGGTTATTAATACCTGTTTATAGTGATATAATTACTGGTGTATATGACAAAGTTAAAAAAGATGTACTTAATCAGAATTTTAAAAGGATGAATGATGATTTTTCATTATTGTTAATATCTCTTAAATCTGGTGTACTCACCCGAGATGAATTTATCAGCGTCGTAGAAACATGTAACAAAATTATTGACGATATGGATATATTTAATTTGAAAATTATTCAAGAGATATTAGGGGGCAACTCTGAAACGAGAAAAAAGTTCATATTAGATCTTAATATCCGCCTTGTAGATATTCCAACATTCAAACTACCAGGATATAACGTACCAGAACTAAAAAAAACATTCTAAGTGACACCATCGATGTTGGTTTTAAAATAATTCATGATGCATGGAAAAAAACATCACCGGAAATAAAAATCCTCAAACATAATAATGACCCAGACGGAGGCGGCAGACATATCGCTCCGTTTAACGTGAATATATCCTAGGTGATAGCGCTCAATTTAGTATGTGATGCTATCGAAGGAAGCTATCAAATAAATCTCGAACGACCAAATAAAGCTCAGCAGGGATATATTTTGTATTCATTTGCACCAATAGCCCCTCCAGGATTTTTAATAATTGAGTCTCCGGTTAATCCAGTCTATATGCGGTGTCATAATTATTCGCAAACAAGAATTAATTTCAAACTCACTGACCAGTCCAGTAATCTAATTGATCTACAATGTGAGGTTCTACAAATTAGTCTGTTTGTGAAGTCGTAAAGAATTTCATCCTAAAAAGATTGTTTGAGTGTCCGTCGGTTTTTTCTACCTTATGGAGGCATTTCGAGGAAGCCTCATCGACGCCTCGATTCACCCTTGCAGGATCGTGTTCCAGACAAAATCTCTAAGGCTCCATTTGCCAAATGGAGACTTTCTTTTTTTTCTGGTTAAAACACGAGATTTCGTAGGAAGGATATACTTGTTGTTTTGAAGGGTTTATCGATTTTTTGTTTGAAAAGTTGTCCGGCTCGCCCCCTCTGCTGCTTATATATATATATATATATATATATATATATATATATATATATATAGAGAGAGAGAGAGAGAGAGAGAGAGAGAGAGAGAGAGAGAGAGAGAGAGAGAGAGAGAGAGAGAGAGAAAGAGAGAGAGAGAGAGAGAGAGAGAGAAAGAGAGAGAGAGAGAAAGAGAGAGATATTTCAAAACTATAAACTATATATTTCTTTATTAACCATTTTTTTTACTTATGTCCCACGTCAAGAGTTAGTTAATTATACTTTATATTAAGCCAATATTAAGTCATTTTATATAATGTCGTAAAGAGAGAAAATATAGACTAATGTCATATAGACTAATATCATAAGAATATGTTTACTAGTTCTTTAAAAGAGAAGGAGCATTCAGTTGTTTTAATGCCTTGTGGGTGGGGGGGCGTGGGAATGTATTGGTTGACGCTGTGTAGAATTATAAATTCGCACACGCCATTTTTCATTAAAATAGAGAACTCTATAACAGATATACGTTTTTCCACTAGCTTGTTTGCCATCCTGAACATTTCGTTCTTATCCGTAAAACAGGCGTAATGACGTAATGAATAGTTATGGTGAATGTTTATATCTGTGTCGCCTATGAACATGCGCAAAATTGTTTTCAGGATATCGGAGTCAAACCCGATATATTTCACAAGGAATGATCTGACAATTATGTGAAAAACATCAGTTTGTCTCTCGTGAAAGTCCATTACGATACCGACAATTGATCTTAAAGCTTTGCTTTGCATTATGAAGTGACTTGACTGTCTATCATCCTATATTTACAATTCAGCAAATATAATATGGAAGCTGAATATTTAGCATCTCTGTTAGCTCTAACGTAATGTCATATCCTTTTGTCCGTCTTAGCTATTTTTTTTATTAATTATAACATGGACGTAATTGTCCCGAATGGAGGCGGCAAATATATATCAAACCGCAGACCCTATACTCATGCTAGGATTGGTGGTATGATCCCAAGTCCACTAACTATTACATTACAAATGGCCTACCTAATAAAGTTTACATTAACAAAACAAACTTGAACCCTGCCAAGGGATTATTTATTTTTGCATTTAATGACTTAAATGTGTTGTTTTGCCAGAAATCATTTAAGCGTTTGAACAGTTTACGAATATATGACAAATAAAAGCGTCATCGAAGATGTGTTGTGTTTGTTTACCAAAGAAAGCAACACACGTTTACATTGTGAAACTTTAAGGTCAGGCAAAAGGGTAATTATAAAAATAAATACGGTTCATAAGTTAAAATTGCATTACTATCTATACAATGTACAAAGAGCATACTTATTTATCCCAAGGTTAAAACCATATGATTATAAAACTAATAACAAAGTATCTTTATAATTAGGAATACAAATTGAAAATAGCTTACTATAATAATATATATAATATATATTACTGTCTTTCCTTTTTTGCCTACATCCATCTATGTTTCTCTTTTTCTCTCTCTCTCTATCTCTCTCTCTCCCTCTCTCTCTCTCTCTCTCTCTCTTTCTCTCTCTCTCTCTCTCTCTCTCTCTCTCTCTCTCTCTCTTTCTCCTTTTCGTAGCGAAGAAATAAAAAACGAATATCTATGTTCGTTGTTCAATGAAAGAGTCACATCTGAACATTTTGAAAGCACGAATTCATAACATCATTACATCATCTTAAACTATTTCCTGTGTATAGAAACCAAGACACGTTCGAAAACGTCAGAAGGTACTTCCAGATAATGTAATTCGGTACTGTAATTAGACATACTATTTGCTAAGACATATTCAGCGCTTGATGAACAAATATTTTCAGAGATGTGCCTGTCTTGTTGGAGTATCTTGAACCCGTGGTTTCTTATTTTGAACAGCACAAGTAAGGCGTGATGTGAGCAAAATATCTTTCGACATCTACTAGGCGCAGTTCATGTTAGTTCGAATGATTGTTTTTGTTTGTATTAAAAAGTGACATAAGTTTTATTTGCTAAACATTTTCACCTTAGCAGTGAAGCAACATAAGGTGTGACGATGCGAAAACAGGGTGAAAAGTGCATAGAAAACACATAAACAGGTATAAAACGACCTGCGTAATTATTCAGTATAAAGGTTCCATCTAAGATTCAGACTATAAAGTAAGTGACACGTCGAAGCAATTGCACCACATAACATCAAATATCAAGGTAAGTACATCTTGTTGCCCTTCATTGATGATCAAATATATCTATCTCTTTTATTTGCTGTAACTACGGGTGCTACCGAAGATAATATAATTTCGATTTGTTGAAATGAACGCTCTATTAAGTTTGTAAACGCTAGCTGTATGTGTTTCAGAAAATGAAATTCTTCGGTTCAACTGCAGTGATTTTGTTGGTTATCGTCGTAAAGGATGTGCTATCGGATTGTCCAGAAGGGTAAATGTTTGTTTGGTGTCTTTGATCTTTGATTCTTCTTCAAATTCTGGTCTCACTTCCACTAATTTACACCACACTATTTTTTGTCTTTTCTGATCTACAGTTACGTTAACTGACACACACACACACACAGATATATATATATATATATATATATATATATATATATATATATATATATATATATATATATATATGTACACCAAAAGAACACTTATGTGTTTTTCCTGGATTCTGAAGAAGAATTGTTAATAATAATGTGCATAACTAAAGTTTTATACAAATAATGCTAGTATACAGCTTAGTAAAATTGTTAGCAGCAGACACACTCGCATTATGACTTATAAAGGAAATGGATATTTTTTACCTGTTTACATTTTCAGGAATCTCAGGAAAGCATGAATACAAAATTATGTAACGATTAAAAGATTTCTAAAAATACCAAATATGTATTCTGTCAAGTATAATTATGCGTTCATCTTTTGAATCCAGCAATAACACTTTAACTTCTTCTTTGGGGATATTTGTAATTTTCCATACCTAATCTAATATACCTCCATTGCATTCATGCGAATCCTAAATGATGAAGTGTATGATAAGTAATTACTTCGGTGCCATGCGGACGAGCGTCTATAACGCCAACTGAGAAACATATCTTGTTTTTGATGTATTCTTATCCGTGATGGACGTACGGCAATGTGAATGGTGTCGTTTCCCCGTGGTAGTTGGTTGAATCTCCGCAAAGTATGAATTATAATGTTTCTAACCTGTATGAGAGCCTTTCATGTGTAATATACTAATAATGGATTAAATATATTAACATATACATATGTTATGACGTATATTAGTCATTGATTAGTATGCTATCCATATACATATACTATTCACATACATATATTACGACGTGTATTAGTCATTGATTATTATGTTATTATAACGTATATTAGTCATTGATAAGTTTGGTATCCATATAAACATATTATGACGTATATTAGTCTTTGATAAATATGGTACCCTTATACAAATAGTATGACGTATATTAGTCATTGATAAGTATGTTATCCATAAATATATATTATGACGTATGAGATAAGGCACTAATAAATATACCTTATGATTTGATTTGAAATTTAAATTAGATCTCTGCCCTCCCGTAACTCCACTTTGGGGATGTAATCCCAAAACTCACGTAAAACTAGTATATATATATATATATATATATATATATATATATATATATATATATATATATATATATATATATATATATATATATATATATATATATATATATTTATATATATATATCATTCGATCGATCAAGAGAATAAAAAATGAACATTAACAAACCAACATAACGTTAAAAAATGTACACCAACCGATCGTTGAATGTTATATTATTGATGGGTGATATTTCAATTCGCAGATACATAAATTAGGATGTATATTAGTCATTGATATCATGCTTGACATTCAACAGCATATATAATAATTTCTTTTTATATTTCAACGTTTAACTCTCGTCAATAATGTCATTCTATAATTCAACGTTTAACTCTCGTTAATAGTCTCGTTCTATAATTCAACGTTTAATCATTTAATCTCCTTCAGCGGATGTGAGTGTGGAAAATTTTGTGTTGACAAGAACAACAGATGGTGCAACAGTAACAATGACAGGGAATGCTCCTGCAAGAAAGGTATTTCCAATATGTCACTTTGATATCTGTTTCAAACTTATATTTTCTTATCCGTTATCGTAAGTGGTTAGAGCGTCCGCCTAATATCTTGAAGATCGCAGCTAAAACCCGTTTTGTCATACCATGGACAAAAAATTAGTGTTCGCAGTTGCTTTGCTAGTATCTCAATTTTAAGAGGTTTGTATTAGGATTAGTCGGCCAGATGTCTGGCTGATGTGACCTTACGGGAAGTTTTTCTACATGTCTGTGGCATGATGCCCAAGTGTTAGACATCACTGTACACTTCCATACAGCAGAGATCTTGGGGATATGACTTGAACATGTCAAAACTATGCGTTAAAAATCCAAACCATGCAAGCTTCAGTTTGTACAACATGAAGCTAGCGTTGGCTCTGTTACTGATAAAAGATCCAAAGCTGTTGTTTCTGAGTCCCCACCTAATACTGGTGACACTAATATTAATAAAATAACGCCAGTTCTATTTAATTCATCTCAACTGATGACGATGATAAGGATGATAATTGGTATCGTAGCTACCATGACGAGCACTTCTATCAATATTATCGCACTCACAAATGCCATCATCATCATCATCATTATCATTATAGTCATCATTATCATCATCATTGTCATCATTATCGCTATCATAATCACTTTACTGATACAGGCTGCCTGAAGTTTGACCGACTGCTGATGGAGGAAGAAGGAGAAATAACAATTTACTGTGTAGATTGCTTTTGTTCAAACGATTTCGAGTACGGAATAGCATATGTAAGTAACAACGGGTGGTGCTACGGTTGTGAAAGAAGGTGAATATAAATGTTTGATTTACTATATCATCTAGAGGAGAACCTGTGATCATGTATTTTTTTTTTAATCAGAAGAGCAATAATGTATTTTGCATAGGACGCACATTTGGACCAGATTTAAACGTTTAACATTGGTATCAGTCTTTTAGATCCCATCCTACCCTTGTCTCGTCATGCCCACTCTAGGCTACCAACTAGTTTTAAACCATATCACGGAAGGTATTATATACGCTTCCATTTGTGCGAGTAGGTTCATACGGGAGGATGTTATAGGCAGATTTTTGTTTTAAGTCTTTGTTTCTCTCATATTTAAATGAATGAGAATAAAATGAATATTTCACTTGTTTTAGTGCTTTGGGAACGATTATTGCCTACCCAGTAATCTTACTGTCAATGTTGATTATCCTGCTTTTAAAGACAAATTTCCAAATTGTGAGGATGAAGACTACCTCGGCAATTTCTACGATATCGACAACTAAGGTAATATCTTAAGGGGATTATATTGCAGTCTATTCAATTCAATTCAATTCAATTCAATTCAATTCAATTCAATTCTATTCTATTCTATTCTATTCTATTCTATTCTATTCTATTCTATTCTATTCTATTCTATTCTATTCTATTCTATTCTATTCTATTCTATTCTATTTTAATTTATATTATACTATTTGTACAGTAAATGATCACTTACCAATAATACTATGAGCATTGTTGAAGTCATGTTTATTTTGACTACCAAGATGATTATTTCGACCACAGTACCTTTTTAAAGCTGCTTTCAAGAATTTTTGAATGCTAATTGCTTTAAGTTGTACGTTCATACTAATAAATATCAGCCGTTTAGCAAAGTGTTTCCACATAGTCCTAGATTGGACTTAGTAAAAAATAAATATTCGTTTTTTATAGTTTAATAACTTTAGTGTTTGCTTTGCTTTGCAGAAACTACAGAACCTCAATAGAAGTGTTTCCTCTTGTTGAATGAAAACATCATGAATATTATTAAACATTTATACCTTGAAAATGATGATCCATTTGATTCTATAACAATGTTTCATCAGAATATTTGTATGCTTTAATTTGACTTCCTACAGGCGAACATCGTCAGTGTTCTCAAAGTTAATGTTTAAATGGCTTTCATATTATATTTGAATATAATAATAATAAACATAATAATAATAATAATAATAATAATAATGAGGACTTTGTATAGCTCCTAATCTTTCGAAGCTCTAAGCGCTTTACCCCATCAATAATGATATGACTACACTACAGAACAACAAATGACAAAAACAATGAAATTTGAAAAACATAAAAACATGTATATTATAAATATCAAATAGTAAAAGTATGAAATCGGTGCTATTCATCCAATTGTATATGTATTTTGAAATCAGCAATAAACGAATATTCATGTGCTTTGAAGTTGATCGTTTTTTAAAAGTTAATAGTTCAAGTTTCATGTTCCGTACATCCATCATATTGTAATAAGTTATCGCACTCGTTGAACGAGTACTCAACGATTGCCACGAAAGACTTGTCCATTGTTTATAAAAACTGGAGGAAATGGACAGGGAAATTCGAAATCTTTGCTAACAGCAGACAACACAATACTCCATGAGCAATTGCTCAAACTGAGCTGCTCATGTTTATAGACAATGTACATCCCGTTTAAATCTTCATCACATTCATACTGTAGGTTAACAGTGACATTGCTGTGGAAAGACAATGGCGAGTTGCGTTAGTCATGTGCTTACGACCCTATGGTCATAAATTAAGTTATAGACAGGGCAAAAACCGTCAAATGTGTCCAAATGCAAGAAATGAAATATTTGTCTAGATTCAAAAGTGAAAATGTAAGAAAACGTGAAACAAATCCCAAATACAAATACGGGCTCTATCACAATCTCGAAACGTTTGATATCCGAATGAAAAACATGTGTGTAGCAGCTAGAAAATCTTGATGTGTCAATGGGACGATCTTGCACAGCAACGGTTTTTTTTGTTACCATGTAATTCTTACATGAGTTACAGATCCATAACAAATGAACAGCGAAAAGCAGATATCTCAAAATTGCACACCAGTGCTCCAGATTTATTACAACAATGTAAATGATTAAATAACTTGATCAGTTCTCCAATTCGAAACTAATGTTGCTTTTTAGGAATCGAATAAAACTTAATTCAAGAACTCGCAAGAACGTCCTATGGAAAATTAACTGTCAAACCACTTTCAAGACCTTAATATTTCATGTTATAATTTAAAATTTAAATGTTTCAAAGAAGTAAATACAATCTGCAAATAATACCAATAAGGGCAGCAATAACAACATCCACAACAATAAAGTATATTAACGTGACACATAATAAGTGATACTTATTATTGTTTTCTTTGCTATCAATAAAATATCGATTTTAACAGTCCGTATGTTTGCTACGTCGCAACATTATTCGGAATCTTTAGTGCGGCGCAATAGTCATTGTGGCGGATCGAAGACAAATGATTGTCTACTAATATTTATCATTATAGTGTTGTCAGGCAGTACTATCATTGAATTAACAACTATTATATTTCAATAATTTCCTCATAAATTAGTACTGACCTAGTGATCTTTAGCAGCAGAGAGAGTGAACAGACCAACTTTTACAGGCGTCAATTTAGCAAACTGAGGCTTCTCAAAATTGCTTATAGAGGCCTCAATTTAGCAAACTGAGGCTTCCTTGAAAATATTTAATTAAATTTTTCAGTAAATTTAGCAAATTTATGAAAGTATTTAATTAAAGTTTTCAGTAAAAAAAAAGACGCCATATAGTTGGCGTTCACCCACTTTGCTGCTATGAAAATCTTCGATTTTTACTAACAATATTTTTACGATGAAAATCATTGTTGAAATTCGAAAATCCTTTCAGGATTTCACAAACAGACTAATTTGCAAAACTTCACCTTGTAGATCAATTAGATTTCCTGACTGGTCAGTGAGTTTGAAATTAATTATCGTTAAAGAATTATTATGACATCGCATAAAGACTGGATTAGTTGAGTCTTCAATAATTAGAAATCCTGGAGGAGCCGTTGGTGCAAATGGATATAGAATATATCCCTGCTGAGCTTGATTTGATTGCTCAAGATTTATTTGATAACTTCCTTCGATAACGTCACATAATAAATTGAGTGCAATCACCGAGCATATATTCACGTTGAACGGAGCGATATGTCTGCCGCCATCGTCTGGGTCATTATTATGTTTGAGGATTTTTATTTCCGGTGATGCTGTTTTTCTCCATGCATCATGAATTATTTTAAAACCAACATCGATGGCATCATTGAGAATTTTTTTAGTTCTGGTACGTTATATCCGGGTAGTTTAAATGTGGAAATATCTTCAACGCGGATGTTAAAATTTTCTGCAAACTTAGTTCTCGTTCTTGGTTGATCGGTATCTAATAGCTCTTGAATAATTTTCAAATGAAATTTTTCCATATCATCGATAATTTTGTTACACGTTTCTACGACGCTGATAAATTCATCTGGGGTGTGAAGGCTGGATTTAAGAGATATTAATAGTAGTGAAAAATCTTTATTGAACGCTGCGAAATTTTCAGTGATTTTCTCTTCGTCAATTTCATGATATATGCCGTCATGAAATCCTCCACTAGAGAAAATCTCGGGTAGGTCATATTCTCTATAACGTTTTATTGGATTATCGGGTTTTATCTTGTCTGTGACATAATCAGATTTTACAGGTTCTGGTATATCAACGGTTTCTTTTTGTCGAGGTGGGGGTAGTTCGGGCCATCCTAGTACGGTTCTAATAGAACTTTGATAAATATCTACGACATAATTCGGAGATTTTATCTCAATCGCAGATGATAACGTCGGCTCGTGAACCGTTATAGCGATTTTTGATTCTTTTCCAGTGATAGATTTTATTCTTCGTTGTAATTCGTTATTGATTTGTTCGATTTGATATGACCCCGTTGGTAACGAGACAACGTTCCAGTCTGGGGTTCCATCTTCACGATTTTTCCACGCGAACACCAAAGAATTATTTGGTTGTTGACCACCAAATACTACCGATCTGATATTGGGCCAGCTATGATACACTCGTAGTTTTGCTAGCGCTATCTCTTTCACGGGAACAGGGATCGGGAAATTCACACTGAATTCAGGACGCGTTGAGGTTATTGATATCATGCTTGTTTTCACCGGTGTTGTATTTTCTGTTATTTGTTGAAGTAGTTCTTGTGATGTCAATGTTATTATTATTATTCCGCTCTAATTTCAGCATTGTCGATTTATACAATTGAGCCATCGCTGAGAATTCGCTATCTGATATGGTTGTGTCATCGAGTGACGATGATATCAACGAGGATAATTGCGAGTATGCGGTAGAGGCAACGTGAAATTTAATTACATAATCGTGTAGTTTACTCTGGCTACACGATGATAGTTTTTTTTTGTGATCCCGGTTAATATACCCGCGATTGTAGCCACCGCAGAAATAGCAATTGGAACTACGACCTGAGCAATCATTGTAACCGAAGATAGTATTATTCCAGCAGCAGTGATTACTCCCGACACCGAATACACGGTGATATCAACTGCGGTTATTCTTCGTTGGTATTTTTTTTATTTTTATTTGATATTCCTCACAGCGCGAGCTGAGTTTAGTTTGAAATTCTCTGACTTGATCATAGCGATATTGATACACTGAAGGGATTGTCATTTTCTTTTAAAAACGCTAGCGTTTTCAATTGTGAAATCGTAAATTACTTTGCAATTTCAAGAATTTCCCTTTCAGTGTAATTGTTTACTTAAATCCACTACGAATTCTACGTACCACGTTACTAAAACCCTGACTAGATTTCTATCTGCGGTCGTTATCGTGAACTGTTCAGATACATCCTTGTCGATGATCGTTGATATTGTATTATTGACTCCGGATGAACTACTTGATGATATATTGAATTGAGTCGGTGATACTATTTGTTAATCGATAAATTTCCCTGACGGCTGCGATTACGTTTAAAATGTTGTTTGTGGGAGTCCACGCAAATGAATCGTGTATACTACGTTGAAAGTTTTCTCATGAGGAGTTTTTGTTTTTTCAACTATGTCCATCATCCTTATTACATTCTCTCCGATGCTATTAGTGGTCGTTTTAAGATCATCGATGGATTTCTTTATATCAGGAAGGGTTATTTCAATTTTATCAAATGGGGTTCCAATAAATTTATCAATGATGTTTTTACGAAACGTTGAAAACTGTTTCACGTGTTTTTCATATTCGGATTGAAGAGTTGCTAGTTCCAACATAGAATCTTTTATCGAGGTGAGTTTTGGTGTGGTCACTGGTGGATTTCCAAAAAATTCTAGCAGGGGTTTATCAATTTTGACAATTGTATTTTTTTGTAATTCAGTAAACTGATCAAATACAACTATATGATCGTCATACTTATCATTGAGTGATATCAATGAATTCACCGTGTTATCGAATGTTGCTAATTTATCTGTGATCGTTGAAGCAAGTACACCTGGTTTTAGTTTACCCTGATCGGAAAATAACGCGATAGTATTCTCTGCTGCGTCTCGTCGTTTAACCAAAATATCATCGAGGGAGATATTACTAGTTTTCAATTTACCCTGACAATCTTGAAATACAACTATTTCACCAGGATCAACACTTGCTAGGTTCAACGTTTCGGCTATTTCATCTTCGATTAGTTTTTTAACATCTTTGATTTCAACTCCATCAGTATCCGGCTTCTTCAACGTTGATAAAGGTCGTCCCCAAATATCAATCATTGTTATCATAGAAATCTTTTCTCTGTTAAAATCAAAGATTTTCAATCCAACGACTGCTAGTATACTTATTCACTACTACATGAGGTGGTTTTGATTGATGAATCAAAGATTCCCGTGAAATAGCATCAAGTACGTTTAATACTTCATTGCCACATATGGGTGGGTCAAGCATTGTTTGTGTTGGTAACGTGGAATACCAACGGGGTATTTTTAATTTACTTATATAGCGGTTAAATTCCTTCGGAGGCGCTAGTCCATATGAGTCAAAATAAATGATCCCACGTGGATCAATCGCGTATGCAACCCAGTGTGTTCCAGGTCGAGAGCTGTTATCTAGATTAATAATACCGGTTTCAACATCATTTGGTTGTGCCGGTAACTGATCTTTCATTAAAAACACCTCTGAAGTTTGTAATCGCGAGTTTTTTAGCGGCATCAATTAAATCAAAATTGGACATAGGTGTGAAATCCGAAGGATTTCCAATCGAAGATTTTTGAGTTAATAAACCGGTCCTAGTCTCAGGCCTTTTCCGCTGTACCATGAATACGGGGTTCCTGGTAGTCTTAGACCCTTTCCTTTTTTTACCAGATCCACGGATGGATCCGCCTGTTGCTTTCTTTAGTGCCATTCCTGCCGCGGTACCAACGGCTCCTAACGCTGCCGCTTTAGCTACCGCTGGGGCCGCTGCGGCAATCAACCCTGGAATCAACCCTAACAGCGGGAATATACCACCAGTCTTTTCCATGTTTTTAATCGCGCTCGCAGAAAGAGTAACCTGAATTCCCTTTTTTTCTTTAAGCGCTTTATTAAAATGATTAACCTGAGTTTTCGTCAGCGACAGTTTATTCGCCCCGCCATTCATTTGATTAGGTTTCAGCGTTATTGTGGTTCCACATTGCTTAGCTGATTTGGATTGTAATTTTTTTAGCTGACCAGGTGTCAACGTGACATTGATATTACTATACGACATTATACAAAAACAGATTATTCTAAATCACAAGCGATTCAATGGAAAATCAATTACGAAGTAATCAATTACGAAGTAATCAATTACGAAGTAATCAATTACGAAGTAATCAATTACGAAGTAATCAGTTACATGTTTGGCAATCAAAGATTTTCCACTGGTGCATCGACGATTCTCATTCGTCCACCAACACCTTCGAGTAGCATTGATTTATCACTGAGAATGACAGCAACCGCTCTATAATTAGCAATACCACCAGGACGGGTTACACGAGCTCGGAAAGTTATATCAACGACGGACTGTCTCATCAAGTCAAGATGTTCCAACGAAAAGTAATACATCGGATACAGACTTTTAAAATCCAACTGTGATATTTGTAGACCAGTATCAACATTTTGATCGCGTCCCATATACGACAGCAGGTTATGATAAACTCGTGCAATATGATTTTCTGTGTAATTTAGTTGTATATCCTCTGATGGTTCTTGCTGTCCGTTTATTCTCAGCGAGACTTCATTACACTCAATTTGATCAAATATCATATGGGAACGTTCTTGATTATTTAATCGCGCAGTATTCTGTAGCGCAACAAATATGTGACGTGGAGCTGAAATACCTTGTTTTGATGCTAGATGCCATGTAAGTGTACCATCAATATTATAATCCATGGTATCTGTGGACGTTGTCAACCAACTCAACAATGTCTTTCCCCCCCCCCCCCCGATCCATAAATGATAGTAACCGTGGTTCTGTTGACAACGACGGAGTCAACACTGTCATCCACAGTGATAGTTTTGATAAAACGACCTTACCGGCGGGAGCGCCAACATCGCGCCAGATTGCATTATCATCAGTACCCTTTCTCACTAATGCTACCGTATGCTTTGCTCCATAGATAACTTTTCTGACGTTTCTACAAAATCCAAATATGTGATGCAACGGAATCGCGCATGAAAACCGTCGACGCTGTCCCTGTAACGTTGCTACTCGTGTTGAAAATCCAAGGTTGTGATTAGGATTAATATCTACGACATCAAATGTACCAGCTGGTCTTGTATATCCGGCTGGTGCCGGATCAGCTGCAGTATCTCTTGTTGCCTTTACTCTAGTATGATGAACGTGTTCAGGGTGATCATTAATATCCTTAGAGAACATCATAGATTGACCTGCCTATCTTGTATAGTCATCGGAATATCTTACTAACCCGATTATTCCCGTAGCAATATCAACCTCACGTTCAATAGATTCGATTTCTCTTCCATCAATGAGATATATAGCACTTTCAAATAACGCCATGATGCCATTGTTAACAAAACCAACTCGGATAGTTGGGTCATTTGCATATGGTGTATCATCCGCTTGTAAAAGTTCACCTTGGACTTCAATAAAGGCTTCACAAGGCAAAAAGTATTTACTGGTATCATGAACTTGAAGTTCGATTCTCCCCCGATGATCAGGTTGAACTGCGTGATAGGCAAACAATTGATAATCGCGTACAGAATCATCCTTGAGCACTGGGGCGTCCATGTCAAATGCACTATCAGGGTTCTGTTTGAACATTTTTTATTATATATCCGCTGGTCTAAATTGGAGGCGAAAATGTAAATTGCTTTGCAATTTCAAAGATTTTCAATGAAAAAAATCCGAAGGTGAAATTGCAAAGCAATTTCCAATCAAAGATTTTCATCGATGACGACTTTGTCGTTGTCTTTGACGTTTATTTAATCCACTTCCCGCTATCATATTTGCTGTTATGTTATCCTGGGCGTTAGTGTATGACGGAGTCATCAACGATGATGAAATCATTGACTGTAGTTTTTCATCTACTGTGTTATTTATTATTTTCCTAACACTTGCAGGCATAACTGCAGTAGATGGTAACAGCAATGGTTTCTTTGAAAATCCTTTACATTTTCCGCGTCGAAATAGCGCTGTTCGTTTATCCTTCGCGGCTGAAAACGCCTTCCCGGCAAGATCACCACCAGCGCTAATACCCTTATCCCTGATAACATCAATGGCTTTCATTGATAGTTGTTTTGCTAGCGGCGCTATTTTTGGAGCCATTCTTGAAAATAATCCCATTATAGTATTACCGAGACCATCTCCATAGTATGCTCGGTATTTTGGCAATCGTGAGTTTACCACGTAGACGTTAGTTGGTTTATCATGGTTGTAGTGTGTGATCATTCTCTATTCAATTGCTATTTATCTAATTGCTATGGTGACCATCAACGTGTTCCACTAACTCTTCAATAAAATCTCGATATGTTGCAATATCCATGATACCACCTTGAAATAACCTCCTACAGATATCAGCTGCTTCATTGATTATTTCTGGTGAGTTATTCCCGGCTCGTTTACCCCCTACAAGTACTTCTAATCGTGCTATATCACCGAGAATATTGCCAGGACATGTTACGCTAGAGTGAGAATCCATAGCTGAATATCCCTTTCCGGTTATTTCTTAGTTTTTGCTTCTCTTTTTCTTTGTTCTTTGTCCTCCTCTTGTTGTTGTTTTTGTTGTTGTTGTTGTATGTCATATTGTTTAATTCCATCTTTAAATTTTATATATCCCAACTCTTTCGTATTCAAACTATTAATAACCTTGACTATTTTATATAAATTATCAGCCCATTTATCTCGTGTTATGGTACTCTTTTTATACTCGTCCTTCAAAAAATCATTTTTTGAATAATAGCTTTGAGCAGCAAAATTACCAGAAACATCATAATTGCTGGGTTTCATTGATTGAAATCGTTTTACTTGTTCTATACCCCCGGGAGTGAGTTTGTCTATAAAGGGAACACCACTCTTCGTGGAAACAGCTCCCGTTTCTTCTTAAAATTCTTCAAGTGGTTCAGGTGGTGGTGAGGAAATATCAATATCACCTAATCGTTCAACTTCTTCCTGAAGTTCTCGTTGTTGTTGTTCTTGTCGTCTTGCAGTAGTTATTATATCACCAGGAAGTGTTTGCAATGATTTTTTTGTTTGTTTAGTTCGTTTTGCTATTTTCTCTAACACAGGGAGAAAGGACTCTTCTTGTTTTTTTTTTCTTGTTTAGAAATTGCTGATGTTATACCCTCAGTTGCAGCAACAATCGGTTTAAAAAGTTGTTCAGAACCCTCTGTAAAATTAGTCTGAAGGAGTTGTCGTTGCTGTAACTTTTCCCGAACACTGTCACGAAGTGGTAGTAGTTTATTAATAGCGCATAGTCGCTGTTTTACGTTTCGTGTGGTCAGTGATTGTCCTACCATTATTGAAAGAGTATCACTATTGTCAAATTAAAAATCAAAGATTTTCAAAGCAATTTCAATTTGTGAAATCCTTTGGATTTTCACTCAAAGAGTTTCCATCGTGGAATTTCAAGTAAAAAAAAAGAAATCACTAGATTACACCAACCCATTATACTTCCCTGTTGTTAATCTACTAACGGGTATCACATATAATTTTACTTCCTCGTTACAAACTTGTTCTAGTTGAGTAATCGCGCTGGAAACTCAAAGAGTTTCACAGGTAGTGATATACATGTCATACATTACCTGTCGAGGTTATACAAGAGGTTCTCTACGCGTGGGACTAAGTTTGCTCGATTAGAGTTTTTATCTGTTTCACCTTGGAATTAATAATTTTCCTTTGTTCATATTCAGCACTTAATTGCTTCCTAACATCTTCTACGATTGTGCATAATGGTACAAATACACTAACATCCTCATGATAAACTAAACTCTCACGGATAAGGTTTTGAATGCGCTTGATCAAATAATACTGCTTAGAGAGGACATATTTTCCATTATTCTGTGCAAATTCCATATCCTCGAAATCAGTCATTATTTGATCACAATTTAACTCCGAACATAGTCGAATATTTTTATTTTGTAATTTACCAAGTTCAGAAAAAATACATCTGATATTTTCAGAATTCATATTATATAAAAATATGTTTGTTAAATTGTTTGAAAATCCACAAAATGAAATTGCTTGCAATTCACAAAATGAATTCTGGACCCGCTAAGGTGTTGGTACGTCCAGAAGCGTAATGCGATTATAGGTGATTATGGTTATATACAATGGATGACGACGGCACATTACACATCACCCGTTGGAACCCCCTTGGTGTTTATACATCAAGCGGAGCCCAACGGTTACATATAATCACGAAGCGTATTCCCTTAGGAGCAAGTCTAACTCGGATAACGGGATTGACCTACAAGAGGATACGTTTGGTGAATGGACGCACGGACAGCACACAACAATAGATTATAGGTGATTATGGTATATATACAATGGATGAATACTTAATTAAGGACGGCACACAACAATAGATTATAATATTATGGTATTTACAATGCAATATGGTATTTACAATGAATGACGACGGCACAACAATAGATTATAATATGATATTTACAATGCAAACGATATATGACAATGGTATGAATGACAATGATAGAATGACAATGGTATGTACAATGACAATGGATGACGGGGGTGGATCTACATTCATACGTGACCATTACAACCTAGGCAAAATCCTAGGTTGTATAAATACCAAAAGGCACCTATACACCCGGAAGTGTATAAGCTGTAATGATCACATTGTATGATTTTCGAACGCGAAAACCCCCAATATTATAACGCTATAGTATGGTATATAAACCGTTGTTGTTGACTAACAACACAGCGCGGTGTGGTGATTTTATTCCTTGTTGTTTTTAATAGTGATCATTGACAACGTTGAAGTAAGACAAAATACTTGAAAAAGACACTAAAAAAAAACAAATTAAATATGAATGTATATAAAACGAATAATTGATTATATCCTGTTGAGATTATGACAATTATAACAGCCAATCAAAAACTACCAAAACAACAACAGTATTTCAATGATAACTCTGTCATTGGTGATTTGTCACACGCGTTATACCAGCGAGTTATCTCCGTTAATTCACATGCATAAATTTAATCCTATTATTGAAGCGTTTTGAAAAAGCGGTCTTATAAATCCCTTCTGCTACTTTTTGTACCGAGGGGGGGGGGCAAATATCGAAATACCTACCCAATTGAATTACAAGTACCAGTTTTCCCAGATGCAGTATTCTCACTTTGTGTAACAGCTCGTAAATTATTCAAAGAATTATCAGTCTTAGTCCCATTTATGTGAACAATAACAAAACCATCCTTGATCAATCCGTTAAACACCTAGAATTTGAATCTATGACAATAATATGTCTTCTTCCCAACATCAAACCTTTAATATCCTATATTATTATCCCGCCCAACCGGCTTCTTGAGTCTACAGTTTCTAACAACACCATCACGAGAAGCTTCATAGTTTGCAATAACAGGATGTCGTTGAAATTCTTGGCTCATTTGTATACAATATACTTATTTGTCTAATTCATTGATTGGCTGAATTATAACACTGTGAAATCTTTGTATGTAGTCGTTGGCAGTTTTTATGATTTTACCGTTGACGTTGCCGTTGACAGCGTCAAGATTTTTTATTCTTTTTTTCTCATAATAACGCTTCAACTCTCTATAACGCCTACCACCGCAATTGATACATAACTCTGATTTGCCTCTAACACCTACCCCACAATGGAGGCACCGGAGAGGACCTTTTGAACCGTTTCTCACACTTTGCATATGATACCCACATAATTCATTTTTGCATGATTTGTTACACGGAGTCTTTGATCCAATCATAAGCCATCTGCAATGATTCATTATAATATATTTTTCTATTTAAATACTTGTTTTAATTATAATATGAAAGAGTTAAAGAGATTATCGAAAATTAAGCCTTGGAAAAATGCTAATTTTAATCTCGATAGAATCTCTGATACACCAAAACGTCTAATCGGTGATAGCATGAAGGAGTTCAAGAGATTATCGAAAATTAATCCTAGATTTAATCTCGATAGAGTCTCTGTTAACCCAAAACGTCTAATAGATGATAGCATAAAGGAGTTCAAGAGATTATCGAAACTTAAGCCTTGGGAAAATGCTAGATTTAATCTCGATAAAATCTCTGATATGAAGGAGTTCGAGAGATTATGGAAAATTAAGCCTTGGGAAAATGCTAGATTTAATCTCGATAAAATCTCGTATATACCAAAACATCTAATCGGTGATAGAACTATATTGGGTAAAATCAGAGAGTGTTTTAATGAATTCTACCGAGACGGTGCAGCACACTGTTGGTCGACATTTCGAATTTTTGATGAAGATGTCAATGTACCCAACATCGATGCTACCATGAACGAAAAAAGAGCAGCTGAGATAATTTCACACCTTGGCGGGAAATCCAAGGGTGTAAAATCCAAAGGATTTTCGTGGAAAATCAAAGATTTTCAACAAAGCAATTCCCAACAGAAGTATTTTTTTAGAATAAAATTCATTATCGAAGACGAAGGTGAATGGGTTATCAGAGATAAATTTGATCCAATTCTCAAGGATAAAAAAACTGTCATTGTGAGTAGAGATTCCAAACCAGGAATTCTAACTGGAATTGACAAACCATACTACGAGAGATCTTATCCAGTAACAGCAATCGTTTATGGAATATACCCGTTAAATAATAAACCTGATATTGCAAAACTAGCTCCTATGAAACTATCGTCGAAATCACAAGGTGATTCAGTGTTGAATTGTGTAGCAACACGGGTAATGGAACACTTCACAAATGCATCCCGAGGAAACAAACTAACTGATCTGCGACGTAGGAAAATAATCGAATGGGAACTGACAGTGAAACAGCATGGTGCAACGATTTCTGATATAGCTAAATTAGAAGCATCATTAAAATTCCCAATATCAGTAACGACAATAACCAGAGAAGTATTATACGAACCGAAATATCAATCGCGAGGAGCGCCAATTGAAATTATTGATCATAACAAACACGCGTGGACGGCTGCAGTAACAATATTTCCACGAGATCGAATCGTGAAATATATCCCGCGGGAATTTTCCTGGGATGTTTTCTATGAAGAGAAATTATTTGATGTTATTCATGCGTTGTGTAAAGATGATCCCGTGTCAGTGTCGTTACTTAGTAGTGATGGTTCCGAATCAGGATTTGATCAATTTGTAAGACCAAATGGTGAATTATATCGCGTTGAAGAATTAGATAACAGAATGAGAAATATCGCTAATGAATTTGCTTTGCAATTTCCATTTTCAAAAGAGATTTCATTCAATGAAAAACTACTCGCGGATAGCTTCACAATTCCATCAGTGCTAGCTCACTTCGCAAGAGAGAAAAACTCATGGCGTCCAACACGAAGTGATTTTCTCGAGGACGTTAAATTGAGTTGCTTCAAATTTAGTCATGGAGGACTGTGGAATACAAAATACTCACGTGATGGTATGATTTCAATTGATATATCCGCGTGTTATGCTGGAAGTTTTATCGGGTATGGAGAATGCGCTGAGTATTTTAAACGATTTGGACACCCCACTCGTGTTGCGATTAATGGGCCACTACCCGATTTTGATTTAACGGTATTCGCTCGTGTGATATCATTTGAACTCGCTACAGGGTTATATCCGTGTAGTTATCTTTGGCTTGGTAGACACCTATCTGTGAAACATTGGATGCCAATAGTGTTATTGCGGTATATGATTGATTGTGAGATGTTACAATCGTTGATTGTCGGTGAAGCTATTATATGCTATCGCGCGCAGAAGGATGTTTGGTTACCACAGCGAAATATAGATCGTATAATTAACGAACACCGAGAGCATTTTCCAGATTTCAGCGAGGAAGAAATCATGAAATCATCTAAGGAGTTATTTGAAATTAAAAACAAAGAAGACAAAGATTTCGGACGAAAAATAATTGGTAAATTCACTCAAGGTGGAAGATATGACAATGCAAAATACTCTTCGAGGTTGATCATAGACGACGCAGAATACGATTTTATCATAGCGGATTTAACGAAACAGGGAAAACATGTATCCCGTAGGGATGTTTTTCTATCCAATGGTGAGAAATCAGGTACGGTTGTTACCTACTGTGATGGATATAATTCCCAGTATACACATTTGAGAAGTTCTATGCTAGCCTCTGCTTGTATTAATCTATTTTCGATGATAAATAGATTTCCTAATACCGCAGTTAGAGTAGCTACTGATTCGATGTATATACACAATAAATACAAATCGGATGTAGCGGCATTCACAGATCCCGAGGAAAATTGGGTACGTTGGCGATTTAAAAAGGAAACACTACTTGAGTATTGTGAATCCGCAGACGTTGCTATGGATGATAAATATCTTTGTTGTAACCGTATTGAAATTCAATCAGAATTTTCTAATGCACCACAAGTATCTGATCCGATATGCAGATACAAGACAGTTCATTTAAACGGTGGTGGTGGGGCAGGAAAGTCAACTCGTGCGGTTAAATTATTTCGTCGGTCAAACATAATTGTGTTAACACCAACTCACAAACTCGTCAGAAAGATGATAGCGGAGGAGGGAGTAAAAGCCTGTACTTATCATAGCTTCTTTCGATGGAAAGGTGATACATGGACTCCTGATCGAATGGGTGATAAATTCATTCCTGAAATCATAATCTGGGATGAAATATGCAATGTATCGTTGAGAGTATTACAGACATTTCTTGAATAGTTGTTAAACAAAAACACAAAAATCGTCATGTGCGGTGATCACGGTCAACCACCACCATTTGTTGGTGCACCCCCACATGAATGGCTAAAGGATTGTGTGGACTATTACGAAGAAATTACCACTGATTATAGATCACTTGATGAAAAATTACGAGAATTTAAGAAACTAATTAGATTACAACCGGATAGAATCCAATGTGAAATAGCGCGTGAAATAATTTCAGAAACTCCAATGAATGATTTTTGGGAAACATGGAGGCCAGATGATTTGATAGTAGCATGTAGAAAAATAGTCAGAGACGCACTTCAGATGAAGTTACTTGAATTGCATAAGTGTAAATTTGCAACACTTCCAGTGCCGTTGTATTATAGACCCCCGGATACACGAAAACAGAATATTGAAGTTAATATTCCAGGACAGCGTGAAAAGCAGAATTTAGTGTTAAATGATATTGTGCTGGTTGATATCAGCGTCGTTGAAGATGCATTACGCGCTGATAAATCACCATGGATGTTAGGTTATGCAGCAACAATACACTCTTCACAGGGATTAACTATCACAGACACAATTATTTGGATAGTAGATAATCGCATTGAGTGGTCGAATTTAGTTTATCTTGCAGTGTCTCGAGCACGGAGAATAAATCAACTTCGAAGAATTGTCCCTGAAAATCCTACGGACAATGCATTAAGTGATATTATCAACACCGACAACGTCAAGGATATAATCAGAAAAAAACTATATGGTTATAAACAACAGGATAAAAAAATATAAACGAGAATTTGACATTGATGCTGAATTAATAATTAAGCTGAAGCAACAACAGAATAATCACTGAGCGAGTTGCAATTGTATAATGAGTTGGAGTTGGTCGGATAAAGACCCTCGGCAATTTACCGTAGACAGAAAAAAATAACAACATTGGTCATACCAACGACAACGTTATGCTGACATGTCTTGAGTGTAACAGACGCCGGGGTGCCAGCACAATACCTCTGTCATCGGATGCTAGTTAAGACCACGCGGTGGTAATTGAGTATCCTCGGGGATCACTTGCAGTTGTTGTCGAGTAAATCCTAGCTGAGGAGCTGTTGAATCCAGTCTATAGATTGCTGGTCCACCCGTAGATCGTGTTATACCGGATATCTTATGCATCGTGACGCTCCAAATAGGATCGGTAGCTCTTTTTTACCACCTTCAAGCTCTCCTGGTTCGTATAAATACCTAACAGTGACATTACTACCAAGAATTGATTCTTTGAAATCTTTTTGTGGTTGTACGGGTATATACTTCTTTTTAATAGCGTTGTTAGGTTTCATGTTGATTGTTCTAGTAATCTCATTATTCAGCGCGGTAACTACACCTGGTAATCTCTTGACCCATTCACGGGATCTTTTATCCTGAATAAACTCCGCGTATTGATATCCAAATAACCGCTCTGCAAGATTCCGATTAAATCGTTCCACAATTGCCTGATCGCGATGTAGTGCAATATGCCCCCGTCTGATGGTGACATTGTGATGTTTCATCACTGATAAAACAGCACCTTGAAATTCCTTGCCAGGATCAACTTGTAACAGATTTGGCCAACGTAGTGGACTTCGTCGATAAATCCTTTCAAATGCAGAAGCTACTTCAGGTGATGATTTTGTCTTCAGCGGTTCTGGTTGTTTGTATCGACTCGCAACATCAACTAACGTTAACGCATATTTGTAACCGTTGTCATGTGGTAAAAATAGTATATCAGCTTGATGAACTTCATTAGGAACTATCACATCAAAATGCGAGTAGTTAATTTGTTTAGGCGCTGGTAGATAAATTTGCCATATAGCCTATTTAGATAACCAATTAGCCGCAGTGGTTTTTTTCACCTTTGATGCGTTAGCGAGTTTACTGATTGCTGCCTTGCCTCTCCAGTATCCCCTCGGAGAATAAAAAATAGATTCCATATTATTAATTACCAACACCTAACATCAATTTGCCTTTCATAGCGGATTTTATCAACCACGAAGCCAATTTTTCTTTGAATGATTTATCAGGAATAGCATTCAACACATGAATTAATTTCACATCCGCGAGATGTCTATGTTGAAGATTGCTGCTTTTATAAGCAGCATCATGAGCATGACACGCCTTATCAATAGCGTTTATTGGATATTCACCAGGTCGGGGATGGTTTTGGTCATCGAGTCTGATATCTAATCGTGTTCCCGGTCCACAATAACTATACCCTGGAAGGTGCTTTTCTCCTGAGTATTTTGCCCACGGTGTTCCTGGGAGTTTCACTAACTTGGCTGCAATATCACCTCCTCGTTTTTTTTAAAGGTTCCTTGGGTTTACCAAGGGAAACAAGTCTAAATTTCTTTGTACTACATTGTGCACACTTACCAGAAAGCGCTGGTCGATTATTTTTCGTTGTAATCGTCGTCAAGTCATTTGTGCCAGTACGCGTCTTACATTTAACACAATATAGATCCATAATTTATATATAACAACATGAATGTAATTGATTATTCAGCTACGAGACGACGGGAACCTATTAAACACCATGCAATGTTACCAAATTATATTCGCGCGATTATAATCGGACCATCTGGAAGCGGCACGACACAACTGCTACTTAATTTGATAACGAGATGGTTGAAATGGGACAAATTGTATTTGATTGCTCCGAGCGTAGATGATCAACGATGCTATGAAGTGTTAAAGGATTTTAACCAGAAAGCAATATAAATTAACGGCGATGGTGTTATTGAGTTTATAACCGATATCGAAGAAGCACCGATCATTGATGATATTGATGGTGATATTAACAATTTAGTCGTATATGATGATATCATGTTAGACAATCAAAAGAATCCTGCTAGGATATTTTCCAGAGGTAGACATAAAAACACCGACGTGATATATGTTACTCAACGTTACACTCAAATACCAAAAGTGATCAGAGATAACTGCAATATGCTGTGTGTATTTAACGGAGTTGATATACATACTCTTAGAAATATTTGGCAAACTTGGTGCGGTGGCGATATGGATCATAATCAATTTAGTAATTTCTTTAGCCGCGCTCAGTCAATCCCACACGGATTTGTGACGTTAAATTCATCAGACCCTCGGACGAGATATCGCGTCGGACTTGATCAAATATTTAGTTAGTAAAAATCGAAGATTTTCATAGCAGCAAAGTGGGTGCTCGCCAACTATATGGCGTCTTTTTTTTACTGAAAAATTTAATTAAATATTTTCATAAATTTGCTAAATTTACTGAAAAATTTAATTAAATATTTTCAAGGAAGCCTCAGTTTGCTAAATTGAGGCCTATATAAGCAATTTCGAGAAGCCTGAGTTTGCTAAATTGACGCCTGTAAAAGTTGGTCTGTTCACTCTCTCTGCTGCTTTTTTAATCTCAGGTATACAATCAGCAAGCATGGATAAAATACTATATTCCACTTGACAAATAAGGGCATCTATCACACTCCGTCTGAATTATCCAATGGAATTGTACTAGGTAAGGCGTTGTGATAAGTCATTGACAAATTTCTCTAGCAATAAATAAATCAACGATAAATGACGAGTTTAAGTGCTTTTTCCTTTTATATCATTTGATTGAAAGGGCAAAAGATTTTTTTCTATCGCTTGTTTATACTGCACAAAAAACAAGGGCTTTTTATACAACATTTCTTTACGCTCGTTAACCGTCGAATATGGAAATGGGATCCTATTCACTTGCGATTAAGTAAGCGTGTTTCTAGTGATTTTAATAGCTAAATAGTATCTCCATAAGGAAATACGAAACATGGGAAATGTGAAATTAGCCCAGAAGTAACAACATGTATTTAAGGATTCCTATATTATTGAAAATACTGCTGAACCAAAGCCTGATATATATGTTGTATTATTTATAATAACGATCAGACACACTGCTTTTTGTCACACAAACTAATCAGGAGTTCACATGAAAATAATTAGGAACTCCATTTTTAATCGTGATCTTAAGCAAACGGCTTACTCTTTCCAATATTTAAATTTAATTGGCAATTCTTATTCCATAAAAATAAATTAAATTATGCATACATAATGTTGACAGTCTTTCTAATCTTTGTCATATAAGTGTTAGGTATTATCAATCAACTTGATTTCAACATGAATACAGATGCACGATATGTATACGGTTTTGACGTATTAATATTCAACATGAATACAGATGCACGACATTTATACGGTTTTGACGTATTCATATGTGCTCAATGAATCATTTGCTTATTGCATAACGGAGCATGCATTCTGCATGCTTGCAAAATAGAAGAGCAATACATTAGAGAATGTGACTAAATGATATCCTATATAAGTCAATAGTTATGCGTGAAGATGGTGTACATAAAAAGCTAAACATTTAGCCTGAAGAAATACCTAATTTATTATTAAACCACTTACTCGCAAATTAAAGATTCACTCTGGTGTCAAATTAAACGTTAAATATTTAATAAAGGATGAGACGTTTTGGGTGTTAGGAAATTTGAAAAGAACTAAATTAATTACGGAATGTGAAGATCTAAATGTCTCATATAAAAACAATAAAGAACGGATAAATGCATCAAACTGATAGATAAGATTTAATTCAATTACTGCACATTAACTTGTTATGTTGACCGGCGTGTTACACAATCTTCGACACGGTAGTCACGACCTATTGAACAATGAATGTTTTTATTTTTAAATGTGTCAGAGGTAATCAAAACAGGGCTTAACCGCTTTATAACTCATACCGTTGTTAACCTCAAACATTCATGACATGAATATTGGGTCTAGGGCCATCGTGATAGTGGGAAGACTGATGTCAATGATAAAATACACGACCTAGTAAAAGTTAGGAAATAATGATGATATGAAGGTAACACTGAAGCGGTAAGTAATACACATAGTTTAGAATGTATTTCCTGCAATTCAAAAACTGGAAAAGAAGATATTGCAATCACTTATTTCTGTACGCAAGTAGATGACTAAAAATAAAGAAAGGAGAAGTAACTGGAATTAGTTTTCTTTCAGAAACTATTAGCTAGATGAAACATGCTCTTTTATGTGAGAAGAGTTTAAAGGTAAGCACTAATAACGCTTGTATATCGAATGCAATCTTAAAGCTGCAATGCACATCATAACGATGAATAGTCATTCTATTTACGTATCGCACTAGATCTCAGCCGAAGATATGCACGAGCTTGTCAGATGCTGATTTGTGAAATATATTTGATTATACTCCGATATGCTGAAAACAATGTTATACATCGTCTTAGACCACCCAGATACAAACAAGAACTAGAATAAAAAGTCATAAAGAAATGTTGCAATATTTAAGACAAGGATACATTTGGTTGAAAATCTGAGAGTGGCTGCAGAATATCACTCTTCATGCTCAAAGTTAAAAGTTATTTCGTACATATCATCGATTAGGGTTAAGACTTGTCTACCAATGAAACAATGTAACACCCTGTTAGTATCGTAAGTAATGTATTCTCATCACAAAACAACGACTTTCTCATTCACATCCTCAGACATAAAATATCAGCAACACCAACATTAAATTCTCACAGTCAGTACGAAACCTAGGCATTACTCTAGACAGTACTCTCACATTCCACCAACATCTCATGCACATATACAAGGCTGCATATCTTGCATTGAGAAGGATCAGTTTCAATCGTAAATATATTTCAGTTGATGCCACTAAAACACTTTTGTGTTCATTAGTACTTTCAAGACTTGACTATTGTAACTCAATTCTGTCTGGTTCGTCACAATAGGTTCTCCAGAAACTTCAAAAAGTTAAAAATTCAGTTGAACGGATCATCTTTAGAGTAACTCGATCCGAGCACTCCTCACCACTGTTCTGTACCCTACAATGGCTATAGATTCGATACAGAATCAAACACAAAATGTGTTCTCTGTGCTATGTTTCAATGACAGACTTCAGTCCAACATACCTATTCAGCATCACCCATGTATACACCTGCTAGATCCTTACGCTCTTCTTCTGATAATCGTATACTCATCGTTCTCAAGGTGAAAACACAGTCATATGGACAACGCTCGTTTGCACACCAGGACCCGGCGACGTGGAACGACTTGTCAATTAAAATTAGACACAAATACACAGTAATCTTTTTTAAAAGTGATCTTAAGACTCACCTGTTTCGACTGCAGGGACAAACTTAGCAGCCTAATCATGTTTAATATCTTCTGTGTTTTCCGCATGTTTTCTTATGTTTTTTTAATTTCATTGTTTTTGTCATTTGTTGTTCTGTAGTGTAGTAATATCATCATTACAGATCGTCCCAACTTGCCAGTCAGTGCTGTATTCCCTGCAAAATCAACATGAGCCTCACAGTGCTCTTCACTTCTTTGGACGCTCAAGGAAAACGTTTATCCAGAACCCCACACACGGAATAAGCCATCTCATGCAAGCCGGGCCTCTCGCAAAGCAGCAATGTCCACGTTGTGTCTGGCGCGAACCTATTATATTAGGGCAGTTTTCCTCCGGGGTATTTTGACATCATCTCTGTCCATTACAGTGCGCATATGTCATATATATAGTATAAATACATACTTATGGCAACGCCATCGGACCGGCAGCAGTGTAGCCATATCGGAAAATTTGCATCGATTGTACCGGCTCCATTATCTGACTTATATTTCTAACATTTAAACGTCCTTTACATTAACATTTTGTGGGGTTGTATTTTTACCGTATAATTTTTAGTATATATTTATATATATATATATATATATATATATATATATATATATATATATATATATATATATATATATATATATAATGTGTTTGTATGTATGATCCGTACAATACTAGTTTTCTGTTGATTTTAAAATATATTGTTTTCTCCACCCGTTACAGTGAAATGTCAAATATATTTGTATATAATGTGTTGTCATAAAAAAATTCACAAGCTAAAAGACAAGACGACGAGAAAAATTCGTATATCTTGGATGTTTTTACATTATTCAAATGCAAAAGGGTAATAGCACAAATCATTAATAATGAGTAAGTACTATAATTGGTGATGTTTGAATTGTAGCTAATGTATAACCTACACCTCATGTGTACATTTAAAGAGCATAACAAAAGCAATATAACAATGTATGGCACACTAAATGTTAAAAAATGCTAGATATTGTTTCATTCCATTACTGCATATACTAATTTACTTTTGAACCTATTTTCATACAATCATGGACTATATTGACATGACCCGTTGATCACATCTGAACGTGTTTCTGTTTTGTTGAGAAGTGAGGCAGACGTAATGAAAACAAATGCTTCATCCCTGTATAATAGGGATGGAAGAAAAACGCTACAAATGCTACAACGAAGATTGGGTCTAGAAGCTGCTAGATTGTGGTGGAAATGAAATGAATGATAAAATTTCACTTTTTTTTCAATAGAAAAAATCGACAATTGATTATTGCTATGAAGGTACCACCAAATGGGAAGATATAGTGAATATAAATGTCGTTAATATTTCCAGAAATAAAAAAATATAGGATTGATGTTTGTGAAGTTTCCGATATTTCTACTCAAGCATATTAATATATAAAAGAACGGAGTTGAAACTGGTATGTATTTTCGTGAAGCAACTATTACACTGATGTTCAAAAACACATTCACATTCTAAGCGATTAAACACAAACTTCAATAAAGCAAGTCGAGTGATTACAATCTTAAGGCTGCACTGAAGAACGATGAAAAATGCATTTTATAACGTATCTCATGGCCATAGTTTGTATGATGCTACTTACAACTTCTGAGATCTTGTTTGCAAAATATCTTTGATTAGACTCGGATATGCTAAAATCTTTTGTATACATCGTCTCAGATAATCCCGTTACAAACATGCAGAGTAAAACAAAGAATAGGTGGTTTCACTGTTACGATCTCACTAGATAGCGTATCAGCGTAACTCACTTTCGGATAGTTAATACGTAAACACGGCAGATGTAGATAATGAACAAATCACAATGGAAAATATAAACAAGTATGCTATGAAAAGGCTGAAAATCTTTCTTAAAGAATACAGACAGGATGTGTCAATTGATTATCCGTTATAGCTGCTAGTCCAGATTATCTGGTTCATTGCGAACATTGTAAATAAATGAGTGGCATTTTTGAATTGAAATCCCCATTCAAGTAAAGGCATTTGACACAGCTTGAAGTTGCACAGAAATGTAATTTATAATGTGGTGTTAGAAATGGCAAGATTAAACTAAAGTTAATCACACCTACTACTAATATGTACAAGGACAGTTAACCGTGACTAATCGTAAGAGGTGTGCTTTTGTTGTATAGTCAAACAAAGGAATACATGTGGAGAGGATTCGGTTTGATAACAAACTCTGAGAGGAGAGAATGTTGCCCATGTCGAAGACCTGTTACATGACAAGCATACCGCCAGAAATGTTCTCAAGTAGAATTTAAAGAGACCTTCCTCTTTACCCAAACAAATTAATTTGATATCAACCTCTTTACATATATACTTTAATTTTTGTCTTTGCAAAATTGTTTTGTTTGTTTGTTATTAGGGTTTAACGCCATTTTTTAGCAAACGATAGGCGGCCATTATCATTGGTGGAGGAAGAACCCGTGATAAAACTCGGAAAGAACCATCAACCCACGAGAAGCTACTGGTAAAAGCATTCTCACATAACTACATTAGCCGAATCTTAGACTCGAACACACGCAGACAGAGGTGAGATGGCAGTGATCCGCCACGGAATGCGCTTTACACCCCTCGGCCACTCGGAGCAAGATAAAATTGTTGCAACTTGTACATAATTATACATATAAAGAAGAAATATTTATCACCACATGTACATTACAGTCAATTGAATGTTGAAAGAGAGAGAGACAGTATTTGAGAGAGATATTGAGAGAGAGAGAGAGAGATAGAGAGAACGAGAGAGAGAGAGAGTGCATCAATACACAGTACAAACTTTAAAAACAAAAGAAGGAAATAAGGGTGTTACGGAAACTAATCATGACAATTGTTTACGATGTGCTGCATACATTTTGTATATTTATGTCCTACATAATTGTTATTTTAATATAAATACAGTTATTACATGGCAGTGTCCAATGAATCCAGTTTGCTGTTTTGGGGTTATCTTATGTTCATTATGTAGAACTTAAGCTCTACGATCAGTAAGTAACTTTTGCATGCGTGAAAAGCCCTATAGCGAAATGTTATTATAGTTAAGACAAGGACGTAGTATTGAGCACTGCACTAAAATAAACTGTCGGAAACTCTTAAGAGTGTCTGCATAGTGTCACTTTTCATGTAAAACGTTGTGAACGAGTTGGCAAAAACTGTGGTTATTTATCCAGACTGCACAGATTTTAAAAGGCTGAAATCAAATATCAGTAACAGGGCTTCCCATCCATCACTCAATTTAACACGCTTATTGAGGCAGGAATAATAATTTTCAAGTATCTTCTATCAGATTTAGAAACATAGTTAACAATATGTGTATCATTGTGCACTAGATGTTTCATTTTGTGTAGGAAAACGGTTTTAAAAATATATGTATTGTGATTTTTTTAAAGAATATGTTTACATTCACAATATAATTGGTATATTGATATAAAAAGTTGATTTTTGATTTTTGTTTTGATCCCATCTCTTTCAACAGTTGTGCTAAGTTAATATTTAAATTATGATAAAATGCAATTAAACTGTCACTGCGTGGTGTGTTGATAATACATTTCGGGAAGATGTAACTGTTTCTACCCAGATTGAAATTTTTATGTTGTTATTACAAATAGAATAACCTTATTTTGACACATCCAATCATATACACAATACCATTTCTCAAGCCATCTAAGTAAGAGACGGAATGTTATTATGTTTCTCCTTTAAAGATGATACTTGTCAAAATGAAATGATTGGCTGTAATGGTCCATACGATTAACGGAACATAATAAAATCCAGTACTAATTTGTTTCAATCATATCTGTATAATGTTCGAGGTTCATATTTACAAAATCCAATTTTTTGTCAAAAACTTTGAATTAAACTAATACCAAGTATCATACCCAATTCATCTTAGACACAGGTATGATATATAATAAAAAGAAAGACACATTACAAGACGCAAAGAACCACACTTGGTTATGCAAAGAACGTTGATTCACTAACAAATCTGATTAATCGTATTGCACAAGGGCAACAGTTTAGACCCGGTGGCTATGCTGCTGCTCAAAATTTGTTATCAAGACAAGATAAAAGGCAAATATATCTACCACTATCTAAAATAATCGAATATGCGCATTTTGATATCCGTGTTCCCAATAAAATTCATCAGGCGGGTATTTTATTTGTATCACATGATACGGTCAAAATACGAGGACGTCAGATACCATACAACTACGCGTTAAACCTCTTTGACGTTGCAAGCAGATACAAACAAGCAAAACCATTATAAATAAAAACAGAAACATTAGTAGCCTCTGCGTTTAAACGAATGTGTCAACGTGGACCATTAAGATGACCACAATTATTACAGTTTAACCCTTTCAGAGACTCTAAGGGTGTAGTATAGTCCCTGAGAAAGCAACATATGTCAACATACGACGATGACACTGCGATTCATCGTGTTTAGACAATTGTTGAACGTACTACTCGAACTCTTGCTGAGCGGATATTTGGATATCACAATGTAAGGGAAACAGCTCAGAATACAAGGTCTCGAGAATGGATTACAAGACTAACATGTGTGATAAATGCATTCAGAATGAAATTACTAGAACAACTTCCATGATACACATAGATGCAATCACAAAAGAACATATACATGTACAAAAAATGATTTCATTCAACAACCAGTAATGGGTAATGTTATTGTCAAATATTTAAATGAACCAGGTGAACTTGAATGGGGTCAAAAGGAGCGACTGTTCCTATCTAATGCATTACGACTGACAAAATATCTAATAGAAAAAAATCTACGGATAGACTTGCAATCTATGCATTTAGACTTGAGCTATTACAAGTAACTCCAGAGAATACACAATTACCACCGCAATCACTTAACTAGTACCTTGACCTCGATTACACTCAAGACAGGTCAGTATCACATTTTTACGTGTATGACCAAGACTAATATCCTTCCAATCCGCTTTTTATTGTCTTGGATGTTTATCCGAATACTGCCATAACATGATTGTGTTACAGCTCGCACAATGATTAGCATGCTTTGTTTCAGGATCATTATACATTCAGCATCAATATGAACGGCGTGATTTCCTTTCTGTCACTTTGTTTATAAGTCACGAGGTTTTATATTTCTTACGATATCTTCGTTAACAATTTCGTTGCTGGTCTCAGTTAAAATGTACGAAAACTACCCGCAGCTGAGATATTTTTCTAAGTTGTGATACTCCAAGATATACTAGGTTTGACCAGTCGGTACGATCATCAATAATCCAGATAACTGTAACAGAAATAATTAACCCTTGAGATGAGTGGATTGTCCTTGCGAATCCTAGCGTCCATGGACATTTGTCTTTTAACCCATCCTCGACAGGTCTTATAGGAAATGTGACAACATCATTTAATACGAGATTATGTTTCTCAGTCGGTTCAGGAATTTCAACTTCAATATTATGTGTTCGTGTAACTGCTTGTCTGTAACATAACGGAACAGACAATTCGCAAAATATTTGAAACTGTAACGGTAAATATTGATGTTGAAGTGTATCGCGAAATATATTTCCACTTGTCACTCTCATATCATTTTGGGCTCCACAAATACAAAAGAATATTATGGATGTTTCTGAAATTATTTCACGCATTAGTTCTCATTGAATTTTATTGGTTTGTAGTCTGATTAGATTCTTAAACGCATTGAATTTTGAATCGTGTGCTCAATGATAATCAGTTATCTCTTCGTAATAATTTTCAAAATCCTTCAACCAAAAATGCGGGTACAATCCAGCCAATTGTTCACCGTGATTGTCATACATTATCAAAGCTGTATTCATTAACAATAGCCAATTAATAAATATGTTTAATATATCGAGCGACACTGTGCATCCTGCATCCCAAATGATTAGTCCAGGTATTTATTTCTCACCCATTCGATCAGTAGTCCATGAGTTACCTTTCTACTTGACGAAGCTGTGATAAGTATATGGTTGCTCAAGTCTCTTTTTCATTTCCCATGCAGGTCAGTTGGTGAGAGTTAAGACAACTAAATCCCAAGTCTGTCGAAAAAACTAAATAAGTCTAATTATTTTCCCACATCGTCCTCCTCTATTTAGATAAACGGTTTTATATATGGATGCTGGATTGGATATAAATGGCGTCCTTGTCGATCGATAATGATCTTCAATTTCAGCTTCTGCGGCTTTAGTATATTCATATAGCGTTTCAGCTTTTATTCTTTACGATCACCACATTGCATCAGCGTTTGTAAATTGAGTCACTACTTCTGTATATCTTTTATCGATATTTAAAGAATCGATAACATGTTTATAGAAACATTAGATAATATAGACACAGTTAGATGTGTATATTGCCGAGAGGCGTCATCGATATACCAAAAATTGTAAGAAACCTTGTTCCGTAGACAAGTAATCATTTACTCGACTTACAAATATATATCTCTTTGTTGCATTATAAATAAAATCATATACAGCATGACCTATAAGTAATCGTGCATAATGTCGCTTATAATCATATGAACCACCTTGAGTAAATTTACTGATTAATCTTCTACCGAGATCTGTTGCATCGTTAGGTAACTAAAACTTTAGTCTGCTCATTATATGATATAACTGCATCACATACAGTCAACGACATGAGTATTTAACAATCAATCAAATAGCTTTAAAGAAAAAAAAACATTGGAACTCAACGTTTCTTAGTGAAATTTCTACGAAACCAAAAACTTACGAAATCGGACCAAGACCCCTAACATATGTGTTAGATATAATACGAGCGAATCCAGTTAGATCAAAATCGGATAGTGCTCAATGTATCGATAATCTGGTCATTAAAAAAATTATCCAGAACATTCTCCGTAGCCTCAAAACCTTATTGGATAACACAAGACCATACCCACAGAATGACATCTATAGAATCGTATTTAGTATTTCACAATCCACCGTGTCCATATTCAACTGAATGGAACTTTTTCAAGAAACTCAAATTGTGTTGGCTTCCACGAATGCTTTTCTCGGGCAAAGTGATCTGCAAATGATGGAACTTTAAAACAATTTGTTAGTTATTCCGCACTATTCTCTTTTGCAAATTTATGTGCGATAGTTTCCATTTCTTCATATATAGATTCTTTACGATATATTTCACTGTTAGGTCTTACAAATTGATCAAACTTATCTGTCATTGCTACGAATACTTCGATCTGGTCGAATAATTGCGTCGTCGTTTTCAGAACTCTG
This sequence comes from Unio pictorum, assembly GCA_030141615.1. Taxonomy (NCBI): domain Eukaryota; kingdom Metazoa; phylum Mollusca; class Bivalvia; order Unionida; family Unionidae; genus Unio; species Unio pictorum. The sequence continues at coordinate 3,333,175 of JARLTB010000240.1, read as the reverse complement.
AATAAATCATTCTGATACAGGATCACTTTTACTTAATTTGGGAAGAAAATCAAACATCTTACGGTGCCATCTCGTGGCAATATTGTTACTGCGTTAATCCATGAGGGGCATTATGATCAATGATAAATATTCGAGCTCATCCATTTTTTATAAAGTTTCGAATCTTTTATAATCTACCCTGCATTAGCTTTTACAATTATTGCAATTTTTTAGTATCTTTTCTAATCCTTATACATAATTAATTGTAGTTCCGGCTATGTTTTACTAATTGCGCCCACTCGTTTATTTTTCATCTTTTAGATTAGTTAACTCGTTTACACGCAATTGTAAATCGCAAAATGTGTACTATTACTTGTTCGGCAACACAATTTTATCATTAAAAATTTCATTGGCTTCAGATTATCAGGACTGGTCTTTTTAAATTTATCATAGTAATTCCATAAAAAAACACGGTTCCTTTCATAATACGATTTGTCAATACCAGTCAACATTCCAGGGTTATAAATTTTACTCGGAATGACTATTTCTTCGTTAACAAGGATAATATTAAGTTATCACGAATAATCCGATTACCTGTTTCTGCTAGTACGTAAATAAAGGTAACTCTGTACGAAAAATTCAGAATATCAAGATAATTAATGATAATTGCCGCTTGTGTGTCGTTCATTGAAGCGTCAACATCATGAATTTTGAATGTTGACCATACGTGATTTGCGCCATCTTTGATAAATATCTTATTCGCACCGTGAATTGTATTAATACCATTTGCATTCTTCGGATCAACCAGAGATTTTATTGGTAAATCAGGAGATATTATATTGAAATTAAATTTATATACCAGGGCTTTTTTAATGATCTCTCAAACACTTCCAAAATTATTATTATAAAAGAATTTAAATAAAAAAAATGTTGGCTAGGTTAATGATGATAGGGTCTTCAAGATCTTGTGACAAATGATGAATCAATGAATTATGAGGACATATTTTACAGCGTGTACGTCGATGTTTACAATCTTGTGATGGAGTTAGAGGAAACAACAATTTTGTGTTTGCAATGTAGTGGTATGGTAAAAGGTGCAGATGGCTCAGACGGTATTATGTTAAAATAAATACAGAGTACCAAAGATTTACAAAATGTAGAAGTTTACTTGTCTATATTATCAAATAACAATTTAGACAAATAATGATTTAAACTAATAATATTATCATATAAAATGAACCAATACTTAGTAATGCATTCAAAAATAAAGAATTTTGAAGCATTTTGTGATGTTGTAATCATAAACTGTTGGTTGGAAAAACTAGTTGGCACTGCCGATTATCTTAGATTTTATGTTGTAAAAAATATATCTGTCATAATTCATTTTTTTTTACTTCTTTCAGAGAAATAAAAACAAATCTTGTCATTGCTCATATTAACGGTCACAAACTTGATAATTCTTTACGTAAGCTTGAAGCTATCACTCAAAGTGAGAGTACTGCACATGGTCTTACATGTATTTCTAAAACAGTGAGAAAGATCCTTATCAAATCTTTCAGTATAAAGATGGATGCAGTCAAATAGTCAAATCGATGAATGAACGTGTAGCAGAATAAGTATCTAAATCCGCTTTATCGAAACAAAATTAGAAACATATTCTGTTTGAATATATAGACCTAATACAGAGACTGTTAAAATATATACACGTTTTGTCAAAAGGGATATAAAAATGTCATGCATCTTTCTTCCGTAAGTCAGCGTTGTTATTTTCTTGTTACTGTCAATGACCTGAGGGTATTTGTTTATTTTGTTCGTCAGTAGATATTTGTTTGTTTAGGGTTTAACGCCAATTTTCAGCAAACGATAGGCTATACATGGCGGCCAGTATTATTTATGGAGTAAGAACCCGGGAAAAGCCTCGGAAAGAACCACTGACCCAAGCACATAACTACATTAGCCGAATCTTAGACTCGAACTCACGCAGACAGAGGTGAGATGTCAGTGATCCGTAACGGAAAGAACGTTAGACCACTAGGCCACTCGGGGCCCCTCATCAATTTTAACTACTAATACTGTTATATGTTGGTGTGATATCCAAATTAAAATATGATATGATCGTGATCATACTTTTCTTTACAGACATACAGAGCATCGAATTTTCTTCTTCCAATCAATCTAATATTTCATACATACTGACGGATATATTCAACTCTATTTGAATATTTCTGGTCATTTTTAAATAAATGTCACATAAAACAATAAGTGAGAATAAGAATTACTCGGATTAGTGAACATTATAATAATGTTATTTCTGCTGTTTTAAATCTTAAAATTCTTTATTTCTTATTTAGAATACTTACCAGATTTTAAATCGGCTGATAGATATTGTCTGCTCTCAGAATGCACATGTATTAAGGAAATTAAACAAGCTGTCTTTTCTTGTTTAGTGGATGATATTAAATTAAAGAGAATGGTGCCTCTCTTTAACGCAGCAGAAACAAATAGATCAGAATTATTAAACGAATACAAACAAAATAAACAAGATTTTATGAAAAGAGTCAGTTTTGGATTTTCTTCAGATAAATTAAATAAGTGTCCGATTTGGACGTTAGTTTGAAATATATTATTGTCAGTAGTGAATTATCGGTTCTGATACAATCAAACTTTCAGGGAATGCTCGATAGGTACATGTATACAGAAAAAAGCCCTGCTGTGCCAGATGAGATCTTTTTGTGTTTGTCTGATAACTTCTATGAATTAACGGATTGAATGCGATCGTCGATGATATCTTTACTATTCCGGTGATATATGTACCAATACCAAATGCATCATTATTGTATCTGAGAATATATACCGGTGATAGAAGCTATCTTAGCAAAGAATTATTCGAAAATATTTGTAGTGTATATGTTTTTATATCCGCGGAATACCCAAAAATTTTAAATTTCGAAAAATCAGCTTCAGTCAACAAAAATGCATTGAAGAATGTGTCTTTAAGGCGATGATAGCCACCCATGTGTTCAGCATATTCAATTAATTGTATGTATTATTCCCTGGTTAATACAGTGATACCAGAAGTTTAATATTTAATTTTGTTTCATGCTCTTATTGCGTGAATTTGTTATATGTAAACGTTTTTCATAAGACGGATTAATTTCGTCGTATGATTGTGTGCTGGTTTTTTGTATTGGTTGTGGTACTTGAAAGGCAACTGCAGGCCATCCTATAACAACTCTGATCGATGACTGATGCATATCCACTACATAATCATGCAAATGTATCTTATCGTGGCTGCAAAAGTTGGTTCGTGAACTGTTAAGGCTATTGTTGTTTGTTTTTCTAGCAATAAATTTGATTCTACTCTGGAACTCATCATTGATATATTGATATCATAAGATCCTTTTGATATTCCACTAATATGGCAATCGGAGGTTCCATCTGGTTAATGCTTATGTCCGAATACCAGTGAAGTATTTGACTGTTGTCCCCGGAATGATTTTGACCGGATATTTGGCCAATTATAGTATACTCGAAATTGAGTGAGGTTCATTTCTTGTAATGGAGTTTCAGTTGGAACATTTACGCTGAATTTATGGTTGGATGGAGTTAATTAGATCAATGTTGTCTTTGCTGGGGTTGTATTACCAACAATCTGTATCAGTAGAAATTGCGACATTATCATTATTATTATTATTATTATTAGTAGTAGTAGTAGTAGTAGTAGTAGTAGTAGTAGTAGTAGTAGTATTCTAACTCAAACTTCGTTGCAATGTCGCACATCTTAATCATCGCTGAGAACTCGTTATTTAATATTATTCCTACGTTAAGGCTTGAAAATATCAGCGAGTATAATTGGGAATATGCAGCAGTCGCGGTATGTAACTTAATAATATACTCGTTGAGATAATTCTGACTGTTGAAAGATACTTCTTTGCACTTGTTTTTGCCGCTGAACACAAATTGATACAGCTGCAGGTGATGTCATTGTTACCAACGGTAGCAGTACACCAGTTGTAGCAATAAAAGCTGAAACCGGATACACGGTTATATCATTTACGCATGCGATATTTTTTTATATTTTTACCGTGTTTTGTCAATGAGATTGTTTAGTTTTTAATTCACGTACTTGATTGTATCTAAAGTGTTGCACGTTCATTATATTATGAGCTTAAATTAATTACAAATGATACATACCATGTGCGTGACGCTAATGCTAAACTACCACTGATGAAGGTTATTGTAAATGTTTCAGTGGATCCATTTTCTTTTATTGTACTTGCATTATTAACACCAGTAGATGTAGTTTCTGAAATATTAAACTGTAACCATGACGTCAGGGTTAATCTAAATATGACCCGGTCAGATGCAGTAGTTTGCACAGTGTTATTTGAGGTGACTAGGCGAAAGGTCCCTGCTGCATCGAGTACACGTTATTACTATTTTGTTTATGCGGCATTTTAATATTATCAAGCGTTTCAGCGAAAGCAGGAAAATTCCTAATAATATTATTCTGTGTTTTTTAATCGTGTTGATATTAGAAAGTTTCATAACAATTTTCAACGGAGTTACAAAGAAATTATTTATGGTTGTATCATTTTTTCTAAATTTTCTACGAAGATTTGCAAACGTGTTTATATGAACATCGTACTCGGCCCGCAACGTTGATAGTTTATTGTCAACGGTGATGTAGTTAATAGCTACAACAAATTTTATTACCGCATCCTTATCAGTTGTTGAATCTCCATGTACGACTATTTTATTCCATTTTGTACAGAGTTCGCTTCTTTCCGGGGCTGTCCGGGTTCTTCCTCCACCATTAATACTGGCCGCCATGTATAGCCTATATTGTGCTGAAAAATGGCGTTAAACCAACAAAAACAAAAACAAAACAGAGTTCGCTTGTCATTGTATCACCGGACGTTAATATTCGCGCATTAATATTGTCCGATATCGTTGACATTGTAACACTGGGATTAAATCTCCCGTTGGAATCAAACACTGCTGTGGCGTTTTCAGTTCCTCCATTAATTCTAACGAAAATATTATTTAATGAAAGATTACTCGTGTTTTTTTACTTTCCTTGATTATCCTGAAATATAACCGTTTTGTTTGAATCCATATTTGTAAGATTTAGTAATTTGGATAATTAGTCGATAATGGTTGTTTTACACATTCTTTTGATATTCATTTAGTGGGATTAAGTGCCGAGAAAAATCTAGAATTAATATTTTCCATTATACTTTTAAGATCTCTTTAAAATGCGATTACTAGTGTACGCGTGTACAGCCAAATGGCGTTGTATGATTGATTTATGGTATAGAGCTGAGTACAGCAATTAGTTCTCTGACGCATATTGTGTGGGTCTGTTATTGTTTGTGTTGGTAATGTTTAATAACAGATCTGAGTTTTATGAACATTGACATACTCGATACATTCCATTGTCGGAGGTTACCCATAGGAATTGAAATAAATAATTATACGTGAATCAATCTATATGCGTGCCAGTATGTTCCAGGTCCGGTGGAATCATCAAGATTAATGATACAGTTTTTAGCGCTGTTTGGGTTGGAAGGCATAAACAATTATAATGGTTTTTATGAGAACTTGTATTGGAAGAATTACGGTTCGTTCTCATAAACACATGCTGGGAACTCAGGAAGATAGAAAGAAGAAGAAGGATGAGTTCCCAGATAAAGAATGTCACCCGATGATGGAATGCCTAGGGAATCGGGTACGGAATCGTGGCTGTAATGAGAAGACATACATCTATTTTTTCGTCGGCACGGAACTGATTTTTTAATTAATCAACACACATATATTGACTACATTCTAGAAACACATTTAAAAACTTTATAATAAAAATTCATGACAAACATATTATATTTTCCTTTTGAAGCTTTCCAACTTCCTTCATTCGTATAACTTCTGCATTTTAGAATATTATACAAATAGTTAATTCTCGATCAATTTCAAGATAGCCAAAAGTATAAAATGTAATAACTATAATTAATGTAACAATTAATTTAAATAAATTTTACTTATTTTAAAATAGAATATAGATTTAAAATATATTGCTAGATAGTATTCTGTCTTACTTAAAGAATACTTTATTTCAATCATTAAATCAAAACATGAAGTTGGTAGCGAATTCAACCTTTACAACAAAAATTACATAAATAATATGAAATATGAATTATTTAGAACATTTAAACATTCCGTTACAATATGTTCTAAATACAAGTATTAAGTGAACAATGTTGCTAACATAACAATGTTACTATTAAAATCTCAAACATTAAAAGTACTTATTCCTAAAAGAAGTTTTCGACATGTACAATTTTTTTTTTCCTGTAATGAGAAGACAGACATCTATTTTCTCGTCGGTATGGAACTGACCTGAACCTTGATGCGTTGTCTATTTATATGCATCCCGTGTCTGGGGTAACTTACCGGTCAGAAAATATGTCCGTTCTCATCAGGTAGGGATCAGTTTCATCCGGTAGAAACCAGGTTGTTTTACGTCTTCTGACATAAGGTAAAACTCAAACTTGTAGTTTATTTATATTCGTTTGGCACAAGTCAGGACCAAATACGGTAATCCCTTAATATACTAAGCCAGAAATCATGTCTTAATATACTGATTAATATTTGTTGTTTTTGGTAGCCATGGTTGTAATGATTTGCAACCTATATCCATAAATGACAATTATGTACCCCCTTCCTTTATGGATGCAGTCATTACTGGCATCAACAATAAGAGTTGTATTATATTTACTTCAAAATGAGCAAAGCAGCACCTCGCCAAATTGCATTATTATCATCAGTTTTTCTTACAAGGTCTAATAAAAATTTATATTCAAAGATAATCTGTCTAACATTTCTGCAAAGTCCGACAATGTGAGTCAATGGGATTGGACATGAAAATCTTCTGTCTGGTCCACGCAACATTGATGCACGTGTTATAACTCCTAAGTTGTAAGTAGCGTTGACATCATTTATAATATCAAAAGCATCAGCTGGTCTAGCTGCATGTTCAAAATCATCTGGTTGTGGATATAGTATTTCCTGCTGTTCGTAATTTAACATACTGTACACTATAATCATTTATCATTAATATCCATTGCAAACATCATTGCAAAACCGGCTGATCTTGAAAAATTATCTAAAAATTTCCCTAAGTCCAATATTGTTGTGGTATAGTCAATAACAGATCCAATGTGGTCTCCATCAATCAAATATTTAGCGCTATCAAACAGTGTCATAATTTCATTGTTAACAAAACCAACTCGTAGAGTCTCTGCATATGTCGTATTTGCCGCATCATTTGCTACAAAATAGTTATAGTTCTACCTCAATAAATGCTGCAGCGGGTAAGAAATATGTACCTGTATCATGAACTTGAAAGTCAATTCTTGATCATTTATTCGGTTATATTGCGTGAGAAGAATAAATGTGATAATCAGGTACAAATTCATTTTTGAGAATCGCTGCGTCCATATCAAATGCTGTGTCGGGTATACGTTTAAACATTTAATATGAAATTTCTCGATCTAAATCGTGATCTCGCTGACCTTGCCAAACAACTTTCTGTTCTTAAATGTGCAGTAGTATTTCCTTGTACTTCATCAGGTATTTGATTCCTAAATGTTGGTTGTTCTCTACTCCCTTGAGAAGTCCAATTTGCCAGTCGGTGCCGTCTTCACCGCAAAAGTAGCTGCATTGTCGGCGCTCTTCTTTTCTTCGTTCTCTCCAAAAAAGTGTATCCAGAGTCGCTTTCACAGAGTCCGCCTTCTCCTGAAAGTAGGGTCTCTGTCAAGGTAGCAATCTCCATGATGTATCTGACGAGTTCATTTCCTAATAAGGATGCTCTCAAATGGGGTATTTCCGCATCATTTCTGTTAATTAAGTTGCGCACATTCCATACACCAAGTATGACAGCACCATCCATGTTTTCCTTTTTATCATTTGACCGCACGAGTATAGTCTCAACTAGCAAGGGAAGTTTAGCGCGGGCAATGTTTTGGCATCTTTTCTGGCCTCTTCCTTATGGCAGAAAGATGGGCCGCTGATTTCTGAGAACAGCTGCTTTGTCACGCAGGGGGCTACTGGACTCCACTGCTGCTCCATGTCAGTGGATAAAGACCCTAATGGTATGATAAGCCTTTGTGCATCTTTGTGCCTACAGCTGACAGTGTTCCCACACCTGCCGCATTGTTGCTTGCCTGTCGCCACATGACATTAGTGGGTGATTTTAATGGGATGGTTGTATGACAAGAATGACTTGCGCTGTTACTTTGTTTTTTGTGAGGAAGAGTTGCACTGTTCGTTGACCAGGACGTAGTACGTGTCTCGTTGTGCTCTTAGCGCTCCACAGGAGCATTGCTGGGAATCGCTTTTCTGCTCGTTGACTAGACCATGAGTTCTCCCCGCAGGCTGACGAATCCCAGTATCACATGCTAGGTAGACAAGGTCTAACTCTTTCGGCTACGCGAAGTCTAGATTAGCCGGCCAGTCGAAACCGTTTATAATTTTTGTTCCATGATAGAGTTTAAAACCTTTTGTCAATTCATTGCATTGTACATTTTATGAGATTTGGTAACATTAGGAATAATCTAATACATTTATTTATATATATATATATATATATATATATATATATATATATATATATATATATATATATATATATATATATATATATATATATATATATATATATATATATTCACTGATTTTGCAACACCAAATATATTTATTGATGTTTTTCTTCTAGTAATAATCCTTATATGTGTTGCTTTTTTAGAATTTCTTGAATTATGTTTAAAAAATTAATTTCTTTTTTTTCGTTGTAATCTCAGATAACAATACTTCTCTCACAGACATATATATATATCCAATCCAAACCTACACTTTTTTTTACAAATATGTTGTTAGTGAATTCTTCTTCAATACTCTATTTTTAAGAAAGGTAAATACATACATACATACATACATACATACATACATACATACATACATACATACATACATACATACATACATACATACATACATACATACATACATACATACATACATACATACATACATACATACTACATACATACATACATACATACTATGCATTCAATATTTCGTTTATTCGGTAACTTTAAAAGGAAAGCACCTTATCTATCAATGTCGAGGAAACAGGCTCAAAAGCATTCTTAAAATAATGTATTCACTTGTGTAAAGCAAGTATTCTAATATATTTGTCTGGCAACGTTCCCCATATGGTTACTTTCAAAAGTTGTTTAAACGTGTTTTATTTAACTTTATCGTCATGGAAGATATCTCAACTTGTATTAAATCTTTTTCCTTACGATTATATTAGTATGTGTATATGTCTGAAAATCACTTATTTTTTTGCTTTACTTCAAACATCTATTAGCAAAGCTTTCCGCATATTTACACTTTGGTTTAAAATTTTATATTTTTACTCTGCTTTCATTTTGTCGAGAGAATTGTTCATTATGGACTGATTTAAACTTTCGTTAAATGTTTTGATTACTTATCCGTTTGATGCAGCTTCTTATTCGGCTTTAGTGAGTTTGGTGATAATTCAATGTCTGGAACTTTTTCTCGTTATTTTATTTACTTTCTCAAATGAAAGGTCGAAACCATGACCCAAATAAACATGTATACATCTTATAATAATGATCCTGATATTAAAACCATACAAACAAGATAATTTTGCTATGTGTTAGGTGTTTACATAAAACTAAATTTTAAAATAATATCGGGTCATGCAGAATGAACTCGGTTTTGCATACAATGTTACATTAAAATATCATGTAATGAAATAAAAAAATGCATGAACGAACAAACTCTTAAATATAAAAACCGTCATACAGTATGATCAATGTTTATATCCTTTCGAATAGTAAGATATATCTATCGACCTCCAAGTTACATATGGCCGAGGGGACAATGGCACAAAACAGAAGTAACTAACTCGAACTTTGTTAAAAATATATTTTTTGGCTAATACTCAGCGGTTGATTCCATGTCTAAGCGATGTAATGCCCGGTTTGTTATTCGACCTTCTAATTTGGAGATGACCAACTTGTACAGTTTATGCGAAAAGAAGAACAACACCTGTTGGTGTTCATAGTATCATTAAAGCAAACACAAACGTGCAGTCAGAAAAAATTATTCGAGTAGATAATACAAATACACACAGTGACGTTAGTATATTCCAAGTTATTCTCGCTGATATCATTTGGTCATACAGATGGAATAATATCATATTTTGAGGTCACACAAATGAAAAAGACTTACGACGACGCATCGACTACGTATGATTTAAATAATAATAATAATAATAATAATAATAATAATAATAATAATAATAATAATAATGATAATAATAATTAAAATAGCGTCATCATCGCAAAAACTACTACAACAGATTGTAGTCAATACAACTCTGCCAAAAACAACAATGATATCAATACGTTCTACTGTACCTGAATTTAGCGTAAACCTTCCAACAGTGTTTCCAGTAGAGGAAATTGCTCTTGTTAAACTGCAGGTATATCATAGTTGGCCGAATATTAAGTCAAATTAATTTGCACGAGAATGATGATATTGTATTTGCAAATAAGAATACAGCTGGTGGAACTCTTAACTGGAACATTTCTTATATTCCATGCGGATGTAATCAAATTGAACTCATATATGAAAAAATTCAGCGCATAATACAATTTTGCACGGGGAAAGAATCAAAACTTGCTAGTACGGTCCACGAATCAACTTCGCCGGCCGCGATAGAGATACAATCACCGGATAACGCCGTAGTTATCTACCAGATCAGTGTTATGATGGCGTGAAATTCAACTTGATTATACCTCCATAACCTTTACAAGCTGATTTGTTCTACATAAAATATATATTCAAATAAAATATTAAGAAAAAAAAGACACAGTATCAATGATACTCGGTGATCTCATATGAGTAAGGATTCCGTCATACAACGGTTTTATTTTGTCCCGACTTTCTCTGTATGAGAATCCTTCATTTGCCTTTGTGCCATTTCAAAAAGATCCCTTTATAAACAACATTAATTTCGGTCCGACATGCTTTGTTATTTTTATGTATGCTGTATGAGGCAACCTTTATAATGTTCCAGTCATACAAGGCCTTTCTTATGGCCGCATATTCTATATCATTTTTCTGAATGCCGTATGTGGCATCGGAATCTCCCTTGATTTTGTCAATGCATATCGGTATCCTATTTTTTCGAATGCTACATGAGGTATCCTTGTATCCTTCCTCATTCAATCTACAAATTGCGATCTAATCATGGTTACTTGGGGGCAACACACATTCTTTCCTGAACATTCCTTCAGTGGATTTTCTAAATGAAACGAAATTTTAGAATATTCAGAAGCTTGTATATTCCTTTCAATCTCAGGCACACCTCGCTCGACTTGTAACAGAATAATGTTGTGGCATTATTCAAATATTGATACAAGACAATTTACCGTTGATATAAAAGACAGTAGTCCTGGTCATACGCGTGAAAAGACGATGTTCACCTGTCTTATATGTAGTTGAAGTAAGGGTGTTGGATATGTGATCGCGCTAGTAATTATGTATCCTAATGTATTATTTGTAATTGTTCACGTACAAATCCACGTTGAGGAGCAGTTGAATCTAATATATAGATTGCAGTCTTACACGTAGATCTTACCACATTGGTAATTGAATTTGTCGTAATATTCCAAATAGGAGCAATCGCACTTTTTGTAACATATTCAAGCTCACCCGGCTCATGCAAGTATCTTGCGATAACATTACCTAATAATGGGACCCCGCAGGTGGCATTATCGTTAGAGCTTCCGCTGCGGAAGCGGGATGTCGTGAGTTCGAATACACGGCTGAGTCATAACAAAGACTTACAAACATGGCACTAACAGCTGCCTCTCTGGGCGCTCATCAAAATAAGAGGTTAGTGTTAGGACTGGTCAACATGTTGTTAGGATAATGTGACTGAGTGGGGCATCATGCTACATGTTTGCGGCATGATGAATCAGTGCTATACCTCACTATAAATTGCCTTTCTGCAGACATCAAAGCGATATGACTGATTTGTTTCAAAGCTACATTAACTATATTAAACACACACACACACACACACACACATACATGCTACTGGCTGTTTAGAGAGTTCACTTCGTTGTATTGATATGTATTGTTTGTAATTGCCTTAATAGGTTCCATGTTGGTTGTTCGCTAAATTCAATTATTTCACCTGCAGCATCAAATATTTATTTCAATTGCAGACTTGTTTGTGAAATATCCACATGGGCTTTAATAAACCGATTCCATTAAATTAATGATCAATCGCTGAATTACTAGCACCTAACACTAGGTTACCTTTCATAGCAGATCTCACTATCCAAAATGTATGATAATTCGAAAGATTTTTTTAATGGAATTTAACGCGTTAATTATTTTTTCAACTGCAATATTCTTATGGCTTTTATAAACTACATGCTTTATCAGTTTCAATTATTGGATACTCACCTGGTTTTGGTTCGTCCTGATTATCAATTCGGATATAAAGTTTGTTTTCAGGATCACAACAATTATATCAATGAAGATCTTTCCCTCCTGACTATATATATCCCATGGAGTTCCGGCATTTATCTTAATATTACTTTAATATCACCTCGTTTTATTTATTATTAATGGAATTATAAAAGGAATACATTAAACAATTGTGTAACACATTGTTCACACTTACCGTAATTGCTGACCAGTTATTTTTCTTTTAATAGTTAATAGTGTATCTGCACTTAACAATCGCCATTGTCTATTTATAAGCTGATTGTTTTCTTTTTTAGTTTCAAATTGTATTCACGTTTATTAAATCAATATAATACACACTTATGATTTACATATGAAATATAGTTTAAATTAAGAATGTAGAGCACAGGAAACACGTGGTTAGCTACACCATTCACATAATCGCTAATCCATTCAGGTACCATTGCATGGGAGTTATTGTGAAATATGAAGATGGCCAATTGACCATTCAACAAGAAAGTACTTAAAGCATCGTAATATCTTTACAATTATTAAACTGCCTCACCATCTATATATATATATATATATATATATATATATATATATATATATATATATATATATATATATATATATATATATATTTTCTTGGAAAATACATAGAAAGAGACGTAACACGACAGACGTAATGAAAGAGAGAGCGATACGTGTTAACTAACCAGTAGCATCAACAAAATAGTACTACTTCATAGTACGAGTACCACGTAACCAAAATGTATACCAAATAATGTCAAAATGGTTTGCTAATTTGTATCAGTGATTACATAAACACTAGATAAATCCAAATGAATTTGCACACGTACAATTACGGCGAATTATATTATATTACGTTACTAGGCGTAAGTTCAATTTCAAGGTTTTTATCCAAACCAGAAACGTTTATAGATTTATGAGCAAATTTCTTTCCGGTACGCTTAAAATGTGATGGGAACATAAAGCAAAAACGGTTACTATGAAACTGTATACCGTATTAAATTCGTTCAGAAAATCTGGATTGCTTACACTTTGTATCGTTAATTGTATGCGTCAGTAATAATTAACGCGTTCATAATTTGTATTGATTGAAAATCAGTAGCAAATTTCTGTTTACATTTGTGTAATATTGCGCAATGGGCATTTCCCAATTCGATATATTGATAGTATCAATTTACTTTATACAAACATATACATAAGTCAGTTGGAGAATTATATAAGTATAATCGAGCTCTGGTTTTGATAGAGGTATATTTTAAGTGTGAATGGGTTGATTCATGCAAACAATATCCTGCTAAAATTGGATTTAAAACTGAAACTTAAACGTGAAGTGAACATACGTTTAACGTGTTAATTTATATTATGCGAAATACCTTTAATACTCTGAGAGATTTTGTTATTTTTAATCACCGTTTTCAAATCAGTATTTAATTAAAAATCACTTTGCCAATCATGACTAATTTGAAAGGGCAATTGATTGCAAGGTTGAATTTTGTCTTCTCTAAATATGTTCTTAACACAAATAGTAGGATTTAACAATTTATTCAGAGTAACGGCAACCTATCTCGATGCATTCCCACTGTTCTTGCATGATTTTACATCAACAACTGGGTCACTGAGAACTAAAAAAATGCCTATCGTTTTTTATTGGCTCGTGGTTTAAATATATGGTCCTGAGTTAGTATATATGACCCTTGACATGGGACATTCTAAGTTAAAAAATGTATTTATGTCGTTACTATCGCATTCCTCATAATAATTTCTAGCGTGTTTTGGTTATAAGACAAACGATATATCTTCTTTTTTAAATAAATATTTATGTTAGCATACTTAAGTTTCAACATTTGAAATGTTAGATAAAAACTATCAGATGCAAAATGAAAAAAATCATTACCATTAATATTGTCCCTAAGTTCTTCAATATCACGATCTCGAAATTTTTGAATCAGATAAATATTTTCATTTTTTACTTCAGGTTTAGGGTCATGTTATTTCTTTACATTGGCTATGCCAGTACAATTTTGTAAATACCGACATGTATTTCTTTATCAACAGAATAAAGGTAGGCAGGTGCTAAATTGGTAGGAAGATATCGTTAAATCTTTTGGTATTTCATCTTTGTTCTTTCAGACATACTTACAAATGCTATAGCAGTGTTTTCTAACTTTGGACGAAGACTTTCAGTAGCTTCTGCAACTCGCTCAGTAAATTTCTTAACGGGTTTTAAATATTTGTTCAGCACCCTCTGCAAAATCCACCTGAGACTGATGACTGTCTTGGATTTTTGGCCTGACAGAATCACAGACTAGTAGAAATTTATGAATTGCTTCAAGTCACTCTCGTTCTAGTCACGATGTTCACGCTTCTACAATAATTAATTATATCTAATTAACACCTGAACAGAAGGTTTGACATCGGCATAAGGGTCGGATGGGTAAACCGAGTGCATATCAAGACGACAACACTCTAACTTAATGGTAAAATCCCGGGAGTCACTTTTTGGTTAGACAAAAAACGTAACTCTCTGATTAGTTAGAGGCAGACGTTTTGTGGGTTGTTGTCATTATCGTTAACGGTTTTAGTTTAGATAGACATACATACATACATACATGCATACATACATGCATGCATGCATGCATGCATGCATACATACACACATACATACATACATACATACATACATACATACATACATACATACATACATACATACATACATACATACATACATACATACATACATACATACATACATACTGTTTCTGTAATCTTATTTAATTTATGTTGTGACACATTGACAGTGTTGTTTTCGGTGTGGTAATATACACTACCTTATTGGCTTTTCCAAGATGTTTTGGGATGCAAGATAATTCACTCTCAGCGTTTTGGTTTACAATACACTCTTAACTGTATTTGAAATGCCATGAACAATCATGTGATATTTTTCGCTTTACAATTTTTGCAGAGCATGTGATACGAGCTATGTTTGTACCTAATGAACTGGTCCGTAATCGATATGAATAATATTATAACATGTATAAAGGGGAAATTCGTACTCATTCCTGTGCAGTCATAACGTGTTAGGAATTACGCACTGATATACTTTGATGGGAAACATGTTCTAATAACTCCCCAAACATAAACAAAAAGATTAATAAAGACAAAAACTTCAAATGTAACACTTCGGACGTATTCATTTGACAAATCAGGTTTAACAGGACTATTAAGTCTTTTTTGAACGCAATTTTCATCACTTTTAGAATGCCGATCATAGTGACCATGATTTACGGGTGTAACCGAAAAATTAAACAGCAGCCTAGTGTCGTAACATTTGAATATATCAACATGATATGGACACATGATGAAATATATAAATAGCATGGCTAAAAATAGTTGATCTAAAGGCATAATGATTGTGTAATTTATTTATACTCAAGTAGTGAAAATGGAAACGCTTTTCGCACAAATAGTAATATTGCAATATAATTTTAAAGTGGACGTATGATCTTATTTAACTCCTGTGGTCAATTGCTGGACAATAAAGATTTCCAATATTACAGTACCACTCATACCGTGAAAGAAGAGTGTCAACTGTTTTGCTCATGTCAGCCTGACAAAACCTCCAAACAAGAGATGACTTATCAGAGAGACCTGTTCACGTAGAATCTGTAGCAGTCGAGACTCGTTCGTTAGACCAACACCACCAATGACCGCAGATGTGTAGCTACACACAGCTTAACTGTTCGATCAACTGAAAATGTACAATGATTGATTCGATGCACGATTTGTTTTATGACAACCCATTTCGATTAAGAATATGTCTACATTAAAAGCTGAAACTTAAAAAAACGAGATTTTGTACGGCTCATTTATTACATGAACCTATAAGTTAGTTGAACTGCTCTGATATGATCTGGAATTATTTAACATGACGCAAATAATAATCCAGCTGACATCACAATATCACGCGGTTACTGTGACATTTTTCTAACTTGCTATACCATGTAGAAAGAAATGGTCAAAATATAGAGTACGTATAAGATTTGTATCATATAGAATTGATAAAGAAAATATTTCATCATGTTCGCCTAGCCCCAGGGCTGATGATTCGTCCCTAAAATGGACAAGGTCTTAAAGACAAAGCAACATAAGTCATATACGCTGTGAATGCAGTAAATTTGGAACAGAGAAAAAGTAAACAATTCATGCTGATTGAATCCTAATGAATAACATAATTAACTGAAATCTCATTTACCACAAGTTTAAGTATTAAACGTGCATCTTAAACAATTAACAAGGACATAGAATTTACTTCTAATCGACGGATACTAATTTTCGCAAAATATTTATATTGAGACAAATCATTGGCCAATTTATTAACAATATAAATAAAAGACTAAATATGATATTTTTTTAACCTTTCAAACTGATATTAATGCATGTATCTCATTTTCGATGCTTGTTGGTAAATCATCATATTTTTAAAAATCAACAATAATGAATATAATTGCATGCCTTAATTTGTTTACGCATTCAACTCGATTCTTTTGAAAAAGTTATCACCATGTGACCATAATGAAGATGATTTGACTTCAGAATGAGTTGGAACCTATATATATATATATATATATATATATATATATATATATATATATATATATATATATATATATATATATATATATTTGCCACAAATACAAATGAATTCTGAGATTAAAAAGGCCTTTGAGGTTAAAATAGTTGTTTATGTTACCAGACGACTGCTGCGTGGACTACGTATTTGAAAAAGAAACATTATCAGCATTACGAAAAGCATTTTCTATTTATTCGAACGTACTCTCATGAAATAAAGTGTACAGGTCACTATGGACATAGCCTTCATATCTTCATGAGATGTGTTAAAATTTTGGTATGTTGATCAATTTCTTTTTTAAGCAGAACATATATAATAACCGCTTCAGTTCATGAAATTGTGTAAATGAGCCTCAATGACGTATTCGTTGTCATTTCCGATACACTCCTTGATCAAATCATTGTCTTATATCATTGATATGCTGTAATTGGTTTCTCTCTCTCTCTCTCTCTCTCTCTGCCTCTCTGCCTCTCTCTCTCTCTCTCTCTCTCTCTCTCACTCTCTCTCTCTCTCTCTCTCTCTCTCTCTCTCTCTCTCTCTCTCTCTCTCTCTCTCTGTCTCTCTCATCGCATTGTACTCGTTCTTTCCTCTGAACATTTCTCTATGTACACTTGTTTCCCCTTTTTCATGTTCGACTCTTCAAGTATTTCCAACTTTAAATCCGTCTTGTATTTAATTGCAAACAGTTCACTGTTATGCTCGAGCTTGACACGTACTTAATAACCATATGAAAAGCATTTTCTGGCTACAAAACGTTTTTCTTGCTTCGTTAATGAACCATTTTCTTCGGGAAGATCATGTTTTGCGAGATTAGGCTTATAGCAAATTTTCAAGAGGTTTATCTGTAGGATTTGACACTGATAAGCTCCACTTTAGATGACATTGAGAAAAGCTTGTTGATATAATTATATATATATATATATATATATATATATATATATATATATATATATATATATATATATATATATATATATAAGATGTGAAATATGGCATAGGATGCCGAATATTCCAGAAGAAATGGAAATTTCAAAGAACAGTGAGTTCTGAAATATTTCATTGGAATTGCTATTCTAGACAAATCAACACATTTTACTTCAGAGTCTATGCTTTTCAAAGAAGAAACAGAAAAGATTGAAAGACAATGAACTTTGTACTATTTAATACATATTTTATTTCCTAGAACAAAATGTTAACAACAGAAAAGATAAATTACGGTATTGCATTGTACATCCCAAACAAATGCAATAATTACAAACACATGTCCTAATAACAAGTTATGAATAAAACTTGGTACAAATCTTAAACAATTTCCAAACCTAAAAGCGATGAGGTGCTTGATATAGCTTATTGGGTACTGATGTGTCAACATTCCTTTCACTGTAATACAATTCAAGATTTGACTTCGCTCTGAATTCCAGTTAATGTCTTTATTGAAATATTTTATAAAATTACTTTTGCATTTTGCATTAAATAATTTGAACACAAAATAATTTCGTCGCAAAACTACTGGTAACTACATATACTAAGCAACTTGAAAGTGCTAGAAGTTAAAACAATGTTGATAAAGTCTTCCTGACAAGAGTATTTAATTCGATACATGATATCATATGATATTATCCATTTTCTCTCAGAAATCAGAGCACATTCTGATAAAAAGAACATTCTAGGATCATCTTGATGTTTACATTAGGAAAACTATAACCTGGAAATTTTACTTGGGAAAGGTCAAAACCTTGACCAAAATTAAACATATGTGCGTATTATATTGATACCGCTACTGATATTAAAGGCACAATAGTGCAGCTGAGAGTGAATTTGCTTACAAAAATGTGTGGACATTTATGTATATCAACTGATTAAATACTATTTAAAAGGCTATTCTAGGGTAATATCAAGGACGTAAAGGTTCTTTAATTGGAATACTAATTCTCTGAAATCTTCGTACGAAGCGTAACGAATTTGTCGTCTACATATTGAAATCGCGCTCGGCAGTGATCGGCAGATCCCGAAAGAATAACATACATCATTCCGCTGACCGAAAGTTGCATAATTATATGCAAAATTCTGTACACTGATGCTGATGACGTAAAACACAACCACACTACAAGAAGCCACAAAATGTCAACAACAGTGAGTATGATCTTCTTTACATCTCCTTCTTTTGTCCTTTACATTTCCTTTCTAATTTTAGTTTTAATAGGAAACGTTGGAATTTATTTAGAACTACTCTTATGGTTATATTTAAATAGTTTTTTTGTGTTACGAGAATGATTTAAATTGACGTGCTTTGCACTCGATTAAGCACTCCCGCACACACACACACACACAGACACACACACACACACACACCTCCCCTGCCCCATTGTATAAACGAAAAGTATCTTGCAAACTTAAAAATGCTAACAACTTGGTAATTTAATTATTCAATTTATAAATTCTAACCAGATTATCACTAGTGGATCCTAATACTCATCTTTTTGGTGTTTCAAGCAAAGCGGAAACGAATTCGTGTTATGTTTCTCCAAGTTATACCTTACGAAAATAAGGTTATAAATAAGTTTTATTAAAATTTGCGACTGAAGTATGGAATCCGGGACAGATCATAAAACAAATACACACGCACAAACGTACAGTCACATTGTCACTTAAAGTTTGACCACCGTTTTCAGTGTTTCCCTGTACCTTCATTAGCGCTTCAGAGACCCTTAACTTTTTAATTTGATCACCGTTTTGATACCAAAGTTCTTTTTTTAACCCAGTTTTTAAACCAAAGAGATTTTTTGCTCTCATGCTTGTACCACAAGGGCATAGACTTGTTTTATCCTTGCACATGTTTATAGGGTATTATGCGCCCTGAGTAAATATACAGAGATTCAGCTTTGGTGCCGATCTAGAAATTTTTAAGTAAAAAACCAAACCATGACCTGATCCAGCACAGAAAACATCCATAAAGTTACAAACTTTCATGTAATAATTTCTGATTCTCAAATAGCACTATATTCTTATTAGTTTGATAAGTAAGTATGAATATATTGCTTGTACAATTATGAAATTAATTGTGCATATCAAAAGTCACTAGAGAGACATTTGGACTAAGGTAGTTATTATAATATGTAATACAGAAGATGCTCACCAAATGATAAACTCAAATGTAGAAACTTTGTTATTACCTAGACCAAAATCAGCTCACTTTAAAGCTCAAGTCCGAAGCGACCGAAGAGGGAGAGGAAGGATGAGGCGTGGAGCAAGAAACTGAGGGGGACGAGGAAGAAGACATGCATTGCGGCCTGAAAAACAGAGCTGACCAAGCTCTACACATAGTTTAGACAGGGTAGACAGGAATGAGGGTAATTGTTTATTTATACCTGGCAAAACAAGTACTGATACACATTGAACAATGTTTGGTACTTGGTAAAAACTTTAAATTAAATATATACATGTGAGAAGTGTTTTGCATAACTTACAGAATGCATACTTCTATTGAATGATTATTTTACCAAACAATGTATGTTTAAACTGTTTTACATTTTGTTGAAACTCACCACCCCACCCCACTTTCATTTCATTAGAAAAACCATGCACATATACCATTGAAAACACTGAGGCCACCTCATTTATATGGCCGCCTTATATAATACATGTCATATATTTTGTCTATGATAGTCACTATACTTACTGATGCTATGGAGCAATTTGTTTAGGAGTTCAAGTAACCATACGTAGCAAAATACAGAGTGAAGTAAATAAATGCTTGTAGTTCAATTTTAAATTCCTGTGATAATTAAAATATAAACTAGCTAAAATCATTTCATATATAGGTAGAAGTAATCTATGCTAGTTACATACACAACAAATATTTGATACCGTCAAGGTCATCCTGTCCATTTTCCAATTTAAGTAATATATTTAATATTTTTATTTTTAGACCTGTTAAAATTCATATATCTATTTAATCCTTGTAAAATAAATGATTACGCTTTAATTCTTCTGTTTTAAATATGATGCATGCCAACATATTTCAAGAAAATATTATGAATGTCATTATAAACATACAAACTTAAGAATGCAAGAATGTTTTATTTGCGCAGATTTTCAAATCACTTGAAGGCTTGCAATAAACATAATTTTTTAATATTTCGTATTTGATATAAACTTTCAGGTACGAATTTTAATTGCCCTGTCTGATTTGCATTCAGTTTTGCGTGAATACTGTAAATTATTTCTAAAATAACACATTTTCTTGATGTAATGACAGTTTTGAAACTGTTTAAATTCTTTCAATAACATATGTATTTATTGAGCATGTTATTGTATGTACAAAATATGTATCACAAAATGTGTGAATAACTTGACAGGTATATGAATTTTACCGAAAACCTCTTTCACTATACATGATATATGTAACATCTCACTATGAATATGTAACTTGCACTTTGTACTGATAAAATCAAATACTGCATCCATGTATACACATAATAAAAACTTTGGTAGTTACTTTTACAATACAACAATTGCAGTCATTTTTATTTCCAAGGTGGACTTGCAAAGATAGATAACTTATGTAAATGCATGATTGTTGTAAATGTTGAAATTTTGATTTTAGTTTTCAAGCTTGTAGTACAACTTACATATGGGGATTCAGTATGCTTAAAATCTGAAACCGATTCCAGTAGATCATAACAAATGTGGAACCAGACCGCTGATGCAATTTTTTCTACAGATGATGCAGTCCCACCAAAGCCTGCTCTTTAATAAATTGGAGCCAGGATCAAGGTAGGGTGGTGGTTATCACCCATCCCCCGATACAGGATTGCCAGATTGGTGTGTGTGTGGAAAATGTAGGGAGATGCCCACTGACCTGGTAAAGATGTGTTGTGAGAGACAGCACAGTATATCACTTTTGTCAGTAATGAAGATGTAAACTTTTGTTTATAATGCGCATTGTTGCTTAATGCATTATTTTTTATATGCTTCAGAGTTTATTTAACGTATAATGTTTCATGAATTTTAGCGAGACTTCTTACAAAATGAGACATGTTTGGATTATTTCTTTGCAATCACTGTGAATGAATTTTAAATTATAAGCCATTCAAAAACAAACACAGAGATGCACACATAAGCAAATGATAAGGGGATGTTTTATTTATTTCAAAATTGATACTCATCAAGAAGAATATATTCATTACCTATTCTATTATATTCTCACGAAGAGAACTCACATATGTACAAAATGACCTTATGAGCACGTTGTTATAAAAAAATAGTCCTTCCCAACATGCAATACACACAATGCAGTCACGGAGTGAAATATTGTCTTTTGTTGATCAGCTGATCACATCTATTTTGGGAATATTATAAAGCAAATCAAGTCCTTGTGCAAACATTGTATTAATAAAAAAGTGTGATTTAAACCATACAGTAGGAACAAGATATTTCAAAATGGAAAACACTTTTACACATACATCACAGGCACTTGATTCTGCGAAACTAATGTGTATCAACATATAAAAGCAGACACTGGCCTACCTGTCAAGAAACAACTTCGCCATTTCAGTGTCTGATGCCAGTCCTAACTCTTCCATTAATGCTCATGATTGAAAAAACTGCTCCCTATGACGAATCCTTGATAAGTTTCGCTCGGTCTCTCTGACAGTATTTTGACGTTTTTTCTCAGAAAGCAACAAGCGCGGGCGACATTTACGTGTTAGACTGTCTGGCGTGTTCGCCATTTTTGTTTATAGGAGGTATTTAAATTAGAATCACGTTACTTATTACCCGCCCACTGGACGAAGATTACGTATAAGTTGTTATGGTCACGTTCGGCTTCCGTAACATTTCGTGAAATACAAGTTTCACTAAAATCGGGCCCCCACAAAAATTATTTTTGTCTCATTTATTTATCAATTAACTAATTGAATCTTTACAAACTCTAGGTTTTTTGTGAATTATTTCAGCTTATAAGTCGACACATTCATTAGTTACATCATCTGTGACATTCATAAAATTACAGACACTCTGCGCTATTGTGCCTTTAAGCTGTAACATAAAGGTAATAATTTAGCTATGCATTATTTTCTTCACAGACACTTAAATAAACCGTTAATCAGGTCAAGCAGAAATGAAAGTGTCACGGACAAGGTCATGCCCAGCAAATAATGTTACATTACAATAGCATACAATGAAACAAAAAAGAAATTACCCGACGGAACAAACAAGAGAATCGTGTTGTATGAGCAAAATATTCATATCATATTTAATAATAAGATGTATATATTATCCTACTAGTTAAGGAATAATTGGCATCAAACAAAAACATTAAACTCAAACTTTGTTAAAACGGGCATTTTTTTGCTAATGCCCAACTTTTGATTTACGTGTCTCTTCGATGTAATCCACGTTACTCCTGTTATCCTACCGTTGAGTTGGAAGATTACCAACTCAGATAGCTTTTGTGACTATGAAAATGACTGTTTAAGTCAGTTGGTCATTAGTATGATCATCATCATCATCATCAACATCATCATAATCATCATTATCATCAGTCTGTCGACCAAGTGTGGTCGTCGAGTCACTGTGTTGAACAGCATCTGAAGGAATTTGAATACTGCAACTCATTCCAATAAACAACTGGAGAAAGATGATTTGCTCCACTCCTTTTCATGCTTGCTGAAATTAAAATGATGACACACGATTTCATGACAGTCGTGACAACAGCTGCCAACAAGATCATTGACCTCCATTGCCCAAATACAATCGCTGGTTTACAAAAGAGATTCTGAGTTAGTGAGATTTCCCGAGACCTTAAAAAATCCCAGACATACTACTGGGGCAATGGAGTACCGACAAAAACCACAAGAATATTAGAGAAACAAACATTTGATTGGACAAACGTGAAAAGAAACAGAGACCAGTCTTATAAAGAATAACAGCACACAAGCATTCTGAAAAGTGAAAGACCTCAACAGACATAAGCATCCAAGATTAAATATGATTCAAGACGAACATTGGAAATGCCTAACATAAACGCTTTATATTGCTGAAAGATGAGCTGAGTATGGAAGAGAACTATACAACCGTCAGGTGACATGAAACTTAGGGATGTTTGACGTTTTAAACTCCACAACTGATGCTGATTTTCCCATTCGTAAAAACGAGGTTTAGTCAGCAATAAGAGCACTGAAAAATGGCAAGACAGTAAACAAAATTCTAGCTGAATGTATCAATTATCGGGGTGTTGAAACCGTTTTAAAGCTGCTAACAAAAATCAGCAACACAAGCTGGTAGACATTGGCCAAAACAGTGGACCCAGTGGCTGATTATAACAATCCAACAAAACGCAACGATATTAAGGTGATGCTTTATATCATCTTAACAAGATCGGAACTACAAGCAGAAGCTATAATTGCCGAAGAACATAAACTGTTCCGAAGTGGAAGAAGTATAACATAACAAATATTGCATTTCAGTTATCTGCGTCAAAAGTACTCGTAACATCAACAAGAAGTATTATCATTTGTTCATACATTTCAAAACGGCATTTGACGACCAAGTGTGGCATGAAGCATTTTAGTCCATAATGAGAAAGAACAACATGGTTCAAACTTTCATCAAATCCATGAAGCAGCTGTACAACAAGACATCCATTGAAGTAATTATTCAAGGTTTTCTAGGGCACTGGTTACAGACAAAGGTCAGAGCACGTCATGTTGCCTTTTGCCATTCATGCTTTTCAACACCTACTTAGAGCGAACCATGAGCGAAAGCCTGGAAAACCACTGTTGGACATTCAGAATTCGACGGCGTAAATCACAAACCTCCGATTCGCAAACGACATTGATGTGTTGGCGTGCAGTGAAGACGAATTTGCTACCTTAGGGAAGAATCTATATGAAACATCTTCCAGTTTAGACATATAGATAAGCGCTGAGAAGACAATGCTGATGACAAATAGTGGCAAACAAATCTTAGCCAAGATTACAGTCAGAGAACCGAATATGAAAACACTGAGCCAGATATATTAGTTATATGATAACCAGAGTGAGAAACGTCATCAATTTTGTCACGATATGCAGAACGAACGGCAGATGTTCAAGGCTAGGACCCATCTGGAGACACAGGAATATATGTCTCAAAATTATACTCAGACTATTGAGAGCACTAGTTGTCTCAATTTGTTTGTGCTCATCTGAGACCGGGACCTAGACAGCAGAATTGCAACAAAGAATACAGGTACTTGTAATGAGAGCCTACATAACAATCCTTGGCATCTCTTATTTCGACCACATCACAAATAAAGAAGTGTCTGTCACCATCCGACGCTTCTATTTCGTCATCATTATGATTGGTAGTTGGAATATATGCAAGGATAATTGTGATTTCATAGGGAGATCTTTCGAGGCGAACGGAATCTATTCTGCTAGATACCTTCGGCGGTCAAGTACAGATCCTTTGATGACTTTATTTGCAATGATACCTACTCCATTCATGGAGATGAATATTCTTGACTATATTGGATATATGCCCATCTTCAGTTTGGTGTTCTCCATGGGACTTCCATCTGAATTCACAAAGTCCCATAATGAGCTAAGTGTAGTTTTCGATTTGATATGTCAACTCTTTGAGTCTTCCAATCTCCACTAGAGTTTTAATTTACCTGGTGACGATGGCAATGCTATAACTTGCTCTGATTTTATGCGAATTACCAGTAGCAAATGTGTCACCTCCGTCCTGGACGACAACGGCAGGCGTTATCCTTGATGACTGATCTGGTATGGTAATTTCAGATTTGACCAGCATTATTAGTGTGTTTCGGGTAAATGTCATCTGGCGGAACCCAATCCTCTGCAGACCAATGATTTGCAAGAATATAATGTAATACATCGTCTAACGAACATGAGGTCTTCATTCCGGTGTTTCTGATTGGGTTTACTCGCATATCCTTTGGCCAGCGGAAGCCAGCCTGCAAGGCAGTATGCGACTCCTTTTACTGGTGGTTGAGTCCATTTCTCGAGCAGATAAAAAGCATCTACCACTGGCATCCAACCCCCTAAATATTAATGGAATTAAGCAGGCAATTTACCAAATCAAGTTCATTCGATGTATTTAATCTGGGAGGAGACTACGTTTGGATTTATTGATGCTCAGACGTGTTGCAATTTTGAGATTTCTGCATTCTGCTTTTCACCCGTTCTGGATCTGTAACTCTCGTAAAGATGACACGGTATCGAATGAACCGTCCCTGTGCGAGATCCTCCTAAACAGCAACCCCAATTCGAAAATGTATAAAGGATGACTTGGTTGTATTTTCAAAACCATTATCATGCGTTAATTATCTTCTTTGTCTTGGAAAAACAGCTTTGGGAATAAATGTCTATATTACTTTGTATAAATATGTTTATTAGGATTGACTTAACCACACATCCTTGATTCTGTTATTTGAATCTCCAGAATGAAATGTGGCTTACAGTTTTATGCAAATTGCCATTATCATTAGCCTAGATATATAAGATTATGTATAACCTTGTATTTCTTGGAAACAAACTTATGACCACCCTTCTCAAAATTATATCCTAGTATCTAGGTGAAATCGGTCATTTCGTTGTCCTTAGTTTTCTTTAGAGAGGATTTAGTTTTTCTAAGCACTTATTGTAAATTCTAACTTGACATTAATATTAATATTGGGATTAACGTCCATTCATTGTAAGGAATGTTTGACGTATTATTTTGACATATCAAAGTTTAGGCTATTACCATATTTGACTGTCCTGGCACATCAATACATTCAGGTTTGGTACCTACATGTAATTCATTCGGATTATCCTCTAGATTGTCATATAACCTTTAGTATTATTTTAGACTTTATTCACGTGAAATAGATCTTCTTACGTTTTAAATTCTGAGTCTAGGAAAATAGTATTTGTTAAACATTTTGAAACATGAAGGTATTTTACTTAATTTTAGACCATATAGTATAATGAACAGTATTACTGTAAAACAATTTTCTGGATACAATTGCTATTCCGCGAGCCGTTTGATTTATTGTATGCATACAAATATGTCACTGTTAACCATGTGCACGAACGTGATCAAGATTTAAACG
This sequence comes from Unio pictorum, assembly GCA_030141615.1. NCBI lineage: Eukaryota > Metazoa > Mollusca > Bivalvia > Unionida > Unionidae > Unio > Unio pictorum. The sequence goes on along the minus strand of JARLTB010000240.1, from coordinate 3,305,855 downwards.
GGATGTAAATTGTTTATAATATTAAGCTGCCTTGTATAAGCAAGTGCTCACTGAATATTGCAATGTCAATGAATACGTAACACTCTGTCCATGCCCTTTGCCTAATATGACCAAAGCACAAGTCATTCACGGTGACAGTTGATTAATTATTGAATGAGTCAGATAAATATTACATAATGATGGATGTAAGGATAATAAAACTTAAAATATTAAAAAGAAAATCAACTTTCAAGAATATTCCTTTATTGCTGATTTCAATAGATCTACACTAAAGTGTGCAGGACATAATTTTGCAATTTACAAAACAATATGTATTTATATACCAGAAACGTGCTTCGATCGCAGCTTATGAACGTAAATATAACCTAGAGGATAATTGTTATCAAATTCAAACTATCGAGCAATCAATTTAAACTATTTATTGGTATGCTTAAGTTTCAAATATGTTATGATGGAACAATCTAAATGTATTTCCTTTATTTAACATAGATACCAATTTTGCAAATAGAACTTAAATTATAAATCAGACATTTCTCTAAGCATCTTTAAATGTATAGAGGAAACGATCATTTAAGATTGATTGACAATACAAATATTTTCTCCTGGAATGCGTATCATGGCATAAAATGTCCGGGATGTAATCTAGATTCATATTTCAGGAATGTAAGATAGCTTACAATTAATATTTTGACAACATACTGACGATTTCTGCATGTATTATGTGCACAAAAACATAAAAATACTCGGATATGTGTGTGTGTGCGTGTGTAAGTCTGTGTGTGTGCGTTTATGTGTGTGTGTGTGTGTTTATGTGTGAGTGTGTTTTCAAATGTGAATTCGTAAATATAGTCGATATTTGCGGTACTGATATCGAAAAAAAACATATTTATACTTAAAATAAGTAGGAAGACTTAAGATTGTTCAGAGTATTTACATAACACGCTTTTTAACCGTAAATATAATATAATATAATATAATATAATATAATATAATATAATATAATATAATATAATATAATATAATATAATATAATGTAATGTAATGTAATGTAATGTAATGTAATGTAATGTAATGTAATGTAATGGAATGGAATGGAATGGAATGGAATGGAATGGAATGGAATGTATCTAACGTAACATAACATAACATAACATAACATAACATAACATAACATAACATAACATAACATAACATAACATAACATAACATAACATAACATAACATAACATAAAATAATATAATATAATATAATATAATATAATATAATATAATATAATATAATATAATATAATATAATATAATATAATATAATATAATATAATATAATATAATATAATATAATATAATATAATATAATATAATATAATATAATATAATATAATATAATATAATATAATATAATATAATATAATATAATTTAATGTAATAAATATAATATAATTTAACATACTATAACATAATATTATACCTATTGTGATGTCGTAGTCGTAGTCGTTTTTTTCGTATTCGGTGATGTTACCAGTCGTTTGGACTTTCGTTTTCAGTAGCAGGATAGTCAACATTAAGCGTAAGATTACCATGTAGGCAAAACTCCTCCCAAAAACACTATAAAAGAGACATATTCATTTTTCATTCACGTCAGTATTTTAAAAACAAAGACTCAAACATGGTATAAATAGAGACTACCCCTTATGCCTCATATTAGCATATATTCTAGTATGTATAATAAGTTACCAAATATGGTTTTAAAGTAGATGGAAGACGACTATGGGATAATACTTTTTTAATAATTTTAAATATGGCCAGATTTCTTCCTGGGGTACATACATTCTTACTGATGTAATTAATTAAACATTCGGGAGCACCAGTTCACCTCGAGATGTGATAGTGTTTCAAACAATTGTATACACCTTGTTGTAAAACGATAGCACATCGTGTTGTTACTTACTGCTGCAGTTCCGTCAGTGTGTGTCTGTGAACATATGCATACTGCACAGTAAATTGTGTTTGTCTCTCCAACGTTCATCATTCGGTCATATACCAGGCTTCCTGTAACAATGAAGCGATCATCATTGCGACGACGAAGACGAAGATGATGATGATGATGATGATTACGATAATGCTGTTCGTTGTGATGGTTATGATTGTAGCTATGAGAATAATCACCATCGTCATCATTACAGATGGATTAAAAAGTAATATAAATAATTTAGATTATTGGTATTACCAGAAGCAGTAGCGGCTGCATACATATAAGCAATACAATTTGGTTGCTTTGAACTAGCAGAGCTAGCGCTCTCTTCACGAGATACGAATATAAGCGTGTCTGGTTTGGATTTTTAACATAGCTATAACCATTGTTCAGTCCTATCTCCACAATATCTGCTGTCGGTAGCTTTAAAGTGATGTCATGCGACATACATGTATTATAATGAACCACCCAGTCACATCATCCTCCCACCGTGCCAACCAATCATAATACTAACCCTTTACTGCTCAGAGCACACGAAGGCAACTTTAATCGCATTGTCAAACCATTTAATATCCCGAAGAAAGGTTTCAAATAACTATTACAGTGAAATGTTTGAAATACCATTTTGCATGAGCATTCAGTGTCATTGTTATTGTTGCACCATCTGCTGTTGTTGTTAACACAAAATTCACCATAATCGCATCCGCTGAAATAGAAGTAATGGTAGTTAGTTATAATATCATTTATGTTAAAATTAAAATTCGCACTCTACAGAGAATCATTCTAAGACAACGGGTAAAGTAAACGACACCCATCGCCTTGCCTGCTCCACAGCTCCATCGTCCGTCACTAGTAACCACACATACAACATAAATGATTCTCCGTAGTCGGTGTTAAACACCCACATGATTAGTAGACACATCCTCATGGCGACCTATTAATTAATTGTCATATATTTTCACAGCCATCCGGGTTATTTTGAATGAAATCAAGGCAAATGGAAATAATTTAAGGAGGATTACAAATATTTACTGAACAGAATGGGACTTGTTAATGTTTGATTTTACATAAACACGCGTGTTACTACTTGACAGAATAAATATTTTGTAATCGGACTATAATCTGTATTTCGTACTTTCCGGAGATTCGAACATATATATATATATATATATATTCATGAACCAAATTTACTCAACAACTTATCTAGATGAGGGAACACAACTATGGGTTCGTTAAATCTGTTTGGACTGTGTTCTTCTCATTAATATATGTATTTTTTCTTCTACACTATTGGTACCGCGTTAATTGCTATTTACATGGTGTTTGTCAAACTTAAATACTAAGGAAGACACAAAGGACATATATCACAAAATAGTCATAATTCCCTTCAAAAGTAAGCACAATCACATAACCGTGCACACATGAATCCCTCAGCAAATTTTGCAGGACATCGTTAATGCAAGGCGAGAAATGCTGAAAAACGTCTTAAGTCCTTATTTAACAGTTGCATATGCAGTCTGTAACAAAATGTTGCCTTTCGATGATATATTTAAAGACATGCCTGCTAAATGTAGCTTTTTAGTTTATTCTCCCTGCTTTAGCTGTATATTTGCTAGTGTATAATATGTATATATGCATATCAATTCATATCATTGCACGACAAATCTGCTAACAGTAATTAAAATATTGGAGACTAAATGGTTTGGAAATAAAGCGAATATTAACAAAATTGATCGAAAATATTTTGATAATATGAATGTATCTCTTAATGTGATTCTGGATGGGATAGACCAGCATTCCAGAATATATTTAGTGAAATCAGAGATAAGCAGACTGGTAATCATGTCGTTGTTTTATTTTTCTTCTCAGGCAATTGGCTTGAAGATTAATACAAATGGAGTCACAACTGTCATGTATTGTTAATACAAAACCATTAGCGAGCTAGAGAGGACAGATACGCATGCATTAGGGCCAAAGAAGAGATATAACAAAAACATCAATAGACGGAAAATGAGTCTAAGTGGCATATGAAAGAAAGAAAATGAAAAAACAAAACATAAGGTAGAATGCAAGTTTATTTCGTCAGCATCATGGAGTTTCCCTATAGCAGCCAGCGTAAAATATTTGAGGCCATATCATATATTTCTCTTTGAAATGTGTGCAGATATTATAATACTAAGCTCTTTTTCCTACTCGTGATGAAACGAAAAGAGTAAAACTTATTTGAACTTGCTCGTGTCAAGCACCGAGGTTTCCTAATGTCAACGAACGTTCTCTTATTTGGAGAAGAAACACACTATGTCGATGTTGACGCTTTTACTTTACAGCTGCGTAACTCAAGATGAATAATGAGCATTACATCAAATTACTTTATTCAATTTAGTTTTATTCAAATCAAGCAGATGATGAAAAATGAAGAGCTGAGTTGAAACTCGTATGCATTTTCATTCAGAAAATATAAACTAGATGTAGAAAAACATTTTCGTGTGAGATGCACATAAAACAACAATGGAGTACCTGCTTTTTTCTCACCTTCATCTCTCTCTCTCTTTATATATATATATATATATATATATATATATATATATATATATATATATATCAACACGTGTCATATTTCGTAAAAGCACTACGTTAACCACAATTTAAAGCCTGTTTGCTACATCAAAACCTTAAAAAGTCCGTTTCGTAACATATTGCACTATATCTCAGATGTTTATAGTGACAAAATTGTCAAATTTTGTTTTGTGATATATATTTTTGATACTTTTGCTGAAAACACTTGTATAAATCGTTTCAGACAACACAGCAACTAGCACGCACAGTTACACGAATAAGAGGAAGGGTTGCTATATTTAAGATACGGAGTATGCCGAACAAGCAGGTAGAGAATCTAGGATTGGCTGAAAGTGTAAGTTTCATGCAAAATCCTGTGAACAATTTTGTACAAATAGGTGTATATTTTAATAAGCTCTAAAAAATGTACCTATGCTGAAATCAAACGTCAGGGATACAAAACATTACCTCTATAAAAAAAAAGTGAAAAATTCTTTGTGTCAGGGCGAATAATACACAAATATCTGCTGTGAGAATCAGGAATATGTTTAAGACAAGTAAGAGAATAAAATATATTCATCAAGCTGCACTACATGCTACATCAATGTCTCGGAAAATGGTATTAATGTCATCGGAATTGTCGAGGGCTTTAAAACACTGTTCGAGTAAAACATGTTGATTGTATTAATCCGCATGTTTATTAGGTTGTGGTGTGGTTTGAACTATTTTGTATGGCGCAATAGATAGTCACTGTCGAAGATGTAAGAAAAAATGATCGTCTACTAGTATATAACATTATATATTCTTCATGCATTACTATAATTGGATTCACATCCAATCCATTCCAGTAATGTACTCATCAATGAAATTTCATTTGGTTATGTTCAATCATGAAATGGTGGTAACCAATCAGCAAGCGCGGCGAACAAATGATACATTGCATTTTATATATATAATTTAACATATCTACGCCTTTCTGTATCTGTGTTTTGATAAATCATTTACAGCTGTCCTTCTGTGGTGTCTAGCAAACCCATGCAGGACGAGTTTGTGCATTACTTTTCTAGTTTTCAATTTGATTGTAACTGACTAAATATGTATTTTCCGAAGTTGTTGATACGACACAAAATCTAAAACAAGGATTTATTGAACAACATACTGTACGCAAAGCCATGGGTCATTGATATGGAATTATATTGACCCGAGATTAAGGAATCGTATTTCTAATGATTGGAATAGCTTAATATTACCTTAGTAAAATAAACAAGATTGTGATATAACGTTCTTTTCAAGAAAATGACAATTTTCTGTACCCTTACCGTAAGGATAGTTTCCATTATTTATCAAGGCAATACTGTCTTCTATATCATATACTAATCCCGATCTTGCAGTAAAATATAGTAATACCTCGAACTTTCTCCTTTCAGGATTCGCGAATTCACGGAGTCGCGACGTTTTCATTGGAACCTAAATAAATTGCATCACCGATTTGTTCACATATCTGCGAAATATTTCCCATTCGTTACATGGTTTTACCTTGCTGTGAGTGCAATAGAAAACGGCTGCCAATGAATTAGTATTGGGGTAATATTAATATATCTATACTGTACTGCCAATGCCCTAGTGTGGCAAATACCCATTTTTGGACAGTTATGTTGGGTTGAAGGTTCAGAGCGCATTCCCTATCGAAAAGTTGGAATTCGCCGACACCATCCGCTAACTTGAACGATCTTTCATCGATATAAATATGCATGAAATCGATAGGAATATAATTCATTTTCTTAATAATCGTGAGTTTAGCATTCGTTACGTCTTTAATCCGCTGATAGATGAGACGAAAGTACATCATTGATGAATTTTGACGTGATCTAATCTTCTGCATTGTTAGTCATGTGAATGCACCAATCTCGCATCCTACACGTTAATGACATCAAAGGTCAGACAGTCACGTCAACAATATGCTTTTTTGTGTTCGGTAGGAAAATAAATCCAACATAAAAATTAACGGCAGGTAATTTTAGTTTGGATAAAAAAGAAAGAAAAAATATTCCTATCGATTTCATGCGGGTTAAGATCGATGAAAGATCGTTCAACTTTGCTGGGCCGGCAAGTAAGCGGCTACCCCAAATGTCCAAATATAAAAAAATGGGGTTTGAAGGGTCAGAGGAAACTCGGACTAATACCCATTAGGCGATACTATACTATACTTTTACGACAGCCATTTTTTTAGGGTGATGTATTAAGCTATCTTTTAAATTAAATTAATGTGCTTTGTGAGCATGATTTGGGTAAAAGTTTAGGATTTAAACTCTAGAAATAAGCATTTATTAGCATTTTTAGTGACTTGCACCAAACATTCGCGATTCCTCCTGATTCGCGACGGGTTCTGGAACCTAACCTCGCGAATGTTCAAGGTATTAATGTAATTAGGAACCATATTTGTAATCGTGATGTTAAGATAACGACTTCCACATATCCCCAGGATAAAATTAAACTGATTAGTGTAATTCCAAAAAAAATATTAATTATGCGCATGAAATGTTGAAGGTTTTTAGAATTGTTGTGATACTGGTTTTTGCTAGTCTCAAACCTATGGATTTTAATATGAATACAGATGCACTATAATGATATGGTTTTGAAGCCTGGCTGTGTAAATGTGAATCAATGTGATTGAGTGCGTCAGTGAATGACATGAACATTAGTATTAATCATCTGACTAAATTATATCCTATAGAAGCAAATAGTTATCCGAGCAGGTGGGGCAACTTAAAATATACACATCCATCCTTACAAATTATCCTACATATAACTATACAACACACTCGCACATTTAGGTATTAATATGAAGTCAACTAATCCTACAACTATTCCAAAACGGATCAGCTGTTCCGGGTTATCGGAAAATTAAAATAATACATGTTAAAGAATGTGAAGATCAAAATGTATCACGATTGGTGATGTTTGAATTGTAGCTAATTTATAACCTACACCCCATGTGTACATTTACAGAGCATAATAAAAGCAATATAAAAATGTATAGGCACACTAAATGTTAAAAGAGCTAGGTATGGTTTCATGTCATTATTGCTTATTATAATTTACTCTTGAACCTATTTTCTCACAATCTTGGACTATATTGACAAGACCTGTTGATCACATCTGAACGTTTTGCTGTTTTGTTTAGAAGTGAGGCAGAGGTAATGAAAACAATGTTTCATCGCTCTATAATAGGGATGGAAGAAAAACACTACCAATCCTACAACGAAGATTGGGTCTAGAAGCTGCCAGATTGTGGTGAAAATGAAATCAATGATACAATTTCACTATTTGTTCAATAGTAAAAATCGACATATGATTATTGCTATGAAGGTACCACTGAATTGGAAGATGTAGAGAATATAAATATCGTTTATATTTCCGGAAAGAAAAAATATAGGATAGATGATACTGAAGTCATCGATATTTCTACTCAAGTATATTGCTATAAAAAGGAACGGAGTTGAAACTTGTATGCAATTTCATTCAGCAATTATTAGACTGATGTACAAAAACAAATTCATATGACAAGCGATTAAATAAAAACTCCAATAAAGCAAGTCGAGTGATTACAATATTAAAGCTGCACGGCATAACGATGAAAAATGCATTTTGTAACGTATCTCACGGTCAGAGCTTGGATTATGCGACTTACAACATTCTGAGATCTTGCTTGTGAAATATCTTTGATTAAACTAGGATATGCTAAAAACAGTTGTATACATCGTCTCAGACAAACCAGTTACAAACAAGCAGAGTAAAACAAAGTGTAGGTGGTTTCACGGTTACAATCTCACTAGATAGCGTATCAGTGTAGCTCACTTTCGGTTAGTTTAATAGGTAAACACGGCAGATGTAGATAATGAAAAAATCACAGTGGAAAATATAACCACGTATTCTATGAAGAGGCTGAAAAACTTTCTTAAAGAAAGGATGTGTGAATTAATTATGCGTTTAAGCTGCAAGTCCAGATTTTCTGATTCATTGTGAACATTATAAATAAATGAGTGGCATTCTTGAAGTGAAATTCCCATTCAAGTAAAGACATTTGACACCCCTTGAAACAGCACAGAAATGTGGTTTACAATGTGGTGTTAGAAATGGCATGATTAAACTAAACGTTAATCACACATACTACTACTAGGTACAAGGACAGTTACCCGTGACTAATCGTAAGAGGTGTGCTTTTTTGTATAGACAAACAAAGGAATACGTGTGGAGAGGATTCGGTTTGGTAACAAACTCTGAGAGGAGAGAATGTTGCCCACGTTGAAGGACTGTTACATGACAAGCATTCTGCCAGACATTTTCTCAAGTAGAATTAAAAGAGGCCATCCTCTTCACCCAAACAAACGAGTTTGATATCAAATCCTTACAGATATACTTTACATTTTTTCTTGGCAAGATTGTTTTGTTTGTTTGTTTTTTTTTGTTATTAGGGTTTAACGCCATTTTTCAGCACACGATAGGCTATATATGGCGGCCAGTATTGTTGGTGGAAGAAGAACCCGGGAAAAAACTCGGAAAGAATAACCAACCCCAACCCACGAGAAGATACTGGTAAAAGCTTTCTCACATAACTACATTAGCCGAATCTTAGACTCAAAAACACGCAGACATAGGTGAGGCGGCAGTGATCCGCAACGGGACGCGCTTTACACCACTCGGCCTTTAGGGGCAAGATAACATTGTTGTAACTTGTACATAATTGTACATATAAAGAAGAAATATTTATCACGACATGTACATTTCAGTCAATTGAATGTTAAGAGAGAGAGAGATAGACAGAGAGATTGAGGGAGATATTGTGTGTGTGTGTGAGAGAGAGAGAGAGAGAGAGAGAGAGAGAGAGAGAGAAAGAGAGAGAGAGAGAGAGAGAGAGAGAGAGAGACTATCAATATACAGTATAAACCTTAAAAACTAAAGAATGAAATAAGGGTGTAACGTAAACTGATCATGACAATTGTATACAATGTGCTGCATACATTTTGTATTTTTATGTCCAACATAATTGTTTTTTTAATATAAATACAGTTTATACATAGCAGGGTCCAAAAAATCCTGTTTGCTGTTTTGGGGGTTATCTTATGTTCATTTCAGTAAAATAGAGAGTTAGTCTTGTACAAGTGACGGCTGTATTGTTGTTAGTGCACCAAAACGTTTTGGTAGGTATTAATCTTGAAGATAAACTTGTATTTTTGTGCACATTTTTAACTGATTATCACAAATAAAATAAATAATATATAACCTATTTTGTTTCATATATTCCAATACATACCATTCTGTACAGTTAATTTTATATTCTACATAGTACGTTGATTACTTCATAAATGTATTGATATGTTTCTTTAACATCCCCACTCTATACTGAATTACTGAACATATCTTTGCTACAAAATTTAAGCACTAAGATAACAATTGTGTTGTAATGGCATGTCACCTGACAAAAGTTTTAAAACATTTTATGTAAATGAGGAACTGACCATTTAATGTTTGAAGGAGGATGGCGGGGATAATATATATTTTGGGAAGGGTGGAGGGGCCTTGCTTTGCTTGAAGGACAATGTTTGTGTTTGGCTAATATGGTGCGAAATTCTGAACTATCCGGAACTTAAGAGCTACGATCAGTAAGTACCTTTTGCATGCGTGAAATGCCCTATAGCGAAATGCTAGAATATTGAAGACAAGGAAGTAGTGTTGAGCACTGCACTAGAATAAACTGTCCGAAACTCTTAAGAGTGTCTGCAGAGTGTCATTTTTCATGTAAAATGTTGTGAACGAGATGGCAAAATCGGTGGTTATTTATCCAGACTAGACAGATTTTAAAAGGCTTAAATTTAATATCAGGAACAGGCATGCCAGCCATCATTCAATTTAACACGCTTATTGAGGCAGGAAGAATCATTCACAAGTATCGTCTATCAGATTTAGAAACATAGTTAACAATATGTTTATCATTGTGCACTAGTTGTTTCATTTTGTGTAGGAAAACGTTTTTAAAAATATCTGTATTGTCTATCGTTTTCTTATAGAATAGTTTTACATTCAGAATATAATTGGTATATTGATATAAATAGTTCTTGATTTTTTATTCTTGTTTTGGTCCCATCTCTTTCAACAGTTGTGCTAAGTAAATATTTAAATTATGATAAAATGCAATTAAACTGTCACTGGGTGGTTTGTATATAATACATTTCGGGATGATGAAACTGTTTCTTTCTCCATGAAATTTTTATGTTGGTATTATGAATCTAATAACGCTTATTTTAACAAATCCAATCATATCCATAATACCATTTGTCAAGCCATCTAAGTAAGAGACGGAAGGTTACTATGTTTCTGCTTTAGACATCATACTTGATGAAATGAAATGATTGGTCGTAATGGTCCAAACGATTAACGGAACATAATAAAATCCAGTACTAATTTGTTTCAATCATTCCTATAAAATGTTCCGGCTGCATATTTACAAAATTCAATATTTTTTTCAAAAACGTTGAACTAAATTAATACCAAGTATCAGACCCAATTCATGTTATACATAAATACGATATATAATAAAAAGACAGACACATACCGAGACACACACAACCTCACTTGGTTATGTAAAAAAAGTTGATTCACTAACAAATCGGATTAATCGTATTGCACAAGGGCAACGTTTTAGACCCGGTAGCTGTGCTGCTGCTTAAAACTTGTTATCACAACAGGCAATATGGCAAATATATCTACCACCATCTAAAATAATCGAATATGCGCATTTTGATAGCTGTGTTTCCAATAAAATTCATCAGGCGGGTATTTTATTTGCATCACATGCTACGGTCAAAATACGAGGACGTCAGATACCATACAACTACGCGTTAAACCTCTTTGACGTTGCAAGCAGATACAAATAAGTAGAACCATTATCAACAAAGACAGAAACATTGGTGGCCTCTGCGTTTGAACGAATGTGTCAACGAGGACCATTAAGATGACCACAATTATTACAGTTTAATCCTTTCAGAGACTCTAAGGGCGTAGTATCATCCCAGAGGAAGCAACATATATCAACATACGACGATGACACTGCGATTAATCGTGATCAGACAATTGTTGAATGTACTCTAAGCATTTAATTGGATATCACTATACAAGGAAACAGTTCATAATACAAGATCTCGAGAATGGGTTGAAAGATTAACAAGTGTGATAAATGCATTCAAGAATGAAATTACTCGAACAACTTCCATGATACACATTGATGCAATCACACACAAAAAAGCATATACCTGTACAACGAAATGATTTATTTCAACAACCAATACTGGGTAATGTTATTGTCAGATATTTATATGAACCTGGGGAATTTGAAGGGGGTCAAAAAGAGCGACTGTTCCTATCTAGAGCATTGCGACGCACAAAATATCTAGTAGAACACGATCTACGTGTAGACTTGCAAACTATGCATTTAGACTTAAAATATTACAAATAATTCCAGAGGATAAACAATTGCCACCGAGATCACTTAACTAGCGCCATGACGTCTATTACACTTAAGACAGGTCAGCATCACATTTTCACGTGTATGACTAAGACTAATATCCTTCCTATCCGCGGTCAATTGTCTTGGATGTTTATCCGAATACTGATACTGTCATAACATTATTGTGTTACAGCTCGCACAATGATTAGTATGCTGTTGTTTCAGCATCATTATAAATTCAGCATCAATATGAAAATCGTGATTACTTTTTTGTCACTTTGTTTATAACTATTGAGGGTTTGTTTTTCTTACGATATCTTTGTTAACAATTGCGTTGCTGGTCTCAGTTAAAATGTACGAAAACTATCCGCAGCTGATATATTTTTCTAACTTTTGATACTCCAAGATATACTAGGTTTGACCAGTTGGTACGATCATCAATAATTCAAATAACTGTAACAGAAATAATTACCCTTGAGATAAGTGGATTGTCGTTGCGAATCCTAGCGTGTATTGACATTGGTCTTTTAACCCATCCTCGACAGCACTGATAGGACATGTGAGAACATCATTTAATACTCGATTATGTTTCTCAGTCGGTCCAGGAATTTCAACTTCAATATTATGCTTGTCTATAACATAACTGTACAGGCAATTCGGTAAATATTTCCTACTGTAACGGAAAATATTGATGTTGAAGTGTATCGCGAAATATCTTTCCAATTGTCACTGTCAAATCATTTTGGGCTCCACAAAATCCAGAAAAGATTTATGGTAGTTTCTGAATGTATTTCACGCATTAGTTCACATTGAATTTTATTGGATTGTAGTCTCATTATTTTCTTAACCTCATTTAATTTTCGATCGTGCGCTCCATGATAATCAGATATCTCTTCGTACAAATCTTCAAAATCCTTCAACCAAAAATGCGGGGACAAACCAGCCAATGGTTGACCGTGATTGTCACATATTCGCAAAGCTGTATTCTTTAAAAATAGCCAATCAATAAATACGTTTAATATATTGAGCGACACTGGGCATACTGCATCCCAAATGATTAGTCCGGGTATTTATTTTTCACCCATTCGATCAGTAGTCCATAAATTACATTTCTACCGAACGCAGCTGTGATAAGTATATGGTTGCACAACTCTCTCTTTCATTTACCGTGCAGGTCAGTGGGTGGGAGTTAAGACAACTAAATCCTAAATCTGTCGAAAAAAACTAAATAACACTAATTATTTTCCCACATCCTCCTGCTCTATTTAGATAAACGGTTTTATATATGGATGCTGGATCGGATAAAAATTGCGTCCTCGTCGATCGATAATGATCTTCAATTTCAGCTTCTGCGACTTTAGTATATTCATATATCGTTTCAGCTTTTATTCTTTACGGTCACCACAGTGCATCATCGTTTGTAAATTGAGTCACTACTTCTGTATATCTTTTTTTCCGATATTATAAGAATCGATAACAAGTTTATAGAAACATGAGCGAATATAGGCAAAATTAGATGTGTATATTGCCGAGAGGCGTCATCGATATACCAAACGTTATAAGAAACCTTGTTCCGTTAGACAAGTAAGCATTTACTCGAATTACAAATATATATCTCTTTGTTGCATTATACATAAAGTCATATTCTGCATGACCTATAAGTAATCGTGAATAATTTCGCTGATAATCATATGAACCACCTTGAGTAAATTTACTGATTATTCTTCTACCGAGATCTTTTGCATCGTTAGGTAACCAAACTTTAGTCTGCTTATTATATGATACAATTGTATCACATACAGTCAGCGACATCAGTATTTGACAATCAATCAATCAAATAGCTTTAAAGAAAAAAATACTATTGGAGCCTAACTTTTCTTAGAGAAATTTCTACGAAACCAAACATAACAAATCGGACCAAGACTACTAACAAATTTGTCAGATATAATGCGAGCGAATCCAGTTAGATCAAAATAGGATAGTGCTCTATTTATCGATAATCTGGTCGTTTAAAAATTATCCAGAACATTCTCAGTAGCCTCAAAATCTTATTGGATAACACGAGACCATACCCACAGAATAACATCTTTAGAATCGTATTTAGTATTTCACAATCCACCGTGTCCATATTCAACTGAATTGAACTTTTTCAAGAAAGTCAAATTGTGTTGGCTTCCACGAATGCTTTTCTCGGGCAAAGTGAGCTGCAAATGACGGAACTTTAAACAATTTGTTAGTTATTGTGCAATATTCTCTGTTGACAATTTATGTGCGATATTTTTCTTTTCTACATAGAGAGAGTCTTTACGATATATGTCACAGTTAGGTCTTACTAATTGATCAAACTTATTTGTCCTTGCTACAAATACTTCGATCTGGTCTAATAATTGCGTCGTAGTTTTCAGAACTCTGAATAAATCATTCTGAGACAGGATCGTCTTTTGCTATATTTGGGAAGAAAATCGAACATGTACTGATTTATAACATCTTACGGTCCCATCTCGTGGCAATAATGTTACTGTGTTAATCCACGCTTGGGCATTATGATCAATGATATATATTGGAGCTCATCTTTTTTTATATAGCTTCGAATCTTTTATAATCTCCCCTGTTATAACTTTTACAATTATTTCAATTTTTCTAGTATCGTTTCTAATCCTGATACATAATTAATTGTAGTTCCGGCTATGTTTAACTAATGGCGCCCACTCGATTATTTTTCATCTTTTTAGATCAGTTAACTCGTTAAACGTAATTGTAAATCGCAAAATGTGTACTATTACATGTTCGGCCACACAATTTTATCATTACAAATTTCATTGCTTCAGATTGTCAGGAATTGTTTTTTTTAATGTATCATTGGAATTCCAAACAAAGCACGGTTCCTTTCATAATACGATTGGTCAATACCAGTCAACATTTCTGGATTGGAAATTTTACTCAGAATGACTATTTGTTCGCTAACAAGTATAATATTATATTATCACGAATAATCAAATTACCTGTTTCTGCTATTACGTACAATAAATGTAACTCTAAGAATACTTCAGATTATCGAGATAATTATTGATAATTGCCTCTTGCGTGTCGTTCATTGAAGCGTCGACATCATGAATTTTGAATGTTGACCATACGTGAGATGCGCCATCTTTGTTAAATATATTCTTCGCACCGTGAATTGTATTAATACCATTTGTATTCATCGGATCAACCATAGATTTTATTGGTAAATCAGGAGATATTCTATTGAAATTAAATTTATATACCAGGGCTTTATTTTTGATGATCTTTCAAACTATTCCATATTGTTATTAAAAACAAGTGTTTAAATACAAAAAATGTTGGATAGGTGGAATACGATAGGGTCTTCAACATCTTGTGACAAATCCTATATCAATGAATTATCAGGACATATTTTACAGCGTGTTCGTCGATGCAGTCTAGGTTCAAAGCCCTGTTTACAATCTGGTGATGGAATTAGAGGAAAAACACTGTTTTGTTTGTAATGCAGTGGTAAAAGTTGCAGATGGCTCAGACGGTATTATATTAAAATAAATACAGAGAGTACCAAAGCTGTACAAAATGTAGAAGATTACGTGTCTAGATTATCAAGTAACAATTTAGACAAATAATGATTTAAACTAATAATATTATCATATAAAATAGACCGACACTTTGTAATGCATCCATAAATCAAGAATTATGAAGCATTTTGTGATGGTGTAATAAGAAAATGTTGGTTGGAAAGACCAGTTGGCACTGTCGATTACCTTAGATTTTAAGTTGTAAAAAATATATCTGTCATAATTCATTTTTTTTCTTCTTTCAGAGAAATAAAAACAAATCTTTTCATTGCTCATATGAACGGTCGCAAACTTGATAATTCTTTACGTAAGCTTGAAGCTATAACTCAAAGTGAGAGTACTGCACATGGTCTTACATATATTTATAAAACAGTGGGAAAGATACTTATCAAATCTTTCAGTATAAAGATAGATGAAGTCAAATAGTCAAATCGATGAATGAACGTGTAGCGGAATAGGTATATAAATCCGATTCATCGAAAAAAAATTAGAAACATATTCTGTTTGAATATATAGACCTAATACAGAAACTGGTAAAATATATACACGTTTTTGTCAAAAGGGATATAAAAAATGTCATGCATTTTTCTTACGTAAGCCAGCTTAGTTATCTCCCTTGTTACTGTCAATGACCTGAAGGTATTTGTTTATTTTGTTCGTCAGTAGATATTTGTTTGTTTAGGGTTTAACGCCAATTTTCAGCACACGATATGCTATACATGGCGGCCAGTATTATTTATGAAGAATCCTGGAAAATCCCTGGAAAGAACCACCACTGACCCAAGCACTATACTTCATTAGCCAAATCTTAGACTCGAACCTACGCAGACAGAGGTGAGATCCATATCAGTGATCCGTAACGGAACGAGCGTTAGACCACTCGGCCACTCGGGGCCCCTCATCATTTTTAACTACTAATACTGTTTTATGTTGGTGTAATATCGAAATTAAAATACAATATGATCGTGATCATACTTTTCTTTACAGACATACAGAGCATCGAATGTTCTTCATCCAATCAATCTAATATTTCATACATACTGACGGATATATTCAACTTTATTTGAATATTGCTGGTCATTTTTAAATAAATGTCACATAAACAAAATAAGTGAAAATAAGAATTACTCGGTTTAGTGGTTCCGGTAACTGTATAATATTTTGTGTTATACATACTTAATGAGTATAACCGTAGCGCATTGCTAGCGCGGTTGATTCTTATCCCAAGTGTTTGCATTTCGATCCCCTTTATCGAATATATTATGGACGTTTGAGTAATATAGCTTTTTGTATTTAAAATTGTGGGTGTATTTTGCACTCTACCCTTGTCATTTATCGATTGGAGGGGTGAATGCAATTGAAATGCATGGACAATCTTCTGAATATTCTAACATTCGTTGGAGGAATGTTTATGAAAAAAAATTGTGACGTCCTCAAAAAAATCGTATCATGATCAGCTCTAAATTCAACTTAAAGGTACACACAATCACATTAAAGGTGCACACAAGCATATTAAAAGTACATACAAGCACATTCAGAAAGAAATTCGGCCAGAAGAATTCGTCATAGGGTGAAGAGACGACCATAAAAAAGCTCTCAAAAAGGACCCTATGATAGACAAAAAGGCCAATAAAAGGACACATGGGGATAAACGCTCATCGGTTTATATAGCTAATTTAAAATATATGTATTATATAATACATTATGAACATATTAATAATGTTATTTCTGCTGTTTTAGATCTTAAAATATTTTATTTCTGATTTAGAATACTTTCCAGATTTTAAATCGGCTGATATATATACTCTGCTCTCAGAATGCACATGTACTAAGGAATTTAAACAAGCTGTCTTTGCTTGTTTAGTGGATGATATTAAATTAAAAAGAAGGGTACCCCTCTTTAACGCAATAGAAACAAATAGATTCATCAAACGAATACAAACAAAATAAACAAGGTTTTATGAAAAGATTCAGTTGTGGATTTTCTTCAGATAAGTTACCTAAGTGTCCAATTTGGACGTTAATTTGAAATTTATTCTTGTCAGTAGTAGAATTTGAAATTTATTCTTGTCAGTAGTAGAATTTGAAATTTATTCCTGTCAGTAGTAGAATTTGAAATTTATTCTTGTCAGTAGTAAAATCTGAAATTTATTCTTGTCAGTAGTAGAATTTGAAATTTATTCTTGTCAGTAGTAGAATTTGAAATTTATTCTTGTCAGTAGTAGAATTTGAAATTTATTCTTGTCAGTAGTAGAATTATGTCATCGGTTCTTATAAATTCAAAATTTCAGGGAATACTAGATAGGTACATGTATACATGAAAAAGCCCTCTGTGAAAGATGAGATCTGTTTTTGTTTGTCTGATAACTTCTATGAACTAACGGAATGTATGCGATTGTCGATGATATCTTTACTATTCCGGTGATATATGTACCACCACCAAATACATCATTATTGTATCTGAGAATACATACCGGTGATAGAGACTATCTTAGGAAAGAATTAATCGAAAATATTTGTATTTTTATTATATCCGTGGAATACCGAGATATTTAAAATTTTGAAAAATCAGCTTCAGTATATATATATATATATATATATATATATATATATATATATATATATATATATATATATATATATATATATATATATATATATACATATATATAATATATATATATATATATATATGTATATATATATATATATATATATATATATATATATATATATATATATATATATATGTATGTATATATATATATATATATATATATATATATATATATATATATATATATATATATATATATATATATATATATATATATATAGTGGCGTAGAAATGCATAATAGTGATGCCAAATGCGAAGTAAATATACGGTTACTAATAGCCTGATTAATATTTGTTGTTTTTGGTAGCCAGTGTTGTAATGATTTGCAACCTATATCCATCAATGACAATTATGTACCAGCAGCAGAGGGGGGGGGGGGGGGGCGAATCCAACAACTTTTTCCGACAAAATCAATTTAAACCCTCAAAACGGAAAATAGAGCCCTCCTGCGAAATCTCATGTTTTAACCAAAAAAAAATAAAGTCTCCGTTTGGTAAATAGAGCCTTATTGATTTCTTGCTCAAAACATGAGATTTTGCAGGTGATACTCTATTCGCGCTTTCGTAGCTTAACCATAAAACGTCGCAACGATGCTATCATCGCCCCCCCCCCCCCGCTGCTATGGGTTAACCGAATATTTGATCAAGTCCGATACGATATCGTGTTCGAGGGTCATGCAAATGTATTGTTATAAATCCGTGTGGAACCGACTGAGCGTTACTAAAGAAATTTCTAAATTGATTGAAGTCCATATCAGAGCACCATGTCTGCCAAATATTTCGTAGCGTATGTGTATCAACGCCGTTGACTACAGCAAGAATATTAGTTATCTCTGATCACTTTTGGAATCTGAGTGTAGCGTTTAGTGACATATATCACGTCGATGTTTTTATGCCTGCCTCGGGAAATTATTCTAGCTGGGTTGTTTTGATTGTCTAAAATCACATCGTCGTATACGACTAAATTGTTAATGCTCCCATCAAGGTCATCCACGGATTGTGCCTCATCAATACCAGTTATAAAATCAATGACGTTCTCACCTTTAATTTCTAATGCATTCTCGTTAAAATCCTTTAACACTTCATAGCATCGTTGATCATCTACGCTAGGAGCAACTAAATACAACTTATCCCAATTCATCCATCTCATTATTAAATTGAGCAACAATTGCGTCTTGCCGGATCCAGATGGCCCGATTAATATTGCGCGGATAGAGTTTGGTAGCGCTGCATGATGCTTAATTGGTTGTCTTGTTTTTGTCGCTGAAAAATCAATTATATTCATATCTCTATGCATAAATTATGGATATATATTGTGTGATGTGTAAAACGCATACTGGCAAAAAATGATGTGACGACGATTACAACTAGCAATAACAGATCTGCAATTACTGGTAGATGTGCAACATGTGGTATAAAAAGATTTAGTTTTGTTTCTATGAAATCCGGAGATGTTTTTAAAAAAAAACGAGGAGGTGATATTGCAGCCAAGTTAGCAAAACTCTCTGGAACACCGTGGGCAAAGTATCCAGGAGAAAAGCACCTTCCAGGATATATCTATTGTGGCCCAGGAACACGATTAGAAATCAGACTTGATGATCAAAACCAACCTCGACGTGGTGAAGAACCAATAAACGCCATTGATAAGACGTGTCATGCTCATGATGTTGCATATAAAAGCAGCAATTTGCAACACAGGCATCTCGCGGATGTGAAATTAATTCATGCGTTAAATGCTATTCCTGATCAATCTTTCAAAGAACAATTGGCTTCGTGGTTGGTAAAATCAGCTATGAAAGGCAAATTAATGATGGGCGCTGGTAATTAATAATAATGGAATCTATTTTTTATTCTCCAAAAGGATACTGGAGGGGTAACGCTGCAATCAATAAACTCGCCAACGCCGCAAAAGTGAAAAAGGCCACTGTTGCTAATTGGTTATCCAAACAGGCTATATGGCAAATGTATCTACCGCGTCCTAAACAAATCAATTTTTCGCATTTTGATGTTAACCGCAGTGTCAGGAAATCTATTTATCATTGAAAATCAATTAATACAAGCATAACCTAGCATCGATGACCTCAAAAGTGTATACGGGGATATGTAACCGTCGCTGTAAGTAACGACTCTACCCAGTTTTGTTCCATCGGACAAAAAAGCATCTTTACGATCCACATATATGTTTTTAGATACTGCATCCGCGATTACAAAGTTGTATTCGGTGTTATCCATAATCAACCGTGAGCAACATCGTTTATAGTCGCATTATTTTTCCTCCCTGAGTGAATTTTCCGATTATTCTTCTGCCGAAATCTTTTGCTTCGATGTTTCGTTGATTAAATACCCGTTTGGACCACTCAATGATATATTCTTCGCCTGAATATGTTTTCTGGATTCCTCAATTATACTATCAAGACGTTCCGGTGCTGGTAACCAGACATTGATTTGTTTCCGACATGATATAATTGCTTCACTAACCGTCAGCGAAATTAACATTTTTGTATCAATCACGAACCGTAATAACGCTATTGTCAGCCACTTCTTTTCAGACAGGTGTGTACCAATCCAAATATAACAAGCGCGATGAAGTCCTGCTGCGAACCCAAATGATACTACACGAGCGAATCCAGTGAAATCAAAATCAGGCAGCGGCCCATTAATTGCAACACGAGTTATTTCATGTACGGGTTGTCCAAATCGTTTAAAATACTCGGTTCACTCTCCATAACCAAGAAAACTCGCTGAATAACAAGCAACCATATCTACTGAAATGATATTATCCCTGTCATATTTGTTATTCCATAAACCGCCATGATTAAATTCTAAACAACTAGCCTCATTGTCTGGCAATAATTCTACGCGTGTTGGTTTCCATGGGTTTTTGATTCTCGCAAAATGAGCTGCAACCGACGGGATTGTAAAACAGTTTGTGAATAATTGTTCATCATTGATAATTTCATTATTTATCGATTCGCCACTGGCTACTCCGTCGCCCACCGTTAAAAACACACTAGTTTTTTTTTTTTCATTTTGTTGTGAAATTCTTCAGTGCGGTATAATTCACCTTTTGGTCTTACAAACTGATCAAACGTAACCGTGTCGTTTTCAGTGCTGCGAAGTAACCACACCGACGAGGGGTCGTTTTTACTCAAATACGTAATAGCATCGAATAGTTTCTCTTCAACGAGAAAACCATCCCTGGAAAATTCTTCTCGTAAGAATTCGTCAGGTGTATACTTTATTGTTCTGTTTCGTGGAAATATTGTGACCACGGGCATCCATGCGTGTTCGTTATGATCAATAATTTTAATTGGAGCTCCATTTGATTTTTATTTTGATTCGTATAAAACTTCTCCGGTTATCGTTGTAACGGTTATTGGAAATCTCAGCGACGTTTCTAATTTTGCTATATCGCTAATAGTTGCTCCGCGGTCTTTCACCGTTAACTCACATTGAGCTATTTTGCTACGCCGTAGATCGGTAAGTTTGTTCCTTCGGGATGCATTTGTAAAATGTTCTGTTATTCGTGCTGCTACACAATTCAGCGACAAAGTCGCCGGCGACGACTGTTTCATTGGTTTTAGTTTTCCTAAATCGGGTTTTTCATTTAACGGATATATCCCATACACAACTGCTGTTTCAGGATATGCTCGTTCATACTATGGTTTGTCAATTCCGGTTTACAGACCCGGCTTAGAATCACGGCTAACAACGACTGTTTTCTTGTCTTTGAGAATCGGTTCAAATTTGTCTCGTATAATCCAACCGCCTGAATCTACACGGATAATGAATTTCACTCTAAAAAAATAATTTTTGCTGCCAAGTTGTGATAACATCATGGCTGCGTTGCTATCGTTCATGGTGGCATTAATAACGCCATCAATTCGAAATGTTGACCAGCTATGAGATGCACCGTTGTGATTGAATTCATTAATACAATCACGTATTTTATTTATCAGGGCTCTATCCGTTATTGCCCGTTTTGACACATCTTTGAGGGTTCTATCGAGATTAAATTTAACGTTTTTGTAACACTTAATTGCTTATAATCTCTCAAATTCATCATTCATGTAATTAACGGCAAACGAGATAAAGAGCTAAAACGCTACTATGACAAACGAATCAATGACCCGTTCAAAGCTATTATGACAAGCGAATAAAAAATGCACTCATTGATCCTACCGATGACTCCGTCAGCGACAAAATAATAAAAAACCCTCAAGACTACATTGATAGACTTATAATTAAAGCAAATAATAAATTAGACAAATAGTATTATTATACAAATGAGCCAAGATTTCATTTTTTATGAAGCATCCCGTGATGGTGTTGTGAGACACTGTATTCTGACAAAGCCGGTTGGACAGGTAAATAATAGAGGGTATTTGCGATTTACTGTTGGGAAGAAGAAATATCTCTGTCACAGAATAGTATATGAATGTTTTTATGGATTGATCAAAGATTAATCTGTTATTGATCATATCAATGATAACAAAACCGACAATTCTCTTTCGAATCTCCAAGCTATCTCACAGAGTCAGAATATATCAAAAAGGGCAGAAATTGCTACTTTTAAATCTGTTGGAAAGAGACCCGTACAATCATTTGATACATCAACTAACGAGGAGAAAATATTTCAGTCGATGAATGAAGCCAGTAGATATTTTGACATTTGTGAGCCTTCAGTACAAAGAGTAGCAGAAGAGTCAAAAAAAAAGACAGCACATAGGATCCAATTTTCATTTATCATGGGGGATAAATCGTACAATAATAAAGTCGCATGACAGAGTTACGTCCCTTGAAGTTCAATTACTACTACGATACACACAGGATACAATTTTTATACATCAAGGGAGATAAATCGTACAATGATAAAATCGCATGACATAGTTACGTCCCTTGAGGTCCAATTAATATTACGATTAATTAATCATTTTACGATAAAAATTAATAAAAAACACGCTGTTATCTAACAGCTGTATTCTTTTGTTTAGTGTTTTATTTAAATATTTGTCTCATTTAAATGTTGTGAAACAAAATTAATAAGTAATTCAAAGAAATAAAATAACACACCCTGTGGATTGACGCTGCTGTATTAGTCACTTTATATACTTTATGACTCGTAAAAAGCTTTGGGCTTTCGAAAGTCGATCCGACCGATCAAAAATAACCCACGCCATTGACCCGGGTGTGTGGTTGTCTTTTGTCACAATCATGCAACCGGGTTAATTTAATTGGGTTGCTTTTGATTGGTTGGATTGGCCGTAGAAAAATCCGCCCCGTTACGCCCACCCCAAACATATACCTTCCGAGAGACCTAACCCAGTGTTTGCTGAGTTAGCTCCCCTCGCCGGAGATTATTTGTTTGTGTCTAAGTACGTGGACGTAAAATAAACGGCAGAAATTGATGAAAGCTCTAAATTCACATAAGGAACCCAAAAGAGTAAAACAGAATGCGCTACCTCCCAATAGAAACGGTCATAGGGTCACAAGGCCAAAAATGAAATACAATCAAATAGGGCATCCAGAATGGATTGCCGGCCTCAAGAAAGACCCTATGAAAGACACAAAGGCCTGAATAAGGGACTCATGAATGAATAACCGCTCATAATATTCTGCCATTTATTTTGCAATTTTTTTTTAATAATCAGAGGTAAAATATATTATATTATATTTTTATGATAATGGATATCAGCGATGTAAATGCTATAAGCGCTGAAATTTCAAATTTGCAAAATCGAGGAATAGTATTATCTGAAGATGTCGACTGCGACAGGATTACCTCGGAATATGAAAACATTGAGTATCAGTCTTGTAAGGGTCGTTATATTTTAAATAAGATGTATAAGAACATGAAAGGAATTCAAAAGTCCATTAATGCTTGTTTGTACGGTAACGACATTAATGCATTTATAACGCTATTTAGCACCGTTGAAGCAATACGTCAAAAGCTCGGCCAAGTGTATCAAAAACGAACTGAAATTATTTCTAAGGTTCGTGATCTTAGAAAAATATTAAACGAGGAAAAACCCGTATCCTAACCACGTGAGCGTTACTATAAAAATAGGCTTTCAGTAATTTTTTTAGCGTTTTTTGTACACTTTATACACTTGTTACATAGGATTTTCTCCTGAAAGAATTCTCATTAGTTTGGGTTGGCTCATGCAGTTATGTGAGTACTGTATGATCTGGTCGTGGTAGCAAGTAATCACCGCGACGCCTCCATTTTCATGTAGTTCTTGTTGTTGCCGCAGAGTTAACAAAAATCGTTCATCGCCGCGCCCAGATATTACAATTTTGAAACTCCCAGCGATGTTATTTCTGAAACATTCGCGGATAGCGTCGTACAGTTTAACCTTGTCGGAGATGAATACTCTACTTTATTTGATAACTCGGCTTTTAATTGTGATATAGTCTTCACGTGGAAACCAAAAGGGTTTCACATTTGAAAACACAGTTTACAAACAATATATGGTAGATGAATCGCTTACAACTAAATTAGCCCGAGAGCCGCTAGCAGCAATTAAAAAGTTTATACCGGTTCGAGACAGACTTCGCGAAAAAACTTCAACAACGACAACAAATGCAAACTGACTTTTCTGTGTCAAGTGAACATCTATTTACTCCGATAACATGTGCGACCAAAGATGTGAAAACGTTAACTGAAGCAGCGACATACGGAGATATTATTGAACGAGAACGAACAAAGAAGGCGCCGCTGCTTGATACGCTTGAAAAGATAGCAGCAGAGACCGGACAAACACGCGCAGGGATACAACAGCTATCCAGTGATATTAAAACCCAACGAGAATATGACCGATTAGCTGATATTGATGATGAAAATCTACAATTTTCCACACCTGAACCACAACCTGTTGGTGTCACCCCAAGAGGTGTTCCCTTTATAGACAAACTGACCGAAGAAGCTATAACACAAATCAAACGACCTCAATTAATAAAACCCGAACATTATAAGGTTTTTGGTAATTTTGCCGCCCAAAGTTTTCATTCTTAAATGGACTTTTTAAAAGACGAGTATAAAAACAGTAGAATAAGCCGAGATGAATGGGCTGATTGGTTGTATAAAACGAATAAGGGGATTGGCCGTTTAAATAAAAGAGAATTGGGATATACAGAATTTAGAAAGGGAATTGATGAGTATGATAAAACTGGTACAACTAAAAAAGTTACTGCTAGCGGATATTCGATTAGAAATCCTTTGGATTTCAACGCAACCGTGACATGTCCTGGTAATATTCTCTCGGATATATCACAGCTGGAAGTACTTATCGGGGGAAAACGAGCCGGAAACAACTCCGCGGAAATAAATAATGAAGCAGCTCATATCTGTTGACGATTATTTACCGGCGGACATTGATGTATATCAAGAACTCATCGACGAACTCATACAAAATCATGGTTATTACAGCGATTAAAATCAAAGAGTTTCACATTTGAAAAACCACTAGTGTTATAACAAGATGATCATACGCTACAACCATGATAAACCCGTAAGCGTCTACATGGTGAACTCACGATTGCCTGTTTACCGCTCGTGGTACGGAGATGGTCTCGGTGATACCATCGCGGGGTTATTTACAAGAACAGCTCCAAGAGTGGCGCCGTTAGCTAAACAATTATCAATGAAAGCCATTGATTTTATTCGTGATAAGGGAATCAACGCTGTTGGAAAGCTTGCCGGAAAGGCATTTTCTGCCGCGAAAGATAAAATAACATCATTGGTGCGAAAGAAACCAACAGCGACGAGGTCGGTGGTGAAACCACCAGTGCTGCCGTATACGGCAATGATGCCTGCAAAAATCAGCAAAGCAATAAATAGCGCAGTGGAAGAAAAACTAGCGTCGTTGGCTGCTTCGGCGACTCCATCACCATTGACGGCTTCGCTGGTAACAGATAACGCTATCATGAACGCGATAGCAGGAAGTGGTTTGAAACGAAAACGAAAACGACGATGATTACAAAGAGTTTTACAATTGAAAACACTAGTATGTTAATAAAATGTTTAAACGAACCTCTATTCCCGCGTTTGATATGGAAGCCCCAACGCGCAAGGACGATTCAGTTCGGAATTATCAACATTATTCTTATCATGCAATACAACCCGACCTACGATTGCGAATTGAAATTCAAATCCATGATACCAGTAAATACTTGCTGCCGGGTGAAGCGTTTATCGAAGTAGAAGGAGAACTTGTACAATGTACTGATACCCCTACTGTACCCGCACCGTATCTAGATGGTACCAAAGTCGGCTTAGTCAATAATGGTATAATGGCGCTATTTGAATCCGCGAGATATCTCATTGACGGAAGAGAAATTGAATCAATAGAACGCGAGGTTGATGTTGCAACAACAATAATCGGACTAGCAAGATATTCTGATGATTATACAAGGTCTGCTGTTCCATCTATGATGTTTGCTAAGGATACTTCTGATCATCCTGAAAACGTTCGGTATTCAAAGGTAAAGGTAAAACAAGTTACTGCAGTTGATCCAGCAACAGCCGGATATGTAAGACCGGCTGATGCCTTTGATGTCATAGTAGATACCACTTCTAATTTAAATATAGTGTTTGGAACACGAGTAACAATGTTGCACGGGAGGCGTCGGCAATTTTCATGTCCGATTCCACTCCATCACATATTTGGATTCTGCAGAAATGTCAGAAAAGTCATCTATGGAGCCAAACACACAATCGCGTTAGTGCGAAAGGGTAATGACAATGACGCAATCTGGCGTGCTAATGATGTTGATGATAGCAAAGGTATTTTAACTAAATTGGTATTGTGGATGCCAGTAATGACCCCATCAATCGCCACAGAACAACGACTACTCTCATTTATGGACACAGTCGGCCAATCATTGCTAAGTTGGCTAACAACAACAACTGATGCCAAAGAGGATAGTGTTGCTGATACATTTACATGGCACCTGGCATCAAAACAAGGCGTTTCAGCTCCACGTCATATATTTATTGCGCTACAGAATCGGAATCGATTAGGCTCCCAAGAACACACTCATATGATATTTGATCAATTAGAAGTCAAGGAGGTTTTGCTGAGAATAAAAGGACAACATGAACCAACCGAGGATATACAACTTGATTACGACAACAACCATATAGCACTTGTGTATCATCGGATGCTGTCATTTATGGGTCGTGATGAAAACGTTGACACCGGTTTGCAAATATCGCAACTTGATTTTAAGAAATTGTGTCCAATTTATTACTTTTCGCTGGAACATCTTGATTTAACAAGGCAATCCGTTGTTGACATATATTGTAGGGCTAAAATAGCACCTGGTGGTGTTAATTATAGAGCGGTTGCTGTCATTCTCAGTGATAAATCAATGTTGTTAGAAGGGGTTGACGGACGAATGAGACTTATTGATGCAACAGTGGAAAATATGTAGATGAAACTTGAAGAGGTCCCAATTTGATCAATTGAAAACATCAATGTGTTTTACAATAAAATGCCATACAGTGCTGTTAGTGTCAAACTGAATGATGGTCAGGTCAAGAAATTGCGATCAAAATCCGCTAAAGAATGTGGAACAACAATGACGTTAAAACCAGCGCAGATGTCCGGCGGTACACATGAAATATCATTGACGGATCGTCAAATAAAACATTTCAATGATGCAATGAAAAATAAGCGAGGGGTTCAAATTGTTTTTTCGAAGGCTGCAATCACCAACATGATAGAATCAGGTGGTATATTTCCGTTGTTAGCCGCAATACCAGCATTGATTGCAGCGGCCGCTCCAGCGGTGGCGAAGGCTGTGGCGTTTGGAGCCGTTGGTACCGCGGCAGGGATGGCGTTGAAAAAGGCAACTGGGAAAGGATATAAAAAAGGGAAAGGTTCTAAGACTACCAGGGACCCCGTATTCATGGTACAAGGGAAGCGGCTTAATAATGCCAGAAACGGTTTATTAGTTGAAAGCCAATTCTTCCCATGTCCAATTTATATTTAATTGATGCTGCTAAAAATCTAGCAATAATAAACTTCAGAGGTATTTTTATGAAATATCAATTACCGAAACAACCTAAACGCGTTGAAACCGGTATCATCAATCTTGATAACTCCAACGGTGAGGGAACTCACTGGGTCGCATACGCGATTGATCCAAGTGGGATTGTTTATTTAGATTCATATGGGTTAGCCCCACCGAGCGAGTTTATGCGGTATATAAATTCTTCGATGAAACTCAAAGAGTTTCCGATTTTTTATTCCACGCTGCCAACACAACAATTAAATGATCCACCGATATGCGGCCGTGAAATATTAAATGTCCTCGCGGAGATTTCATCGTCACAGAAACCATCTCATCTGCTTGTAAATGAATACACGAGTGGAAAATTACAAGGTACTTTTAGAGAATGAATAAATTTAAAATACTAAAGTCTTTACAATAATGATTTATATTTGAGGAAGTCTTCTGTCAATGTCGAAACCCACCGCGAAAACATATGCTGGTTCTATCGAGGATGTAAAAGAAATAATTGATGATGAATCGCTGAGACGTTGAATTTAGCAAGTGTTGACCCGAACGAAATAGTTGTATTTCAAGATCGCCAGGGTAAATTGAAAACCAGTAATATTAGCGCGGATGACATTTTTATACGGCAGCGCGACGCCGCTGAAAACTCTATTGCGCTGTACTCCAGCGGCGGACGACTTAAACCAGGCGCACTTGTGTCTACGATCGCCGACGCGATTGCCGCCCACGGCCGTGATCTGGATAATTATATACGAAGTAATAATACTTTTCGCAAAAATATCGTACATAAATTCTTTGGAAGCCCGCTTGTTGTTGGCATGACTCTCGCTGAAATTAAAAACATTCTATTTTCATTCTTTTTTGACAAGGAGGCGGGGATGATGATGGATGAAAATGAAATCAAGGCAAACTATCTGGATATTTACACGGATATTTCTAAACTAATAGAAAATGTTGAAAAGGTACAAACACCTTGTTGGTAAGTTTTTTGGAACCCCACTTGTGGCAGGCATGACTCTCGCTGAATTTAACGAGTTTATTGGCAAACATACTTACAATGCCTACATCGCTGATACTTTCTTTGGTGTCCCAGCTGCATCTACGTTGACTCTCAAAGATATTAAAATGTTTATGGTGAGACAAACAACACATAATACAAACGTGGATAAATTTTTTGGGGGAACACCTCTGAGAGGCCCGACCCTCGCTGAAATTAAAAAAGCTATTGACGATCAATAGTTCACCAGCGAAATTGTTAATAAGTTCTTTGAGGACAGTAAACCCCAAGATATCACGACGAAAATTTCTGACATCGATAAATATATTAGAGACCGAGATCAGCTCGGAATCAGAGCCCTTCTAATTCCATTTTTTTAAACGGCGGAGGGGAGGATAATGACCGCTAGCGAAAGCAAGGCAAATTATCTCGATATTTACAGGGATATTTTTGGACTAAAAGAAGGTTTCAAAAAGGTACCAAAAACACTAACGACGTCGTTGGTACGTTTTTTGGAACCTCACTTGTGGCAGGCATGTCTCTCGCTGAAATTAGCGAGTTTATTGGCAAGCATACTCACAATGCCTACGTCGCTAATAATTTCTTTGGTGTCCCGGCTACATCTACGATGACTCGCAAAGATATTAATATGTTTATGGCGAGACAAACAACACTTAATACCATCGTGGATAAATTTTTGGGGGGAACATCTGTGTCTGGAACCACATCCCTGACAGGCCCGACCCTCGCTGAAATAAAAAAAAGCTATTGACGAACACAAGCTCACCAGCGAAATTGTTAATAAGTTCTTTGAGGGCAGTAAACCCCAAGATATCAAGACAAAACTTTATAACATCTACCTGTATTTTAACAACCAAAAACGGCTTGAAATCGAAAACTTTCTGATTCCATTCTTTTTTAGTACGTAGGATAGGAGGATGATGATTTCTACCGAAATCAAGGCAAATTATCTCGATATTTACAAGGATATTTTTGTACGTCTAAAACACGGTATTGGTGCTGATAAAGGAATTTTCATGTTATATGCATGAAATAGAAAAATTAAACAAGATATGAACCAATTTTAAAGATTGGTAAGCCTAGCATATACCTCTCTTACTTTCCTGAAAATTTCAAGAGGTTAGTGTAACCCATTGTTGAGATATGCATGGAAACAAGCTATACAAATGGCCATTTTTGAGCGTTATGTAGTCTCACTCGAAAAAAGCTTGAATATAAAATAGAGAATTCTCTAAATATCATACTGAAATTATGCATTTATTGGTCTGGTTTTATGCGGAATTCTATCCTGCAAATATTGCTTCTTGAATTAAAGAAATCGGTAAAATATTATGGATTCTTTAAGCAAAATACCGTCAGTAGAAGTTTTGTTTCAACACTGAAGTTCAAACACTAATCTGTTGTTATATGCCAACATTTTGTACAAAATAACATTCATTATAACTTTTATTGACATCTAGAACTCGACTTTATATTATAATAAGTAGTAAAACCATTTAAATCACATGGCTAGCCAAGATATTCGAATGAGAGCTTGTTCTTTGTCAAACTTTCCAGTTCTA
Source organism: Unio pictorum (assembly GCA_030141615.1). Lineage (NCBI taxonomy): Eukaryota > Metazoa > Mollusca > Bivalvia > Unionida > Unionidae > Unio > Unio pictorum. Next base: position 3,275,019 of record JARLTB010000240.1, on the reverse strand, counting down.
AATTTTGTAGTGTCTGTAACCTTTACAAGTTTATATGGCAATAATTTTGTTGTTTCATTATGGAAAAATATAAATCCTACAAAGGCTCATGTGTATCCATGTGATGTCCAAGTTGTCCAAATTGGTGGTGCTGTATTGTACCATTAAAAAACAGCAACTCAATAAAAAAAGTTACAGACACTACACAAACAGGTATAAAAATGAAAGATAAAAGTATTGTTCTACTTGTCATTAAAACATTGTTTTTCTCAATAGAAAGTTACATCTTATGTGATGTAATGTTGCATCATCTATTTACCTCTGCAGCCAAGAGCAAAAAAGTGATGCAATAACTCTCTTGATTGAATATTGCATCATTCTTGCAGCACTGTCTGTTTGAGTAATTTACTACAAGACAATGTAACCTGAATTTCTTATCCTAGAAGAAGCTGCCTAATTACTTTTTCTGTTCTTTACCATGGTACATCCCTAAGACATGGGAAGACGACAAAAGCAAACCTCTGGGAACAACTCTGGTAAGTTTGTATTGAATTGGTAAACCACACTCTTAAATTGTAGTGTCTGTAACCAATATCCCCTTTTTATACTGTCTATGACTTTATCCCTGTTTTTTTTCAAAAATTGAAGCCAAATTATGTTTCCTATTACAGTATTGATGTGTAAGGCTAAATTTTGACATATTGTCTGTCTGCAATTTGTAATATTTTGGTATATTTATAGTTTCTTTCATCTAGATTTCTGATAATAGGCAACATTTTCAGTGATTTCTTATAATATGCAATTGAAACTGAGTATTTTTGCATTCCATATCATTAGACTAGTAAATTCAAACAGAAATATTATGAGACTTCAATGAGCTCAGACTTAGTATTGGATATATTGCTGATATTGTCAAATGGTTACAGACACTACTAGACATGTGAATTGACCCGACTGTTGTTTACATTATTAAGGAAAGTGTGCAATCATTGTAAATGCTAGAACATTGAATAATCATCAGGTTTCATGCTATTTCTTTTTCAATCAGATACTTTTCTTTAAGAATCTACAGGTTATTCCAGTTTGCTTATGTATGAAAGCATATTGCGTACTCATTACAAGTATGTTTTGTAAAGTCTAAATTTCATCCGTATACATAGAGGAACAAAAATGAGAATGAAGTTGTTTGTTTTTAGGAAGCAAAGATAAGCCAGAAGAAGATGAACAGAAGATTAAGGCTAGAAGGGAGAAGACGAGGCTAAAGGTACAAGCCTGGAGAAAAAACAGAGGGAAAATAATGCGAAACATGAGGAGCTAAAAAGGGTTGATAGAGAAAGAAGAAAAGATGCAAGATTACTAAAAAAACAGCAATCACTTTCCGATTCAAATCTTCAACAAGAATTAAGAAGGAAAAAACGTGAAGAAATGAAAAGGTATCGCCAGAAAAAGAAAGAAAAAGCAGCCCTGGCATTATCGGTTAATAAGAGTGTTGATTTAAGAAGTCCGAAAACTGCTGAATTAAGTAGAAAGAAGAAAGAAGCTGTGAAATGAACCCAAGCATGGAGAATGCGTATCAAACTGAATGAAAGTATACAGCAAGAGTGTATTCAGACTGATTGTGAAATAGGAAATACTGGGTCAGCCAGAGATTCACCAATGAATAAAGTGTTACCTAAAGCAACTCTGTACAGACAATTAAAAAAGGTAAAGGAAGTATTACCAAATACCCCAAAGAGAAAAGCAGTCATCATAAGTAAATTAATTGAATCTCTATCAACATCAAAGTTTCTAAATAGGAATAAAATGATAATGACACCAGATTGCAGAAAAAACTTGAATTGGCAGATACTGTTTTACAATCTGTGTCAGAGAGCATTTCAGAGGTGAAAACAAGGAAAGGGGGTGCAAAGAAACATGCATACAACATCATTTGTGACGCATTTGTGATTATTCACAAGAGGCTCTAGATGATATCTTGTACAGGGTAAAAGCTCCACAAATAGTCAATGAAAGGGGTCATTTCAAGTTTAATGCAGCTGAATTGTCTAAGTTCAAGTCAAATCTGGAAAAAACCATAAGCACTTCTATTTGAAATGACAATATAAAGTCAAGGTTTAATGTGTAGTGTCTGTAACCTTAAGATCAATCACATATGGGTCTGTGTTTGAGTCAGCACCTTGGGTTGAACAATACTTTAGTGACTATGATTTATTGAACATTCATTATACTTCAATATTTTACTCTTACAAACACTATTTAGTATTAAACTTTCAAGTGCTATTTACCAGTTCATAATTTTAACACAAGTATTGGACATATACCTGTTACAATGTGGTTTTATCATTTTATTAACTAATCAACATTCATTTAATGAATAATTCTAGTCAATGTGTTCATGTTGAATTATTTTTGAAGTGAATTTTATGGAGATATGTATGGTACTGCAGCTGTATTGAAATGCTATAGTTTTGTAGTGTCTGTAACCAATTTTATGACAATGTACTTCTGACTCTTATGGAAGTTTGCAATACTTTTGGCCAGTATTAATGATTTTGTTTGTTTAAATATTCTTCTTGGTGTTAGATAAATGCCTAAATAAGATTATTCTATGTCTTTTATCTTTGTTATGCAAAAGTTTCATGGTTAGGTTTTTTTCTAAATGATACCTTTGTCATAGATGTTTTGATTTTGTTATTAAGTTGTTTACCACTTCCAGTTATGTTGTTTACTTTAAATGTTGATATCCTGTTACTGATGTTACTGTGAAAAAAAATAAAGTTTTAAAGTTTTCATGCTGTTTTTCTTGCATGTTATACACCAAGTGTAATGTCTGTAACTGTTGTTATACCACAGAATTGAAATAATGGTTAAACAAAATCGCATGCATGTTCAAGCTAAATCTAACTTGATCTGACTAGGGGACACCCTAGGGTATATAATGAGCTTCATTAAAATGTTCTATCAAACATTTCAATTTTTTAAGTGAGTAAGACTACTCTCAGCACCAATACCGTGTTTTAGCCGATACTAAAAGAAAAGGTAAAGTTTCCGCATTCACAAATAGGCGTTAAAATATCGTGTATACGACAGAGAATGGAGCCATGGATTGAGTAAGAAACGTATATACTACATTGTCCGTCAGTACCTGGGGAAGGGGCGATGGGGAGGTCCATGGTATCTACAGGCAAACGTGGATCTCTGACCGTCAATTTAATATGATCGCGGACAGTAAAACCTACTCTGGTGGCACCGCGACGTTAATTATCAATAATCGCGTACAAAATTGTAATGTCGTCGCGGTTGATACCTCCACCATTAGATCAAAAATAACTTGGTGATTAGAATTTGTAGATAATTTTCCGTCTGAAACTCTTGTATAGGCTAGCAATTCCCCTTCCACCTAGCCAGCCCCTGGCCCTTTACGATGGCGAACAATTGAAAACACTAGGCGGGTTTAAAATAGTAATGACATCGAAGAAATCAATATCCCCAGAGGTATCACAGTCGCATCGATATCGATATGATACCGTCAAAAGAATTTTCCGCGAACTTGAAATCACTTTCTGAGCGCTATCGTGAAAAACTAAAATAGTATCACCGCAACGTATAAATCATCGACATCACCGTGTACTCGGTGTCCGTTGTAATGGCCAGCGCCGGGGTTATTTTGTCGACGGTGACAATGATGGCTCCGATTGCAGTTCCAATCACTATCTCCGCGGCAACAACAATCGCGGCAGTCGCCACCACGATAACTAAAAAGTTATCATCGTGTTCTCAGAAATAACTCAGCGATTATACAGCTCGGTACCGGGTGGTATTTGGCGCGTACTCAAAATTATCCGAGTTGATCTCGCTGTCGATAGATAATTCGTTCATATCCGATGTTAAATTTTCCACGATGTCCCAGTTGTATGACTCAGCGATGTTGAAATTGGAAATTGAAGATTACGTTAACAATAATGTCACTCCAACTGCTTCAACGAATCGCGGAGAACACCACTCCGATAAGAACAAGCATGATATCAATAACATCAACAAACCCTGAATTCAACGTGAACTTCCCTTCTCCGATTACAGTGCGCGAGATCGCGCTGGCAAAATTACGAGTATATCATAGCTGGCCCAATATCAGATCGGTTGCATTTGGCGGTCAGCAACCGAATAACGCACTGGTGTTCTCGTATAAGAATAAACCCGATGGCATCACAGACTGGAACGTTGTTTCGTTACCAACTGGTTAGTACCAAATTGAGCGAATCGATGCTGAAATTCAGCGTAGAATAAAATCAATCACGGGAAAAGAATCGAGCATAGCTATTAAAGTTCTTGAACCGACGCTCTCGTCGTCAATCGAAAAAAACTCCCCTTGGTATGTCGTGGATATCTATAACAGCTCGTTAAGAACAGTGTTAGGATGGCCTGAAAAAACCACCCGGAGCCGCCGACTTAACCACAGACGTACAATCATATCATGAAATCAATCCCATGTATCGAGATGATTTATCTTATATAAGAAAAGTAAAACTCACCGATAGATTCATATTTACCAACAAAAACACGTTGCAATGGAATTTTATTATTAAAAGAACAGTTGACTCATCTGTTACTATTTCATTTACGCTAACTGACTTCACTGATTATTTTAATGAAATTAATCAATTACATGAAACTCAACTAGAACAACTACGGCAAACAAAATTTCGAAAACACGTTGAAATATTAAATCAGCTTGTATCTGACATGGAATATATCAATGAACGAATTATTCAAACAATAATTAATGACAACAGCGACAATAAAAAACGATTCCTAACCGGTTACAATATCACAGAAGCCGATCTGCGTAATTTCGAGTTTCCCGAATATAACGCTGAGGAAATAAAAGAATCTGTTAGAAATGTTATCAAGTTATTAAAAGCACAAAATTCCTACTATCCTCAAATATAATAATGACCCAGATGGCACCGGTAGGCATATTGCCCCGCACAATGTAAATATTTCATCGGTGATTGCGCTCAATTTAACATGTGACGCAATCGAAGGAAGCTATTAAATTAATCTAGAGCAACCAAATCAAGCCCAAAAAGGATATATTCTTTATTCGTTAGCACCAACAGCTCCTCAAGGATTCCTAATTATTGAAAACCCAATTAATCCTGTCTACATGCGATGCCATAATAAATCGCTAACGATAATTAATTTCCGACTCACTGACCAATCAAATAATTTGATTGATCTGCGCGGTGAGGTGTTAGCGATTAGTTTGTTTGTAAAGTCCTAAAGACTTTTCATCAAAAATGATTTTCGTCCTCGAACACGCTATCGTATCGGACTTGATCAAATATTCGGTTAACCCATAGCAGCAGCGGGGGGGGGGGGCGATGACAACATCGTTGCGACGTTTTATGGTTAAGCAAGGAAAGCGCGAATAGAGTATCACCTGCGAAATCTCATGTTTTGAGCAAGAAATCAATAAGGCTCCATTTACCAAACGGAGACTTTATTTTTTTTTTTGTTAAAACATGAGATTTCGCAGGAAGGCTCTATTTTCCGTTTTGAGGGTTTAAATTGATTTTGCCGGAAAAAGTTGTCGGATTCTCTCCCCCTGCTGCTGTACCCCGCCCCCATCCGTTATGGATGCAGTCATAACTGGCATCAACAATAAGAGTTGTGTTATATTCACTTCAAAATGAGCAACAGCAGCACCTCGCTAAATTGCATTATTATCATCACCTTTTCTTACTAAGACCATATAAATATTTATATTCAAAGATATTCTGTCGAACATTTCTACAAAGACCGACAATGTGAGTCAATGGGATTGGACATGAAAATCAACTGTCTGGTCCTTGCAATATTGATGAACGTGTTTAACTCCTAAGTTGTAAGTAGCGTTGACAACATTTATAATATCAAATGCATCAGCTGGTCTAGCTGCATATTCAAAATCATCTGGTTGTGGATACTATATTTCCTGCTGTTAGTAATTTAACATACTGAACACTATATGCATTTATCATTAATATCCATTGCAAACATCATTGCGAAACCGGCTGATCTTGAATAATTTTTTTAAAAAATCTCCCTAAATCCAATATTGTTGTGGCATAGTCAATAACTTTATAAAAAGGTCCAATGTCTCCTCCATCAATCAAATATTTAGCGCTTCAAATAATGTCATAATCTCATTGTTAACAAAACCAACTCGTAGAGTCTCTGCATATGGCGTATTTGCCGCATCATTTGCCACAAAATAGTTATCCTTCTACCTCAATAAATGGATCAGCGGGTAAGAAATATGTACTTGTATCATGAACTTGAAGGTCAATTCTTGATCGCTGATTCGGTTATATTGCGTAATAAGAATAAATATGATAATCACGTACAAATTCATTTTTGAGAATCGCTGCGTCCATATCAAATGCTGTGTCGGGTATACGTTTAAACATTTAATATGAATTTTCTCGATCTAAATCGTGATCTCGCTGACCTTGTCAAACAACTTTCTCTTCTTAAATGTGCAGTAATATTTCCTTGTACGTCATCAGATATTTGATTCATAAATGTTGCAAATTTTTTTTTATCCGCGGCTTGCTTTATTAATTTAGTGACATTCGCGGGCATGATTTCAGTACATGCCAGTTTCACTTGTGGCTGTGCTTTTTTGTCGTAATGATCGTGCTAGTCTATCATTGGCTGCAGTAAACGCCTTCCTAGTAACATTACCAATAACACCAAGAGCCTTTCCATCAATAACATTAATAGCCTTATTTTTACGATTAAAACTATTTTGGGAGCCCTTATTGCAAATGAACCTTGAATAACATTACCAAGACCATAACGATAAATTACTCTTTTAGACTGATAATTGTGAATTTATTATTTAGAACATTACGGGTCCACGGTGTCGTTGATGTATGATAATTTTTTTGTTAACGTTATATCTAATCAGACAATTGGTCACTATGATAACTCTCAACGTGTTCGGCGATAAATTCCTAGTATACGCCGGTATCAATGATATCGCCTTGAAATAATCATCTACAAATATCACCGGATTTATTTTTTTCCGGAGAATTATTTCCACCCGCGTTCATCCTATGAGAACTTCTAGTCGTGCTATGTCGGAAAGAATAGTATTAATGCATGCAATAAGACCATTTCGTCAAGAAAATCCACTACCAGTAGTATCAGGTGCATCATATTATCCTTCTTTCTATTCTCTACAAGATATTGATTTTTCATTTTGTTCTTTATGCGTCTGCTGCGGAGGGAGTTGATAATGTGAGCTATGTTGTTGTTCAATCTAAAAACCTATTTCAAAATTCTGTTATTGTATTCATAAATAAATAAATATTGCATCTGTATTTGAAATTCGATCTATGTCATGTGTTATGTGATTTATCTACTTTTAACAGGTATCTTTGCCTACAGATTTATTATGTTCAGCTTTTAAGTATCTTTCTTTATGACTAAAACCTGCAAACGCAAAACCAGCTAGATCAATCAGATTATTATTTATGTATTCGCATTAATATTCTTATTAGTAAAATGTTCAGATACTAAAACTTCTTCCGGTTATTTTTCTTGAGGTATTTCTTCATTGACTATGTCAAGGGTAGGGTCAACAGCAACTTCGTGCGGTTGTAACTGTGCTTCAGCAATGTTGGTAGTTTGATCAGCAATTTACTTAAATTCAGGGAGAAGAGTCTATTATTTGGCAGTTTTAATTTTTTTCAAACTTTTGTAACGGGTTTGGATAATTAATTTGTGCGTTCTGCAAAATCAACAGGAGAGTATTGTCGTTCCTGTAATATTTTCCGGACAGAATCACGGACTCGTATACATTTCTTAATCTCTGCTAGTCTTTCTCAAGCCCATCTAGTTGTTAATGCTTAAGCAACCATTTTTGATATTTGATATTATTTAATAAACAGCAGCAGAGAGGATGTGACCTCGAAAAAGTGTCCATGTGGTACACATAGCGTACATTATAATAATACTATAATGGAGAGAAACTTTGTATATGTTAGAAACCTGCGGTTTGCGTTAGTGACGTTGGAGTTTCATGGTCACGAGTCTGTCGTTTACTCCCGTGGGAAGTCCAATTTGCCAGTCGATACTGTCTTCACCGCAAAAGCAGCACCAGTGTGTCGGCGCTCTTCATTCTCTCGTTCTCTTCAAAAAAGTGTATCCAGAGCCGCTTTCACAGAGTTCGCCATCTCCTGAAATTAGGGTCTCTGTCAAGGCAGCAATGTCCATGCTGTATCTGACGAATCCCTTTCCTAATAAGGCGGCTGTCATATGGGGTATTTCCGCATCATCTCTGTTAATTAAGGTGCGAACATTCCATACACCAAGTATAAATGCACAATCCATGTTTTCCTTTTTATAATTTGACCGCTCAAATAGATTCTCAAGTAGCAAGGGAAGTTTAGCGTGGGCAATGTTTAGGCATCTTTACTGACCCCTTCCCTATGGCAGAGAGATGAGCAGCTCTTTTCTGAACACCGCTGCTTTGCCACGTAGGTGGCTACCGGAGAACGACTTTGCATTGTCACGCAGAGGACTCCACTGCTGCTCCATGTCAGTGGAGAAAGACCCTAATGGTATGATAAGCCTGTGTGCAAATTTGAGCCTACAGCTGACCGTGTTCCCACATCTGCCACTTCGTTGCTTGACTGTCGCCACATGACTTTAGTGGGTGATTTTAATGGGATGGCTGTATGACAAGAATGACTTGCGCTGTGACTTTTGTTTATTGTTAGGAAGAGTTGCACAGTTCGTTGACCAGAACGTAGAACGTGTCTCGTTGTGCTCTTAGCACTCCACGGGAGCATTGCTGGGAATCGCATTTCTGCCCGTTGACTAGATGATGGTTTCACCCCGCATTCTGCCGAATCCCAGTATAACATGCTAGGTAGAGAAAGTTTAACTCTGTCGGCTACGCGAAGTCTAGATTAGCCGGCCAGTCGAAACCATTTTATAATTGTTGTTAAAACCTTATGTCAATTCATTGCAGTGTACATTTTATGAGATTTGGTAACATTATGAATAAACAAATACAGTTATATATATATATATATATATATATATATATATATATATATATATATATATATATATATATATATATATATATATATATTCACTGATTTTGCAACACCAAATACATGTATTGATGTTTTTATCCTAGTAATAATCCTTTTATGTGCTGCTTTTTTAGATCTTCTTCAATTATTTTTAAAAAATTAATTTCCATATTTTCGTTGTATATATATATATATATATATATATATATATATATATATATATATATATATATATATATATATATATATATATATATATATCCAATAAAACCTACACTTTTTATACAAATATGTTGTTAGTGAATTCTTCTGAATCAATAAACTATTTTTAATAAAGTTACATACATGCATACATAAATACATACATGCATACATACATACATAAATACATACATATATACATGCGTGCATGCGTGCGTGCGTGCGTGCGTGCGTGCGTGTGTACGTACGTACGTACGTACGTACATACATACATACATACATACATACATACATACATACATACATACATACATACATACATACATACATACAACTTGAAATTCAACTTGATTATACCATCAGAACCTTCACAAGCTGATTTGTTCCATTTAAAATATATTCAAATAAAAGAATAAGCAAGAAAAAAGAAACAGTATCAATCATACGCGGTGATCCCATATGAGTAAGGATCCCTTGATACAAGGTATTTCTTTTGTCCCGACTTTCTCTTTATGAGGAGCCTACATTTGCCTTTGTGCCATTTCATAAAGATCCCTTTATACAAAACATTAATTATGGTCCGACATGGTTTGTTATTTTTATGTATGCTGTATGAGGCACCCTTTATAATGTTCCAGTCATACAAGGCCTTTCTTATGGCCCGATATTCTGCATTATTTTTTCTGAATGCCGTATGTGGCATCGGAATCTCCCTTAACTTTGTAAATGCATATCGGTATCCTATTTTTTCGAATGTTACATGAGGTATCCTTGTATCCTTCCTCATTCAATCTAGAAATTGCGATCTAATCGTGGTTACTTGGGGGGGAGGGGCAACACATATTCTTTCCTGAAAATTCCTTCAGTGGATTTTCTAAATGAAACGAAATTTTAGAATATTCAGAAGCTTGTATATCCCTTTCAATGTCATGCACACCTCCTTCGACCTGTAAGAAAATAATGTTGTGGCATTATTCTAATATTGATTTAAGACAATTTAAAGTTGATATAAAAGATAGTAGTCGTGGTCATACGCGTGAAAAGACGATGTTCACCTGTCTTATATGTAGTTGAAGTAAGGGTGTTGGATATGTGATCGCGGTGGTAATTATGTATCCTAATGTGTTATTTGTACTTATTCACGTACTAATCCACGCTGAGGAGCAGTTGAATCTAATATATTGATTGCAGGCTTACACGTAGATCTTACCACATTGGTAATTGCATTTGTCGTAATATTCCAAAAAGGATCAATCGCTCTTTATGTAACACAATCAAGCCCACCCGGCTCATGCAAGTATCTTACAATAACATTTTCTAATAATGGGACCACGCAGGTGACATTATCGTTAGAGCTTCCGCTGCGGAAGTGGGATGTCGTGGGTTCGATACACGGCTGTCATACCAAAGACTTACAGCAATAGTACTAACAGATGACTCTCTTGGCGCTCATCATTAAGAGGTTAGTGTTAGGACTGGTCAAAATGGCTTCAGGATAATGTAACTGAGTGGGACATCATGCTATATGTCTGTGGCATGATGAATTCGTGATATACATCGCGATAAATTGCCTTTCTGCAGACATCGAAGCGATAAGACTGAATTGTTTAAAAGCTACATTAACAATATTAAACACACACACACATACACACACACACACACACCCACACTCTCACACACACACACAGACATGCTACTGGCTGTTTAGAAAATTCAAGAAGTTGTATTGATATGTATTGTTTGTAATTGCGTTAATAGGTTTCATGCTGGTTGTTCGCTAAATTTAATTATTTCACCTGCCGCATCAAATATTTATTTCAATTGCAGTCTTGTTTATCCAATATCCTCTTGGGCTTTAATAAACCGATTCCATTAAATCAATGATCAATCGCTGAATTACCAGCACCTAAAACCGATTCCATTATATTAATGATTAATCTCTGATTTACCAGAACCTAAAACGGATTCCATTATATTAATGATTAATCGCTGAAATACCATCACCTAACACTAGGTTACATTTCAACGCAGAGCTCAGTATCCAAATTAATATGATAATTCGAAAGATATTTTAATGAAATTTAACGCGTGAATTATTTTTTAACTGCAATATTGTTTTGTCTTTTATAAACTACATACTTGATCAGTTTCAAATATTGGACACTCACCTCGTTTTGGTTGACCCTGATTATCAATTCGAATATCAAGTTTTTTTTCAGGATCACAAAAATTACATCAATGAAGATCTTTATCTCCTGGGTATATATCCCATGGAGTTCCTGCATTTATCCTAATATAACTTTAATATCAGCTCGTTTTTTTAAATATTATTTGTAATTATCAAGGGAATAAATTAAACAATAAATTAAACAATTGTGTAACAAATTGTTCACACTTACCGTTAAATGCCTATTTATAAGCTGATTGTTTTCTTTTTTAGTTTCAAATTGTATTCACGTTGATTAAATCAATATAATACACACTTATGATTTACATATGAAATATAGTTTAAATTAAGAATGCAGAGCACATGAAACACGTGGTTAGCTACACCATTCACATTATCGCTAATCCTTTCAGGTACCATTGCATGGGAGTTATTGTGAAATTTGAAGAAAGCAAATAGATGATTCAACAAGAAAGAACTTAGATCATCCTAATATCTTTCCAATTATTAAACTGTCTCACCATCTCTCTCTCTCTTTTTCTCTCTCTCTCTCTCTCTCTCTCTCTCTCTCTCTCTCTCTCTCTCTCTCGCTCTCTCTTTTCATGGAAAATACATAGAAAGAGACGTAACACGACAGACGTAATGAAAGAGAGAGTGACACGTGCCAGCATCATCAACAAAATAGTACTACTTCATAGTACGAGTACCACGTAACTAAGATATGTACCAAATAATGTCCAAGTTGTATCATTGATTACATAAACACTATATATATCCAAATGAATTCTCACACGTACTATTACGACGAATTTTTTATATTACGTTACAAGGTGCAAGTTCAATTTCAAGGGTTTTATCCAAACCAACAACGTTTCCAGATTTATGAGCAAATTTCTTTCAATACGCTTAAAATCGGAGGGGAACATAAAGCAAAAACGATTTCTATGAATTTGTATTGAACGAAAATCTTTTTCGTATTTCTGTGAGAATGTTTACATTTGTCTAATATTGCGCAATGGGCAGATCCCAATTCCATATATTGATAGTATCAATTTACTTTATACAAACGCATATATATATATATATATATAATTGTATGTGTCTGCATGTGTGCGTGCGTGCGTGTTTGTTTATTCGTGTGTCAACTTTTGCTTCGTTTTCATCGCAGGCATTGTGTGATTTATTTACATGAATTAATGTACTATAATTCACCGTAATTAAGGTGATAACTATATAAACAAATGTCAGAAAAGACTTTTAATTGCATCCACATCACAGGATAAAACAGTTGGAAAATTATAGAAGTATAATCGAGCTCTGGTTTTGATAGAGGTATTTTTTAAGTGCGAATGGGTTGATATATGCAAACAATATCCTGCTAAAATTGGACTTAAAACTGAAAATAAAATGTTAAGTGAACATACGTTTAACATGTTAATTTATATTATGCGAAATATCTTTTATACTCTGAGAGATTTTGTTATTTTTAATCACCGTTTTCCAATCAGTATTTAATTAAAAATCACTTTGCCAATCATGACTAATTTCAATGGGCAATCGATTGTAAGGTTGAATTCTGTCTTCTCTATATGTATTCTTAACACAAATAGTATGAGAGCATTTAACAATTTATCCAGAGTAACGGCAATCTATCTCGATGCATTCCCACTGTTCTTACATGATTTTACATCAACAACTGGGTCACTGAGAACGAAAATGAATGATTGGCTCGTGTTTTAAATATATGGTACTGCGATAGTATATATAACCCTTGACATGGGACATTCTAAGTAACAAAAAATATTTATGTCGTTATCATCGTATATCTCATAATAAGTTCTAGAGTATTTTGATTATAGCACACATTATATAGCTTCTTTTACAATAAATATGATACCTTATGTTAACATACTTAGGTTTCAACATTTGAGACGTTAGATAAAAACTATCAGATGTAAAATGAAAAAATCCTTACCATTAACTTAGTCACTAGGTTCTTCAATACCACGTTCTCGAAATTTTGTAATCAGATAAATATTTTCTTTACCTTGGCTATGTCAGTACAATTTTGTAAATACCCTCATGTATTTCTTGATCTACAGAATAAAGTTAGGCAGGTGCTACATAGGTATGAAGGCATCGTAAAATCTTTTTGGTTCTTCATTTCTGTTCTTTCAGACAGTATTCCAGATGTTATATCAGTTTGTTCTAACTTTTGACGAAGACCTTCAGTAGCTTATGCAACAGGTTCAGTAAATTTCTTAACGGGTCTTAAATATTTGTTCAGCACCCTCTGCAAAATCCACCTGAGATTCATGATTGTCTTTGAATTTTCGCCTGACAGAATCCCACACCAGGAAAAATTATTGAATTGATTCAAGTTACTCTCATCTTAGCCACGCGGTTCACGCTTCAACAATTATTATTTATATCACAATGATCTAATTAACACCTCAACATAGGGTTTGACATCGGCATAAGGGTCGGATAGGTAAACCGAGTGCATACCAAGACGAAAACACTGTAACTTACAGGTAAAATCACGGTAGTCTCTTTGTGGTTAGACAACAAACGTAACTCTCTGATACGTTAGAGGCAGACGTTTTGATGGTTGTTGTCATTTTCCTTAATGGTTTTAGATTAGATAGATAGACATACATACATACATACATACATACATACATACATACATACATACATACATACATACATACATACATACATACATACATACATACATACATACATACACACTGTTTTTTGTAATCTTATTTAATTTCTGTTATAACACATTGAGAGTGTTGTGTTCAGCTGTGCTAATATACACTACCTTAGCTGCTTTTCCAAGGTGTTTATGGATGCAAGATAATTCACTCTCAGCGTTTTGGTTTACAATACACTCTTGACTGTATTTGAAATGCCATGAATCAATCATGCGATATTTCTCGCTTTACAATTTTAGCTGAGCATAAGATACGAGTTATGTTTGTACCTTATGAACTGGTCCATAATCGATATGAATATTATTATACCATGTATATAGGGGACATTCGTCCTCATTCCTGTGCACCGTCATAACGTCTTAGGAACGACGCACTGATACACATTGATAAGAAACATGTTCTAATAACACCCCAAACATAAGTAAAAAAGATTAATAAAGACAACAACTTCAAATGTAACACTACGTACGTATTCATTTGACAGAGCAGGTTTAACAGGACTATTGAATCTTCTTTTTTGAACGCAATTTCATCACATTCAGAATGCCGATCTTAGTGACCATGACCTAGGGATGTAACCGAAAAATTGAAACAGCAGCGTAGTGTCGTAACATTTTAATATGTCAACATGATATGGACACCTGATGAAATGTATAAACATCATGGCTAATAATAGTTGATCTATAAGCATAATGAATGTGTAATTGATTTATACTCAAGCAGTGAAAATGGAAACGCTTTTCGCACAAATGGTAATATTGCAATATAATTTTAAAGTGGACGTATTATCTTATTTAACTCCTGTGGTCAATTGCTGGACGATGAAGATTTTCAATATGACAGTACCACTCATACCGTGAAAGAAGATTGTCAACTGTTTTGCTCATGTCAGCCTGACAAAACCGCCAAGAAAAAGCTGAGTTATCACAGAGACCTGTTGATGAAGAATCTGTAGCAATCGAGACTCGTTCGTCAGATCAACACCACCAATGACCGCAGATGTGTAGCTACACACAGCTTAACTGTTCGATCAACTGAAAATATACAATGATTGATTCGATTCACAATTTATTTTCTGACAACCCATTTCGATTAATAATATGTCTACATTAAAAGGCTGAAACTTGAAAAAACGAGATTTTTTTCGGCTCATTTATTACATGAACCTATAAATTATTTGAACTTCTCTAATATGATCTGGAACTAATTAAGATGACGCAAATAATAATCCAGCTGACAGCAAACTATCACGCGGTCATTGTGACATTGGTCTGACTAACCATACCATGTAGAAAGAAAAGGTCAAACTTCAGAGTAAGTATAAGATTTGTATCATATAGAACGGATAAAAAAATTATTTCATCATGTTCGCCTTGCTCCAGGGCTGATGATTCGTCCTTAAAATTGACAACGTATTAAATACAAAGCCACATAAGTCATATAAGCTGTGAATGCAGTAAATTTTGAAAATACAAAAAGTAAACAATGCATGATGATTGTATCCTAATGATTAACATACTTAACTGAAATCTCATTTACCACAAGTTTAAGTATTAAACGTGCATCTTAAAAAATTAACAAGGACATAGACTTTACTTCTAATCGACGGATACTAATTTTCTCAAAATATTTTTATTAAGACAAATCATTGGCCAATTGATAGACGATATAAATAAAGGCTAAATATGATTTTTTTTAACCTAGTTAGCTGTTATTAATGCATGTATTTCATTTTTGATGCTTCTTGGTAAATCATCATTTTTTTAAAATTCAACTTTGATGAATATAATTGCATGCCTTAAATTGTTTATTCATTCGTCTCGATTATTTCGAAAGGGTTCTCATCATGTTACCATAATAAAGACGATTCGACTGCAGCATGGGTTGGAACCAATATATATTTGCCACTAATTCGAATGAATTCTGAGATTAAAAAGGGCGTTTGAGGTTAGAATAGTTGTTTAAGTTACCAGACGACTATTGCGTGGACTACTTATTTGAAAAATAAACATTATGAGCAAATATATACTGCTCAGCATTACGGAAAGCATTTTCTATAGATTCGAACGTACTCTCATGAAATAAAGTGTATAGGACACTATGGACATATCCTTCATATCTTCAAGCAGCATGAGATTTGTTAAAATTTTGGAATGTTGATCAGTTTCTTGGTTAAGCTGAATATATATCATAACCGTTTCAGTTCAAGAAATTGTGTTAATGAGCCTCAATGACTTATCCGTTCTTATTTCCGATACACTCCTTAACTAAATCACTGTCTTATAAATTTGATGTACTGTAATTCTCTCTCTCTCTCTCTCTCTCTCTCTCTCTCTCTCTCTCTCTCTCTCTCTCTCTCTCTAATCGCATTGTACTCGTTTTTTCCTCTGAATATTTCTCAATGTACACTTGTTTCCCCTTTTTCATGTTAAAATCTTCAAGTTTTCCCATCCGTCGTGTATTTAATTGTAAACAGTTCACTGTTATGCTCGAGCTTGACACGTACTTAATAACAATATGAAAAGCATTTTCTGTCTACAAAACATTTTTCTTGCTTCGTTAATGAACCGTTTTCTTCGGGAAGATCATGTTTAGCGAGATCAGGCTTATAACAAATTGTCAAGAAGGTTATCTTTAGGATTTGAAACTAAAACGCTCCACTTTAGAAGACATTGTGAAAAGCTTGTTGATATCATTAATATATATATATATATATATATATATATATATATATATATATATATATATATAAGATGTCAAATAATACATAGGTTGACGACTATTCTAGAACAAATGGAAATTTTTTAAAGCAATGTGTTCTGAAATATTTCAACACATTTTACATAAGAGTCTATACTTTTAAAAGAAGAGACAGAAAAGTGTTAAAGACAATAAGCTTTGTACCATTTAATACATATTTTATTTCCCTAGAACAAAAAGTTATCAACATAAAAGATAAATTACGGTATTGCATTGTACATCCCAAACAAATGCAATAATTACAAACACAAGCGATGAGGTATTTGCTATAGCTTATTGAGTACTGATGTGTCAACGTTCCTTTCCTGAATCACTGTAATACAATTTTATATTTGACTGCACTCCGAATTCCAGTTAATGTCTCTATTGAAATAGTTTATAAAATTACTTATGCATTTCCGGAAAAAAAAATATTCACTTCAATTCAATAATTTGAACACAAACTAATTTCGTCGCAAAACTACTGGTAACAACATATGCTAAGCATCTTGAAAGTGCTAGAAGTAAAAGCACTATTGATAAAGCCTTCTTAATGACAAGAGTATTTAATTCGATACATGATACCATATCATATTAATCATTTTCTCTCAGAAAGCAGAGCATTTTTTTATAAAAAGAACCTTTTAGACTCATCTTGATGTTTACATAAGGAAAACCAAAATTAAACATATGTGCGTATTATATTGATACCGCTACTGATATTAAAGGCACAATAGTGCAGCTGAGGGTGAATTTGCTTACAAAAATGTTTGGACATTTATGTATATCAACTGATTAAATACTATTTAAAAAACAAGTCTATGGTAATATCAAGTACGAAAAGGTTCTTTAATTGAAATACGAGCTCTCTGACATCTTCGTACGAAGCGTAACGAATATTTCGTCTCCATATTAAAATCCTGCTCGGCAGTGATCGGCAGATCCGGAACGAATAGCATACATCATTCCGCTGACCAAAATGTGCATAATTATATGCAAAATTCTGTACACTGATGCTGATGACGTAAAACACAACCACACTACAAGAAGCTACAAAATGTCAACAACAGTGAGTATGATCTTCTTTACATCTCCTTCTTTTCTCCTTATCAATTCCTTTCTACTTTTGGTGTTAAGAGGAAACGTTGAAATTTATTCAGAACTACTCTTATGGTTATATTTAAATAGTTTTTTTTTGGGGTACGAGAATTAAAATTGACGTGCTTTGCACTCAATTTAGCACTCCCGCACATACCCCCGCCCCATTTTATGAACGAAACGTATCTTGCGAACTTACAAATGCTAACAACGTTGTAATTTAATTATTCAATTTATAAATTCTAACCAGATTATCACTATTGGACCCTAACACTCATCTTTCTGGTGTTTCAAGCAAAGCGGAAACGAATTTGTGTTATGTTTCTCCAAGTTATACCTTACATAAATAAGGTTATAAATAAGTTTTATTAAAATTTGCGACTGGAGTATGGAATCCGGGACAGATCATACAAAATACACAGGCACAAACATACATTCACATTGTCACTTAACGTTTGACCACCGTTTTCAGTGTTTCCCTTTATAAGTTTGATAAGTACGTATGAATATATTA
Organism: Unio pictorum; assembly: GCA_030141615.1. NCBI lineage: Eukaryota > Metazoa > Mollusca > Bivalvia > Unionida > Unionidae > Unio > Unio pictorum. Next base: position 3,256,503 of record JARLTB010000240.1, on the reverse strand, counting down.
CTTGTATAATTTTATAATTATAAAAATTAATTTTGCATATCAAAATTCACTACAGAGACAACTGGACTAAGTTAGTAATGATACTATGTAATACAGAAGATACCAACTAAATGATAAACTCAAATGTAGAAACTTTGTTATTACCTAGATCAAAATCAGCTCACTTTAAAGCTCAAGTCCGGAGCGACCTTTAAGAGAGAGAGGGAGGGAGAGGAAGGATGAGGCGTGGCGCAAGAGCCTGAGGGGGACGAGGAAGAAGACATGCAGGTGCAGACTGAAAAACAGTGCTTCCAAGCTTTACACATAGTTCAGACAAGGCAAACAAGAATGAGGGTATTTGTTTATTTATACTTTGCACCACAAGTATTGATACACATTGATAAATGTTTGGTAGTTGGAAAAGACTCTAAATTAAATATATACATGTGAGAAGTGTTTTGCCTAACTTACAAAATGCATACTTCTATTGAAGGATTATTTTACCAAACAATGTATGTTTAAACTGCTTTACGTATGGTTGCTACTCACCACCCCACCCAAATATCATTTGATAAGAAAAACCATGCACAGAATACCATTTAAAATACTGAGCCCACCTCATTTATATGACCGCCTTATATAATACATGTCATATATATTGTCTATGATAGTCACTATACTTACTGATGCTATGGAGCATTTTGTTTAGGAGTTCAAGTAACCATATGTAGCAAAATACAGAGTGAAGTAAATAAATTTTTGTGGTGCAATTTTAAATTCCGGTGATATTTAAAATATAAACTAGCTAAAATCATTTCATATATAGGTAGAAGTGATCTATACTAGTCAAATGCACAACAAATATTTGATACCGTCAAGGTCAACCTGCTCCTTTTCCAATTTAAGTAATACATTCATAATTTTTATTTTTAGACCTGTTAAAATTCATAAATCTATTTAAACCTTGGAAAATAATGACTACGCTTTAATTCTTCTGTTTTAAATATGATGCATGCCAAAATATATTAAGATGATATTATGAATGCACTATCATTATAAACATAAAAGCTTTAGAATGCAAGAATGGTTTATTTGCGCAGATTTTATAATGACTTGAAGGCTTGCAAGAAACATAATTTTTTAATATTTCATATTTGATATAACCTTTCGGGTACGAATTGTAATTGCCCTGTCTGATTTGCATTCAGTTTTGGGTGAATACTGTCAATTTGTTTTAAAATAATACATTTGCTTTATTTAATAGCAGTTTTAAAACTGTTTAAATTCTTTCAATAACATATGTATTTACTGAGCATGTTATTGTATGTAAAAAAATGTATGCCAAAAGGTGTGAATAACTTCACAGGTATGTGGGCTATGTGTAACATCTCACTATGAAATAGTAACTTGCACTTTATACTGAAATAAAAAACACTGCATCCATGTATACACATAATTAAAACTGTGGTAGTTACTTTTACAATACAACATTTGCAGTCATTTTTATTTCCAAAGTGGACTTGCAAAGATAACTTATACCTTATGTAAATTCATGATTGTTGTAAATGTTGAAATTTTTATTTTAGTTTTCAAGCTTGTTGTATAACTTATATAAGGGGATTCAGTATGCTTAATATATGAAACCGATTCCAAGAGTTCATAACAAATGTGGTGCCAGACCGGCTGAGGGAATGTTTTCTACAGATGATGCAGTCCCACCCAAGCCTGCTCTTTAATAAATTTGAGCCAGGATCAAGGTAGTGTTGTGGTTATCACCCATCCCCCGACACAGCATTGCCAAATTGGTGTGTGTGTGGAAAATGTAGGGAGATGCCAACTGACCTGGAAAATATGTGTTGTGAGAGACAGCACAGTATATCACTTTTGTCGGTAATGAATATGTAAACTTTTGTTTATAATGAGCATTGTTGATTAATGCATTATTCTTTATTTGCTTCAGAGTTTATTTAACGAATAATGTTTCATGAATTTAGCGAGACTTATTACAAAATGAGACATGCTTGGATTATTTCTTTGCAATCACTGTGAATGAATTTTAACATTGTAAGAAGAATCTATTCATTACCAGGTTTCAATATAGGCATGAGATCAACATTTTACTGTATCAATTCAACATTAAACATTATTATTTGTTCAAATGTTTACATGAAAAGTTTGTTAAACATGTATGCAAGTTCCCTTGCCGAATTTACAAAACCTGTCTCACGAAGAGAACTCACATAAGTACAAAATAACCTTATGAGCACGCTGTTATAAAAAAAAATAATATTCCATCCCAACATACAATACACACAATGCAGTCTCGGAGTGAAATATTGTGGTTTGTTGATGAGCTGATCACATCTATTTTGGGAATATTACAAAGCAAATTAAGTCCTTGTGCAAACATTTTATTAATAAAAAAGTGTGCTTTGAACCATACAGTAGGAACAAGATATTCCAAAATGGAAAACACTTATACACAGACATCACAGGCACTTGATTCTAGGAAACTAATGTGTATCAACATATAAAAACATACATTGGCCTACCTGTCGAAGAACAACTTCGCCATTTCAGTTTCTGATGCCAGTCCTAACTCTTCCATCAATGCTCATCATTGAAAAACCTGGTCCCTATGACGAATCCTTGATAAGTCCCGTTCGGTCTCTCTGACAGTTTTTTGACGTTTTTTTCTCAGAAAGCAACAAGCGCGGGCGATATTTACGTGTTAGACTGTCTTGCGTGTTCGCCATTTTTGTTTATATGTTTTATTTAAATTAGAATCACGTGACTTAAAACCCGCCCACTGGACAAAGATTACTTAAGGGTTGTCATGGCCACGTGCGGCTTCCGTAACATTTCGTGAAATACAAATTTCACTAAAAGCAGGCCCCCACAAAAAGTATTTGTCTCTCATTTATTTATCAATTAAAAAATTGAATCTTTACAAACTCTATGTTTTTTGTGAATTATTTCAGCTTATAAGTCGACACATTCTCTAATTACATTATCTGTGACATTCACAAAATTACAGACACTCTGTGTTACTGTGCCTTTAAGCTGTAACATAAAGATAATAATTTAGCTATGTATTATTTTCTTTACAGACACTTAAATAAACAGTTAATCAGGTCAAGCAGAAATGAAAGTGTAACGGACAAGATCATTTCCAGCAAATAATGTTACATTACAATAGCATACAATGAAACAAAAAATAAATTACCCGACGGAACAAATTAGAGAATCGTGTTGTATGAGCAAAATATTCATATCATATTTACTAATAAGATGTATATATTATCCTATTAGTTAAGGCTTAAATGGCATCAAACAAAAACATTAAACTCAAACTTTGTTAAAACGGGCATTTTTTTTGCTAATGCCCAACTTTTAATTTGCGTGTCTCGTCGATGTAATCCACGTTGCTCCTGTTATTCTACCGTTGAGTTGGAAGATTACCAACTCGTATAGCTTCTGTGACTATGAAAATGACTGATTAAGTCAGTTGGTCATTAGTATCATCATAATCATCATCAACATCATCATCATCATCATTATTATCAGTCTGTCGACCAAGTGTGCTCGTCGAGGCACTGTGTTGAACAGCATCTGAAGGAACTTGACTACTGCAACTCATTCCAATACACAATTCGAGAAAGATCTGCTCCACTCCTTTTCATGCTTGCTGAAATTAAAATGATGACAGACGATTTCATGGCAGTCGTGACAACAGCTGCCAACAAAATCATTGACCTCCATTGCCCAAATACAATCGCTGGTTAAAAAAGAGATTCTGAGTTAGTGCGATGACCCGAGACCTTGCAAAATCACAGACATACTACTGGAGTAATGGAGTACCGATAAAAAGCACAAGTATATTAGAGAAACAAACATTTGATTGGACAAACGTGCAAAGAAACAGAGACCAGTCTTATAAAGAATGACAGCACACAAACATTCCGAAATGTGAAAGACCTCAGACAGTCATAAGCAGCCAAGATTAAATATGATTCAAGACGACCATTGGAAATGCCTCACATAAGCGATTTTTATTGCTGAAAGATGGGCTGAGTATTGTAGAGAACTATACAACCAAGTAACATGAAACTTAGGGATGTTTGACGTTTTGAACTCCACAAATGATGCTGATCTTCCCATTCTTAAAATCGAGGTTTAGTCACCAATTAGAGCACTGAAAAATGGCAAGACAGCTCGAGTAGACAAAATTCTAGCAGAATGTATCAATTATCGGGGTGTTGAAACCGTTTTAAAGCTGCTAATACAATTCAGCAAGACAATCTGGTAGACATTGGCGAACACAGTGGACCCAATGGCTGATTATAAAAATCCACCAAAACGCCACGATATTAAGGTGATGCTTCATATCATCTTAAAAAGATTGGAACTACAAGCAGAAGCTATAATTTCTGAAGAACATAAACTGTTCCGAAGTGGAAGAAGTATAACATAAAAAAATCGCATTTCAGTTTTTTGCGTCAAAAGTACTCGTAACATCAACAAGAATTATATCATTTGTTCATGTATTTCAAAACAGCATTTGACAACCGAGTGTGGCATGAAGCATTATAGTCCAAAATGAGAAAGAACAAAACGGTTCAAACTTTCATCAAATCCATCAAGCAGCTGTACAACATGACTACCATTGCAGTAATTGTTCAAGGTTTTGTAGGGCACTGGTTACAGACAAACGTCAGAGCACGTCATGTTGTCTATTGCCATTCATGGTTTTCAACATCTACTTAGACCGAACCATGAGTGAAAGCCTGGAAAACCACTGTTGGACAGTCAGCATTCGACGGCGTAAATCACCAACCTCCGATTCGCAAACGACATCGATGTGCTGGCGTGCAGTGAAGACGCATTTGCTAACTCAGGGAAGAATCTATATGAAACATCTTCCAGTTTAGACATGGAGATAAGCGCTGAGAAGACAATGCTGATGACAAATAGTGGCAAACAAATTAGAGCCAATATTACAGTCAGAGAACATTTTTCGATAGCATATGTCAAATATTTGAGTCTTCAAATCTCCACTAGAGTTTTATTTTACCTGGTGACGATGGCAATGCTGTAACTCGCTCTGATTTTATGCAAATTACCAGTAGCAAATGTATCACCTCCGTCCTGGACGACAACGGCAGGCGTGGTCCTTCATGACTGATCTGGTATGGTAATTTCAGATTTGAAGAGCATTATTATTGTGTTTTGGGTAAACGTCATCTGGCGGAACCCAATCCTCTGCAGACCAAGGATTTGCAAGAATATAATGTAGTACATCGTCTACCACACTAGAGGTCTTCATTCCGGTGTTTCTGATTCTGTTTACTCGCATAACCTTTGCCCAGCAGAAGCCAACCTGCAAGGGAGTATGAGACTCCTTTACGGGTGGTCGAGTCCATTTCTCGAGCAGATAAAAAAAAGCATCTGCAACTGGCATCCATCCCCCTAAAAATGAATGGAATTAAGCAGGCAATTTAACAAATCAAGTTGATGCGATGTATTTTATCTGGAAGGATAATACGTTTGGATTTATTGATGCTCAGATGTGTTGCAATTTTGAGATTTCTGCTTTCCGATTTTCACCAGTTCTGGATCTGTAACTCCAGTAAAGATGACACGGTAACGAATTAACTGTGCAAGATCCTCCTAAACATCAACCACAATTCGAAAATGTATAAAGGATGACTTGGTTGTAATTGTAAAACCATTATCATGCGTTAATTATCTCGTTTGTCTTGGAAAATCAGCTTTGGGAAAAAATATCTGATATTACCTTGTATAAATATGTTTACTAGGATTAACTTAAGCACACACCCTTGATTCTGTATAACCTTGTATTTCCTGGAAACAAACTTATGACCACCGTTCTGAAAATTATATCCTAGCATCTAGGTGAAGTCGGTCATTTCGTAGTCCTTAGATGTCTTTATAGAGGATTTAGTTTTTCTAAGGACTTACTGTAAATTCAAATTTGACATTAATATTCATATTTAGATTAATGTGCATTCATTGTATGGAATGTTTGACATATTATTTTGACATATTATTTTGACATATCAAACTTTAGGCCATTACCATATTTGACTGTCCTGGCACATCAATACATTCAGGTTTGGTACCTACATGTAATTCATTCGGATTATCCTCGAGATTGTCATATAACCTTTAGTATTATTTTAGACTTTATTCACGTGAAATAGATCTTCTTACGTTTTAAGTTCTGAGTCTAGGCAAATAATATTTGCTAAACATTTTAAAAGATGAAGGTATTCTATTTAATTTTAGACCATATTGTATAATGAACAGTATTAATGTAAAATAATTTTCTGGATACAATTACTATTCCACGAGCCGTTTGATTTATTGTATGTATACAAATATGTCACTGTTAACCAAGTGCACGAATGTGATCAAGCTTAAAACGGGATGTAAATTGTTTATAAAATTAAGCTGCTTGTATAAGCAAGTGCTCACTGAATATTGCAATGTCAATGAATACGTAACACTCCGTCCATGTCCTTTGTCTAATATGACCAAAGCACAAGTCATTCACGGTGAAAGTTGATTATTTATTGAATGAGTCAGATAAATATTACATAATGATGGATGTAAGAATAATACAACTTGAAATATTAAAGACAAAATGCTCAATATCAACTTACAAGAATATTCCTTTATTGCTGAGTTCAATAGGTCTACACTAGAGTGTATAGGACATAATTTTGCAATTTACAAACAAGATGTATTTACATACCAGAAACGTGCTTTGATCGCAGCTTATGAACGTAAATATAACCTAGAAGAAGAGGATAATTGTTATCAAATCCAAACTATCGAGCAATCAATTTAAACTATTTATTGGTATGCTTAAGTTTCAAATATGTTATGATGGAACAATCTAAATGTATTTCCTTTTTTTAACATAGATACCTATTTTGCAAATAGAACTTAAATTATAAATCAGACATTTCTTATAGCAGCTTTAAACGTATAGAGGAAACGATCATTTAAGATTTATTGACAATACAAATATTTTCTCCTGGAATGCGTATCATGACATATAATGCCCGGGATGTAATCTAGATTCACATTACATGAATGTAAAACAGTTTCCAATTAATATTTTCACAACATTCTGACGATTTCTGCATGTATTATGTGCAAATAAATCATATAAATATTCGGATGGACATTTATGATACATTCAAACGGATTTCTGCATTTATCTCATCTCCTCTCTCCTAAAACCTTTATACATTCTTGAATTTGACCTTGTTCCTCTAATAGTTGATGTAAAAGTTGATAAGAAGCAAGACATATTAAACACAATCAGAGAATGACAATACAGCATACAGTCAACAAACACAGTATAAATTCGAAAATTGGCAATTACATTTTCATGCTTTTCACGGTTTACATTATTAGAAACATTCATTAGATTTTCATTACACTAGAGGAAACACTTCTATTGAGGGTCTGTACTTTCTGCAAAGTAAAGGAAATGCAAGAAATATTTAACTATGTATATATATATATATATATATATATATATATATATATATATATATATATATATATATATATATATATATATATATATATATATATATATATATGGATGTGTCTGTGTGTGTGTGTGGAAGTCTCTATGTGTGCGTGTATGTGTGTGTGTGTTTGTTTGTGTGTGAGAGCTTTTTGAAATGTGAATTCGTGAAAATAGTCGATATTTTGCGGTACTGATATCGAAAAACATATTTATACTTAAAATAAGCATGACTTTATAATTTTACAGAGTATTTCCATAACGCGCTTTTTTACTGTAAATATAATATAATATAATAATATAATATAATAATATAATATAATATAATATAATATAATATAATATAATATAATATAATATAATATAATATAATATAATATAATATAATATAATGTAATGTAATGTAATGTAATGTAATGTAATGTAATGTAATGCAATGTAATGCAATGCAATGCTATATAATATAATATAATATAATATAATATAATATAATATAATATAATATAATATAATATAATATAATATAATATAATATAATATAATATAATATAATATAATGTAATGTAATGTAATGCAATGTAATGTAATGTAATGTAATGTAATGTAATGTAATGTAATGTTATGTAATGCAATGCAATGCAATGCAATGTAATGTAATGTAATGTAATGCAATGAATGCAATCCAATGCAATGCAATGCTATGTAATGTAACGTAATGTAATGTAATGTAACGGAACGTAACGTAACGTAATGTAACGTATCTTAACGTAATGTAACATAACATAACATAACATAACATAACATAACATAACATAACATAACATAACATAACATAACATAACATAACATAACATAACACAACATAACATAACATAATATAACATATGCATTGCATAACATAACATAACATAACATAACATAACATAACATAACATAACGTAACATAACATAACATAACATAACATAACATAACATAACATAACATAACATAACATAACATAACATAACATAACATAACATAACATAACATAACATAACATAACATAGCATAGGATAGTATATTATAGTATAGTATAGTATGGTATAGTATAGTATAGTATAGTATAGTATAGTATAGTATAGTATAGTATAGTATAGTATAGTATAGTATAGTATAGTATAGTATAGTATAGTATAGTATAGTATAGTATAGTATAGTATAGTATAGTATAGTATAGTATAGTATAGTATAGTATAGTATAGTATAGTATAGTATAGTATAGTATAGTATAGTATAGTATAGTATAGTATAGTATAGTATAGTATATTATAGTATAGTATAATATAATATAATATAATATAATATAGTATAATATAATATAATATAATATAATATAATATAATATAATATAATATAATATAATATAATATAATATAATATAATATAATATAATATAATATAATATAATATAATTTAACATACTATCATATAATATGATACCTGTTGTGAGGTCATAGTCGTAGTAGTCGTAGTATTCGGTGCTGCTATCCGTCGTCGGACAATTTGGACTTTCGTTTTCAGAAGCAGGATAGTCAACATTAAGCGTAAGATTGCCAGGTAGGCAAAACGCCTCCCCCATGCACTATAAAAGAGACATATTCATTTTTCAGTCACGTCAGTATTTTAAAACAAAGACTCAAACATGGTATAAATTGTCTATCAGACTATCCTTTATGCCTCATATTAGCATGTAGCCTAGCTTGTGTAATAAGTTACCAATTATGGCTTGAAAGTAGATGGAAGTCGACTATGGGATAATACTTGTGTAATAATTTTAAATATGGCCAGACCTCCTCCTAGGGTAAATACGTTATTACTGATGTAATTAATACACATTCGGGAGCAGCAGTTCTCCTCGAGATGTGATAGTGTTTCAAACAATAGTATACACCCGGTTGTAAAAATATAGCACATCGTGTTGTTACTTACTACTGGGTATCTGCCACTGTGTTTATATGAACAACTGCATTCTGCACAGTAAATTGTTTTCTCCTCTCCATCGCTCATCAATTGGTCATATACCAGGCATCCTGTAACAATAGCGCAATCATCATTGCGACGACGACGACGACGATGATGATGATGATGATGATGATGATGATGATGATGATGATGATAATGATGATGGTTATTCTGATCGCGATAATGCTGTTCGTTGTGATGGTTATGATTGTAGCTATGAAAAAAATCACCATCTTAATCATTACAGATGGATTAAAAAGTAATATAAATAATTTAGATTATTAGTATTACCAGTAGCTGCAGTGGCTGCAAACATATATGCAATAACATTTGGTTGTTTTGAACTAGTAGAGCTAGCGCGATACGAATATAAGCGTGCGTGGTATGGATTTTTAACATAGCTATAACCATTGTTCAGTCCTATCTCCACAAAATCTGCTGTTGGTAGGTGTAAATTGATGTCATGCGACATACATGTATTATAATGAAACACCCAGTCACATCATTCTCCCACAGTGCCAACCAATCATAATTCTAACCTTTCACGGCTCAAAGCACACGAAGGCAACTTTAATCACATTGTCTTACCATTTAATGTGCCGAATAAAGGTTTCAAATAGCTATTACAGTGAAACGTTTCAAATACCTTTTTTTGCATGAGCATGCAGTGTCATTGTTATTGTTACACCATCTATTGTTGTTGTTAACACAAAATTCGCCACAATCGCATCCGCTGAAATAGAAGTAATGGTTGTTAGTTATAATATAATTTAGGTTAAAATTAAAATTTGTACTCTACAGCGAATCCTTCTAAGACTACGGGTAAAGTAAACAACACCCATCGCCTTGCCTGCTCCACACCCCCATCGTCCGTCTCTACTAACCACACATACAATATAATTGATTCTCCATAATCGGTGTTAAAAGTCCACATGATTAGTAGACACATCCCCATTAAGACCTATTAATTAATTGTCATACATGTGCATAGCCAATCCAGGTTATCTCGAATTAAATCAAGGTAAATGGGAATAATTTATGGAGGATTACAAATATTTGCTGAACAGAATGGAACTTGTTAGTGTTTGATTTTACATAAAAACGCGTGTTACTACTATACAGAATAAATATTTGGTAATCGGACTATAATCTGTATTTCATACTTTCCAGAGATTCGAACACATCTTCGCAGGTAAACGATACCCTGTGCCTTGTATGGTCATAACCCGAGTGCGTATTCTATGGACAGTTTGCTATCACATCGACTGATAAGCATCATGTTTGTGACAGAATATGATCTGATGCGAGCACTCAAGCAATGTATGCCGTTTACTTGCGGGCTTTAGTTTTCATCCGTATATATATATATATATATATATATATATATATATATATATATATATATATATATATATATATATATATACGGATTTATATATATTGTGTGTGTGTGTCTTTCAGTTAATCGACGTTAAGATAAGAAACCACATCAGATATGTTGATCTAAATTACAATAAGTGAGACCAGAACTTGAAAACGAATTGATAGCTATCAAAAATAATTTACCTTTCTGGACAAATCGAAAGAATATCCTTTACGACGAAAACCAACAAAATCACTGCTGATAAACCAAAGAAGGTCATGTTCTGAAAAACAGATTTCAGCAAATTGTGATTCAGAAAAATTCATTAGCACAGATAAGAGATGCAATAAAACCGAAAAAGATATAAGAGGCACAAATAAGCCGGGAAAGATGTACATACCTTGATATTTGCAAATATAACTCAGTGATGGTAACAGTTCGACGTTGAGTTGATTTATGCTTTCAATCCTAGATCGAACCTTTATATTGAAGGATGAAATTGGTCGTTGTACGTATGTAATCTATGAACTTTTCACCCTATTCTCACATTGTCTCATCTCATGTTTTTCACTGCTGAAGGGACTGTTGATAG